>CM025650.2:1344384-1377845 GCA_014621495.2 Entosphenus tridentatus
GCTGCGTGGACGCTGAGGGACGAAGCTAGGCAGGGCTGGAGGTGGCAGGCTGAGAGAGCTGGGGATGCTGGGGGGGGGGGGGAGTGTAAACAGAATAAATAAAATTAAAAAATACTTTTTTTTTTAACATGATTTAATGAAACGTACCCTACTCGTAATGGCAGAACTCTACGACTCCAGGAAGTGGCCACAAAGCTTGTCTTAACATAAAGGGACAGTGGTGATTTACAGCCAACGTGAGTTGAGCGTGGACAATTAGACCCAAGCTGAAACATAACATGTAAAAATGAATGTTTCAAAATACGTTTTGATATAATATAGTATTGTCAAGTATGACACGTATACCAAGTTTGCAGTCGATACCACATTGGGAAGTGGATTAAAATTTAGTTAAGATTTGAGGATACGACGGACAAGAGTGCATTAAATAAAAGCGTGTAATAATAAAAATAGGCTAGTACCCAGATCCGGCAGCTATGATAGAAAGCAGTTAGGGTTTTACCTGGTTAATAACATCCTTCCAATGATTTCTCAATTTGTATCCATCTTCTCGGTTGAAGTTATGTCTATGTTAAGATATCTGGATGGCTTCATGAACAAACCTTTTATAATAGCCCGAAGGTTTGCAGAGTACCTTGGTCTCAAAAAACACTATCATGCGAGCCCACAATGTTATAACAATGGTCAGCTACGGCAGAGGTATTGGTTCAGCCGTGTTTCAGATCTGCCTTGTGTTCACGGACATGGTCCGAGACATGTCGTTTCATCGATGTAGCTGCTGCTGCAGGTGCAACTCAGTTTGTAAACTCCAGGATATTGCATGTCAGGAAGGACATCCTTCACATATGGGATTAGATTACAGATTGTACTGTATTGAATCGAACCTGGATCTTGTGTTTAAGATTTTGGCAATCTTTTTGGAAACACCTGCTATATATGGTAACATGGTTGATTGGCTTCTCAGAGGGTAACTTCTCCATAGTTGGAGAAACAGCTTTGCGAATAATGCGGTCCGAGTACCCATTCATCTTGAGGGCCTGGTGTACGTGTTCCAGTTCACAGGCTATGTGGTGTTGGTCAGCAATGCAGTGGGACCTATGGTGTAGTTTTGATAAGGGAATTCTTCTGTGCCAGATGGTGGTGGGAATCGGGTTTCAGATAGGAATCTGTGGGTGGATTTCCTGTAGACAGTCCCAACGAGAGCCCTAAGGTCTCTTCTCAAACAAAACATCCAGGAAAGGTTGATAGATGGGTGTATGGAATTGATGTGGTTGAGAAATTGGTTAAAAATCTGGCAGACCATATGACCAAATGACAAGTGTCATCTACATATCTCTTCCACAAGAAAGGACATATGGTGGTTGTCTGGATGGCATCCATTTCAAATTTCTCCATGAAAACATTCACTGGTGATAAGGGGGGACCCATGGGGGTACCTTCATTTTGTTTGTAGAAAGTACCATTCCAGATGAAGTGTTGGTAAGGCAATGTCTAACCAGAGTAGGTACATCAGGATTCAGTCCATGTTGGACTAAGTCTTAAATTATTGCCAAGGTGTCAGGTACAGGAACCTTGAACAGAAACTACAAAAGCTGACGAGCAAATCTTGGGACAGTGAAATGCCCTTGAGAGACCAAGCGAGCTGAATCACATACTGCTGAGGTAGTCTTGCCCGTGAATGGAAGCAATGTGTCAGAGAAAATGGGCCAGATTGTAGGTAGGCGAGTTGATCGTGGAAACAATGGGCTGATGGAGTGCCTTCTTTATGGATTTCAGCAAGACCATATAATCTGGGTGGTCTAGGTGGTTTTAGGGAGAGCCCTTCGATTCGAGAAGTCAAACTGGTAATTATATTGTTGTTTTTTATAGCCAGGTGGTTTGTAGGATCTTCGTTGATTTGTGCAACTGCCATCGTTAAGGTCCTGGATTGTCACATGTGGTTTTATCCACAATGACGGTAGCATTGCCCTTGTCTGCCGAGGGGACGACTCATTCCTCGTTTTAAAATTTGAGTTCAGAGCACTCGTCTTTGCCCATGTTACTAATGGGTTTGAGCATTTAAGGATGGTGGCAATTTCAGATCTAGCAACGTCTGACGGGATCTGTCCCAAGCCTTTGAGGGCTACGTCGACTTGGGAGATTTTTATCATCCACTGGGATATGTTTAGGGGCGACTTCTAAATTCAACCCTTTAGCTAGTACAGATTTTAGGCTGTTACTCTGATGACAATCTTATTAATGTGTGGCTCTGGCTTTTGACAGGTTGAATTTAACAATCAAGTTAACTTTACATTTGGTTGACATTGAATTAGCAGAGACTCGTGTTAGCTCCATGTCCCAATCAGAAGTGGACTTTGTTCATTTTAAGTTTGATTGCAAGACTCTTAAATTAATGTTTATGAAATAGAGGGGATAAACTGGATCTGGGAGAAAAAAAAATGCACAACCACGAAATGAACATGCACGCCAATTATCCAGGCGTCAGGGTCGGGATTGAACCCCCAGTAGATACCAGGCAAGGTAGTTAACATTGCCACGCGCCTTGGTAAAAGGACAGCGGCGCAAATTGAAGCAGCCACCATACAAGCAAGTTAACCTGTTCAGTGGACGGGACAGCCATCATGCTATTTATGTTAATTATGCAAAGATATTAAAAGTTGTGTATTCAACAAGCAACGTAATTTATGCATCTAGCTAGTACATGTTTCCAGATATGAGCGACTTTGCCGAGTTTTTGGGGCAGGCTGGCCAAGGATGCAACTTGATGGCAATTGTCAAGTTTGGAAAATGTTTGACTACGAGACGCCACAATGGTCTACCTCTTGCAAATGGTAACAACCTTTAAAACGTCCACTATGAAGCAGACGGCAAATAATTACGGTTGAGACGCTTTTAGTTTGTGCTAATCAGGGTGGCTACTCCACCCTTAACGATGTGCAACCGAGTGGCAAACAAACTGCCGCATCCGTGCCGTCGCGGACCAGAGAGTAAGCAGGGGGCACCTCACAAGCACCGCAATCCCTTTCTTTGTTCAGATGCCAGCGGCACTGCAGGCCCCACAGGCGAGCCAGAAGTGCGCGTGGACTTCTTGGGCCTGGACCTGAGCCAGGGAGAGGCGACGGCGGGGCAGATCGCGCTGCTGGTGCTCGCGCTCGTCTTCCTGGTCGGCCTCATTGCCCTGGCAATCCTCTACTTCCGCAAGCCCAAAACCAAGAGCAAATCTCATATGTAGTGCAGGTCCTACCTCTGCTTTAAGATTTAATTTGGGGGAAATTCAAATTCTAGGCCTTATGGAGGAAGACTCACGATTTACAGCATCCACTGCCATCCTTTAAAAAACACTACCAAGTTTCACATTAACATTGTAATTTGGTAAACTGTTAAAAGCATATACTCTTGTAAAGTATACAATGAGATGACTAAGCAATTTGAATGCCACGCCAACTTACAATCTATTTAAAAATCCAACATTTTTAAATAAACACCACTCCCTTTTGTTTAACTTGGCACTGCTCATTGGACCCAAAAACTACAGTGGACTTCAGCGGCTGCAAAACACACCATCATGAACGAGCGCAACAGAAAATACCGGGATACATTTTTACCATGTTCTAGGCAATTACTTTAAGGTTTGGCAACTTATCTTCATAGTGTGGGAGCATTTGAAAAAAAAAAATCAAGATGTAAATAAATTTTATAATACATCCTTTAAAATCAAGTGGTCAGTGTTGTATTACCGGTGTTAGATCGCGCGTCGTTAAACTTGTCACCACCCGACAGCCAATTAGTAAGGTTTGTCACGTAAACAAAACATGCCAATTCGTTACTAGTACAGCACACCCATGTGGTTGCGTTAGAGTAAACCTACAACATAATTCCAGAGCTGTACGACGTTTTCCCTGCAATTAAAACTTACATCAACTCTGGCTGCCTGATAGTTGTAATTTACTGGTAAAATGTCATACCGTGAATTGTTAATGGGTTTACTCTATAACATCGGGTGCTGTACGAGTAACGAATTTGGCATGTTGTTTACACAACCAACCTTTAAAATTTGCTGTGCCCAGGGTATTAATGACACATGTATATCTATGCCATCCAATCCCAAAAATCCTTCTTATGGATATAATATTGGTCGCGAAAACCTACATGTTAAGAGTTAAACTTGCAAACAGACTGCAAATCAGGAGGCCACAGGCGAGACACGAGGACACCACCAGCTGTGGTCAGAGCACCACAGTGGGGGGGGGGGGCACAACTCGGTACGCCGTCAAATCCGTGGGCAAGTGAACAATCCAAACCAGATGTTTTGCATCGACCCTTTATTTTGCAAGCCAAACAATGCACACCTTGTGTAAAGATTGTATCCATCTAAAAAAAGAATCTGGAAATACAAGGAGACTAGGGGTTGCCTGCAAGTTGCTTCCAAATGGGAGGAGCAAACGACACGGAACTGGGCTCCTGCTTCAGACGACTTCCGTGGAGTCCTGCAACGAGATCGCAGGAGACAAATCAAGGCTATAGGCCGTGCGTGCGATATTCAATAAGCAGACGGCCAACGACGCACGATGCCCATGAAGCTTCAGACCTGGCCTTGTGCATTGGTGCTCGGGTCGCCAAGGCTCTCACTGTGCCCATCTCCGATGAGCGACATCTCCTGTCCGGCGGTCTCCTTGGGCTCCGCGGTAAACGTGACTTCTGCCTGCTCGGGTGCGTGCCTGTGCAGACCGCACTCGACCAGTTTAAAAACCCCACCAGAACGCGCACATCCACATGTCTATAAAATGGTCACACTTTACCCTTGCACAAGGCACAGCCAACGGTTAATAAAGCTGTAAAGGGACAATGCGCGAGCGGTTGTAGCGAGGTCGGACCCAAGCTGCAAACCTTTCTAGCCTCCTCCGGCGCCGCCTGCGGATCACGACCACCACCACCACGGCCAAGACGAGGACGCCGATGACCGTCGCGCAGCCAAGGGCCGCCTTCACGCCGATCGCCTGCACCATGAAGAACTGGCAGTGTGGCCCACGGTAACCCCAGCGGCAGGTGCACGTGGGCAGGCCGTCGTCTTCCTCCTCACACGAGCCGCGGCCGCTGCAGTAGTCGTCCGAGCAGGAAGGCATCACGAAAGGAGTCTCAGCATCGGTGGTCTCTCCGCTGCTAGAGGGCACTGCCGTGCTGGGCTGTGGCGCCTCCGTGCTCGTTGCTGGAGTTGCTTTGGCGGTGGTTGTCAATGCAAGTTTGTCGTCATCGAGATCGGTGGGGCCGGTGGCATTAGCCGACGTGTTTGACGATTCCAGCAACTCCGCTTCAAATGCCATCGGCTGTGAAGTAGTTGCCTCCGCTGGAGAGTTCACTTCTGACAAAAACGCATACAGTGTAGAATCATAATCAAAAAATTTCAGACTAGTGGTACCACTACTTTTACTGGAACGGTCACATGATTCGGAGTCCATTGATTGTAGCCGTTCATAATCCGAGAGTACAGCAAGGAGAAACTAAAGTGGTGCAAGTACTGTGTACTGGCTGCAAACGTGGTAATTAAGGTTGCAAGTCCTCCAATAAACTGCTCCCAATGACCGAGTCAAGTGGTGGCAAAGCTTTTGACAAGCAATCTCATCGGTCAGCGATTAGGATTGCCACCCAAGTGATCCCGAATATATATTTGCAATTTCAAAACTAGGCAGCATGGGAATACTTATTCTATGTAATTTTTTTAAAATGCCAATTCCTTTACAACCAAGGCATTTTAGACTTTAAATACAGAAGTATTCAGCCATCCCTAAGACCAAAGCATCAATGCACCTGGTCAGATCTTTGAAGCAAAGAATATGGTTGATTAGGTATTTTTATAATTACAAGCAGCTATAAACAGCACTTTGCTTTGGCAAGTGACTATGCATTAATAACCTATTGGTAGCAGCACGGGCAATGCAGCAAAATAAACTACCAGCAGTGGCCAGTCAGAAGCAAAGTCCAAAACCTCCACAAACCAGTGGGAAGGGGGGGGGGCAGCGGCAGCGTCTCACGCAGATTAACACAGGGATGTACACGTAACGCGAGGGCACATTTCCCAAAGGGCCGCGTATTCAGCCGACCTTGTTCGCAGCCCTCCTCGTCAGAGCCGTCGTCGCAGTCGCGCACCGAGTCGCACCACAGCAGCGCCGGCACGCACCCGCCGTCCCCGCAGCGCCGCCGCTCAGGCTTCTCGCAGCGGCTCGGAGGCACGCACGCCGCAGAGCCGCTCGTCGTCCGCTCCACGGCCAGGGCCGGCGGGCAGGCGCACACCACCTCGCCGTGCCGCCGAACCAGGCACGCGTGCTCACAGCGGCTGTGCCGGCACGCGAGCCCGTCTGCGCACACCGGGCAGAGGTGATGTAGTTCAGCGGTGGAATCCACACAGCTTCCTGCCTCTTATCCCGAGAACGTGTATCGACGCCGGGAGACGAGGGCCACAAACCTGTGGGGTGTGGCGTGCGCGACGCGGCCACGTCCACCACGCGCTGCCGCAGCTGGGCCCACGGCCGGTCTCCACCTTCACGCCACAACTCGCTCGACCCTAAGAAACGCACAAGCAGGTCGCCACAAAAAAAGCTTCGTGGCTAAAATCGCACACGCTTGCACCTTGTGGTTCACATACTGGCAAGTGTCGCTATTGCGGGATATAGCGATTACTTGTTCAGTTGTCAAACTCCTCCTCTTCTGGTAAATAGGCTTTGTCATACAGTAAAAAGAACTATACTGCAATTCTCCATTTTTCCACAGCACACCGGAGGCAAGCCAGCACAGGGCTCTCACGGGTAGGGTTGGTTTCCACTCACTAGTCTCCCATGTTAACCCCTTTCCGATGACGTACACATCCGAACAGAAACAGAAGACAAACGCAAATAAACTATCGGTACCGAGGCTCCCACAAGAACCATCCAGCATAGTTTGGCGCAAGCTATTGGAGTGCAGTTGGGTTTGCTTCCAGATCTCTGCAGAGTGCAAGTCTCTAAAAACGATGCTTGGTCTCTAAATGAAATAAATGTTTAACCGCTTGTACATTCAAAGGTTCAGCGGTGAACGGGACCTACCCGCCACTTGCAGTGATCTCATAAAGGGAATCGGTTAAGCCAGAAAATAAAAGTCATAGGCTGGTCTCCTGGGCATCCGAATCCAAGCAAAGCAGGGATAATTGTCATGCCATGTCAGTGGCTCGGTTTTTGTAGTGGCAAAATATACGCTGTGCCAGTCTGTGCAATAAGGACTTGTGCCTTCACTGTTACAACAGAGCCAGTCTACATCCAGCAGCGGTTTATAGCCGTGGATGCAGCCCATGCCACCGTTCACTTACGGTTATTATTCACCACCCAAAAGAGGGCACCGTCCACCACAGCGAGGCCTGCAACGCGAGGGAGCCCACGATGGAGGATCTTGTGATCGCTGCCATCCAGCTTTACCGACTGGATCATTCCCAGCACTGTGGAGCACAAAAACGCAGATTCGCTCCATGGCACGAACACATTACTTGCATCTCACGCTGAATGTGCACATCTCAGAAGCTGCTCTGTGAAATGTGGCTACCAAAAAGTGTATGGCAGACCGCCTGGGAAAAGCAAGATGCTGTGCTTGGGATGCAAGTTGGCCTTACACGTACCATATGTTTTTACAGAATTTATGGAAGGTGAATTAATAGTCTAAAATGCAACCACATTGAGACCCTACAGAGTGTGGTCATGTTTCGGGAGGCAGTTATAAGCAGAGGAAGGGAGATCAAGTGAACAAGCCTAGCTAGTCTTTCCTAAAATGACATGTGTACTCTACACATAAAATATACAAGCGGCAAACCATCGAAGTAATGGCCTCGCCTTCATCAGCCCACAGGAGGAGGGACTGGTTGGTGTCCATGACCAGGCTGTCCGGACGAGCCACCCCCTCGAAAGAAATGAGGATCCTTCGCTCGGTGCCGTCCATGCGGGAGCACTCAATCCGCGCTCCGCCGCCGCCCGCTCCCGCCTGGCCCCAGTCTGACAGGCACATGGCGCCGCTGCTCGGGCCGAGCGCCAGAGAGGCAGGCCACTGCAGGCCGCCGGAGAGCACCACGACGGCGCGCGTCGACAGCGCGTCGACGCGCGTCGCCTCGACGGTGGGGCGGTCCGCGCTCAGCCAGTAGATGTTCTCCCCAGACCAGTCCACGGCCACGTCGCGCACGGCCTGCACTGCACGCGATGCAGCACGCGGGGAGGACGTTCGTGACGGTTTGGCGCAGTAGCGTGGGGGTGTTGGCAAAGCAGTCCTATTGGAAGAAGGTGGCGAGGCTGAAAGTTTGTGCGGTTTAAAATCAAGAGGCTGACAAAGATGCACTACCCAGCCAGATTGAGTTTGTTTGACCAGGAAAGTATCATTTCAAATAAAAATTAGGGATCCGGCTTGCCAAATGGATGAAACGCAATAAGCAAAGTAGAAAATCCATTAGTGGAAACTAATACATGTGCACGAACAAATCAAGTCGGCATGTGGCCAAAACCTATTCAAGTTCATAATTAAGTTGACACATTTTAATAATTGAGCGATTAGTGCACGAGCGTAAACGTGCAAGGCCGCACGTGTCAAGTTATAAGTGGGCACAGGATGTGGGAGCCCTCTCCCTCAGCATTACCCATCACAAGCGATTCAAGGGCAGAGTCGTTCCCGCTGATATGATCGAACGGCACCACACGCGCCCGGCCAGACGAGGTGGCATCTTCCGAGGCGTAGAAGAGCTTGCGGTCGGCACGAGAGTAGGCGACGCGTGTAAGCCCGCTCAGCTCATGCTCCATGCCAAGTCGTTGCATGTGTGGAGTCTTAGTCCCGTGATCTTCTCGCGACTCCACGAACACCTGGCAATGCAGAGTGAGGGGGGCAGCTCGAAGAAAGATTTTTTTGGCGGTAGCCAATCGAAACAATTGAGCCGTTACTCCCGATTTCCAGGTCCCCGAAACAGCGGTATTTTACACACATCTAGGTTCAACCATGGTATTAGTTGCTTCGCAGCAATTCAAAAGAATGGTCTTTTCAGAGTCACGATTTGAATGTTCGTCATGCTTCTACGGTTTTGGTCAAACGAGCGCATATACCACGTGTGCAAATAACAAACAGGGTCACATGGACAACTGAAGTCCTTGCTGGCAAATTGTAACTTTCGCTTTTCCCGATTGTGTTTGCAACATCACGGCACAACGTTCCACCCTGGTCCCAGTTGGACACGCGAGCCGCAAAAACTCGCCTGTGTGACGGCGGTGGGCGAGACGAGCAGCACGAAAGGGAGCGCCCCCGTGGGCTCGCACGTGCAGCCGTCGCTGCCCAGCCGCGTGCTTAGGGGACAGGCGCAGGCGGCGGTGGCGCCGGCTCCCAACACGCAGCGGTGAGAGCAGCAGGCAGAGATGCACGGGTTGGGGTGTTCTGGCTGTAGCAGCGGGTGCAACGCCTGTGAAACACGGAGACGTTGTCACGAGGGCGAAGGAACAAGAACTCGTGTACTAGATTAGCATTGTACATCAACGCTAATGCATGTGGACAGTGTTAGAGGACCAAGTACAAAAGCACTCCCCTCCAGTGAAGCGCCCTTCTGCCAGCTGTGGCACGAGCAAGAAATTGCAGGGCCGGACTGTTTCCGTGCCTTTAAGCAGCAATTCCATACTTGACATTGCAAGGAACTTAAAACAATTGGCCAACATTTTTACTTCGAGAAATTATATTGCTATGGTTTTACAATTTTAAAATCATTAGTTTAAAAAGGTTTAGCCACTGGTGAATGGACCGAGACCATCAAAGGTCTCGATTACGGATGATATTGAACCACACTTCAATACGCCGGTCCGTATGCAATCGTGAAGGGAAGTAGCACCATTGAAGGACACCAGTAGCATAGTGGCTTTTTTTGCTGCACTGCCCACGTAGCCCCCACCTGTTCAGCAAGGCCATCACTCAAGCTAGGCTCAACCCAGCTCATCTTCCAAGAGCTGAGATTGATGCAGGGCGAGGGGGTGGGATTTCATAAGCTATTGACAATGGACCAATAAAAACCCCACCGAAGTGAACGAAACGCAAGAGCAAAAACAGAATTCAAGGGACCCTGAGTGCTTGGATGTTGTGCTCATGGCTGAGTAGGGTGGCACGGCCACGGCCCGTGCGCTTGTTGGCCTGCTCCAGCTTCCCAGCGCCGAGACTCGACCAGTAGAGCTCATCCTCGAACAGGGCCAGCGAGAAGGGGTTGTGCACGTCAGCCGTCGCCACAACCTGCATGGTGGGTAGACAAGGACACGGAGTCACGGTTGCTACACCCCTTGGGGCTCAGGTCGTGGCTCCTTCATATCCATCCAGTGCTACAAAACACCAGGTGTTTCTTCTGATCGTGCTGCGTAATTTTTCCCGTGCATAGATGTGACATAAATTACTTGGGGGCTACCTACTTTGATGATCTGGTCAAACCTTTTTTCGCACCGTACTTGGCAAAGCAGGAGGACAAACCAAACAAAAAGATGTTCTAATTAAATTCCTTTTCAATCTATAAGCCTACAAATAGTTTCCATCCAATATCTTAAAGCACTTAAAACGTGTATTTTTGTAGCTTATAATGCATGTTTTTACATACGTGATTTTCGAGGCCATCGTTTAAAATGACAATTCGATTATTATGTAAAGGCCGCAGCGCTATTGCCAAACGCGTCTATTTTATTTTACATACAGATCGTCCGAAGCAGACGCGAATCGCGATGCAGATCGAGGTCAAGCAAAAGGCGACAGCGCCGGCCGCGGTTTTGGCACGGCGAATCCACCCTGCCTACTCGAGGCGCACCATGCGGCGCGAGCCGTCCAGGTTGCAACACTCGATGCTGTCGAGCTTGGCGTCGATCCAGTAGAGGCGGCGGGACGGGAGGTCGAGCGCCAGCGCGTTGGGCCAGCCGAGCCCGTCGGCCAGCAGCACCTTGCGGCCGGCCCCATCCATGCCCGCGCGCGAGATGCACGGAAACTCCCCCCACTCGCTCCAGTACACGAGCCTGCAGTCACAGACCGCAGGCACCACATCGCTAGCGACGGCCACCAGACTCCGTGGCAGGGCCAAGTTAGATGCACAAGCACCGTGAATAATCGCACGCCTAATTGGAAACTCATTTCTTTATAACCGCCACTTGAGTTTGTGGTTTCCCCCCACCCCGCACCCCTGAATAGCATAGTGGACTACGTCCGGTGTGGGAGAAGTTCGTACGTGAGAAACTGCAGAGCTTGGTTGTAGGGGAGAGGGATTTGGCACATTGCTCACTTGTCTGGTTTATTACACCTTTGAAGGCGCTTAACGGGCAGCACATGACACGTGACATTATTATTACGGTCAAGTCCTTTTGGCCAATGGATCCCCCCCCCCCCCAAACTCTCGTTGAATGTTTAACAGGCCGATGTCACAGCAGCCAGTTGGGTGCAGTGATTTCTGGCCAGTGGCCCAGCACGGCCTTGAGCGAGAGCCATGCCAGCAAACCAACGGGAGCTGCATGTGGACGCGTGCAGGTGCCACTTGCCCATCAGTCGCCTGCAGCACCAGTGACCGAGGGTCGTCCACGTCGGCACCCACGATCACCACGCGGGCCGCCACCTCATTTTCGGTCCGAGCCTCCAGAGGAGCTGCCATTATGCAGTGGGACTCCGAATCTATCCAGTAAATGTTCCGAGCGACCCAGTCCACGGCAATGGCTTCGGCGGCGATACCTGCCATGGCGATTCAGGCAAAGCGACGTTTGGCGAGAGCTAGTGTAATACGAACCATTGCAAGAGGGAGGCAAGTGGTTGAGAAAATTGAAATTTGTTGGTTGAGGATTAAGTCATATTATTAAGAACTCTAAGAGCGACCAGATTTTGGCCAAATATCCCATTATGCAGGACTCCTAAAAACGATGTGCGCAGTGACGATGTCCTAAGTTGCAGGCACAGCCCTTTGTGGCAGTCCACTCCTGGAGGAGGCCTCCCTTGGTGCCACGCGGGTCACGGGGACTGCACATTCGACGATGCTTCCCCACGTTGGTTAGTGCTTGTGGACGGCAGGCTGCAGGGGCGTTAGGAGCACGGTATAAAAGTGGATGTTGCACAACTGCACTGCCGACAGCAGGCTTCATCGCAAACTATTAGCTTCCTAGCTCGAGGAGTGCCGTGGCAAGATATTAATTACCTCGCTTGGAACACACGAGGGAGGTGGTGGGTTCGATCATCCCGGGATGCCTGTATATTTGGAGTTTACATGCTCTGTGGTCCCGTGGATTCGTCTCTGTGATGTCTGGTTTTCCCTCTATTTTACAAACATGCGTCTCAAGTATTTGGCTGCTTTAAATTTCGAGATAAGCAACTTGAGCTCACTTGTGGCCAGATTACTGCTGAATAGCTATATAGGTCAGTGGACCTTACTTGGTAAATTAGATCAGACGAGATTAGACAATTCAGTCGAGGGTTTGAGTAATGGCACTTATGGATAATTCACACGTGGGACTTTGCAGATCCATCTGAACGCACATTTTGGCACCACTTCACCTGTGTACAACGTTCCATTCTCGGTGCCGTTGACGAGCGCCCACGAGATGCGCTTGCCCTGCCACTCGTACCAGTACATCCTGCCGCTCGGGCGGTCAAAATCCAGCGACAACGCCAATGGGGCCAGCCCCACGAGCACCACCTGGTCGCCAGTCGTCAAGCCGACAGCCGTCACGACGTCCAGCGATGTGTACACCAGCATGGCCTCGGGCTCTGGGTGGCGTGGGGGATGTCAGGACATGCACCAGGAAGTAATAGCAGGTGCACGCAGGTAACACGCAGTGATCTGCTGATCGCATCAGATTGCTTCTTGGGAGCCTCAAGACTCTGCGAGGGGTGGGTTTGCGTCACCATACAATTAATCACTGACCAGTTATGGGAACACCGTAGGCATCTGAATTACCCTCCCCCACTCATCGGTGATATGGCCAAGTTAGAGCAAGAGTCCATTACTTTACACAGTTCACCATTTGTCCAAAATTTACATTTCACAACGCTGTAGAAAATCTCTGACGTCGTAGCCACACTAGGGGGCAGCATTCCCACCACCCATCTCGGGTTAGACATCGTCACCACATGACAATTTTTTTTTTTACTCCGAGCTGGAATCTGAGGACTCTGGTCAAACACAGCCTCTCGCACGGAAACACCCAAGCCCACCCCTCTACAGGAGGCAGCTGGTGGAAGTGGGGGGGGGCAGTTGTACAACTCTAAACGTCAATGTGCCAAGGGGGAATCTGCCAAAACACAAGCTTCGCAGCCACACTTGCTCTTCATCATAACCCCTGTAAATCCATGACCCCACCCGACCCACAGAACAAGTTCACGCTCCTGAGGGAGGCGCAACACGCACCTGTAGCCTTGCACGTGCCATTGGGCGCCAGCGCGTATCCGTCGCTGCATGCACAGCTGAAGTTGCCCTCGCTGTTGAGGCAGCGCTGGGCGCAGGGCGGCACGGCCAGATCCACGCACTCATCCCGGTCCACACAGCTTCGTCCACTCTCCCCGAGCTTGAACCCACCTGGGCAAACGCACACCTGCACACCACGAGCGGCACAGATGGGCGCGCAAGGGTCTGCATCCATTAGGGCGATTGCTTAAGTCTCGGCAACTCTAAAACACCTTGCATTAAAGCGCATCGTCCGAACCATTCAAAATTGCCCAACTGCAGTCTATCCAAGGGGAACCTTCAGTGCCAGCTATCCCTGATACACAACTCCAATGACGCCAGAAGGTCCCCGTTAAGTAGTTTTAGCTTTTCAAGTTTGTGTATTCTTATTTGTGCGCATAGTCTATATTGCATTGTTTTTGAAGGCTGTGCTTGGTCTGCAAATCGCTTGCCGAGAAACCATCATACACGCTTTTGGAGATGCGTCGCATCATGGGAAGTACAGTTGAAGTAAAAATTAAGAGCAAAAAAAACGCATTTCCCAGGAGCAGCAGCACAACACAAGGGGGCCTTTGACATAACACGGCGTACAGGGAGTCCGAGAGGGGCGTGGGAGTAGTGCGGTGCCCGAGCACTCACGGGGCCCACGGGGGTGGCGTGGCACCGGTGCGAGCAGTGGAGCTCCCCGCACGCGTCGGCCGCCGCGCCGCACCGCTCGCCTTCGTCGGAGGCATCGCCGCAGTCGTCCTGCCCGTTGCAGACAGAAGCCCAGGCAGCGCAGCCACCGTCCGCGCACGGGAACTCCGATAGCCGGCACCAGTCGGGGCCCAATCCCACAGAAGCATCTGGGGGGGGGGGGGGGGCCAACAGGACCCATCACGGCCGGTGCAGTCGGAGAGTCCACGATGCCAGCACACATGACCCAGCTACCCCTTTCAGAGCACATCGTTCGTGGTCTCGTCCTTGGCAGTGCACATGCACAGCGCCTTTGTCAATTCACTGCCAAGGTTCTCGGTGCCGTACACATCGTAGGGGGTTCTCATGGCTTGCTTGTCGGTCAAGGGTGAAGGTGGGAAACACGAGGGATGATAGACGCACAGCACAATTATTTTGCCGCACCACCCGCCAATCATTGTGTAACCGACTCGCAGCTGCACGACTGCCCACGGCGATCACCCAATCCAATCATTAGCCAGGCTCAAGCCCACGTGCCTGGAGCCATGACAAAATTGGGCAACATTCCAAGACAAATGCTCAAAGCCTCTTTGCGATCATCGCTGGCACAGGCTCAGAGGACCGCAATTCTGATGGAATGAGAGGGGTGTGCGATGGTTCACGTGCAGACCCACAAGGCGCGGCTCCTCACCACACGCGCGCTCGTCGCTGTGGTCAGGGCAGTCCGCCTCCCCATCGCACCTCCAGGACAGCGGCACGCACCGTTTGCGGTTCTCACACAGCCACTCTGTGGGGCGACATGTCCGCCCCACGTCCCTGCAGTCCTGCTCGCCACGAGTGTAACAATGTTAAAAAAACACTTATATTCTTAAACAGCGGCGGTATTGGAAGCAAACTAGGAGGAACGTCAATGCAGAGTGGACGCAATTTAGACGCCAGGGAGTGTAGGCAAAGATCCCCAGCATCGGCTTAGACTTGGGGCAACTGCTCTTAGAGCACCTACGAAGGCCGGAACGTCGGTGGATAGCCAGCACCACGCCCAGCCACCTTTATCCTGAATGAGCAGGAACGTTTTTACACCGCACTAGGTACTCGATGGAGGCCGAGTCAGCCTAGCGGAGGCCCAGGATATGTTCAGATAATTGTCATTTGTGGGCCGTGAGCAAGAATCTAACGCGAGTCGCCGGGTCCGTAGCAGTTCTCGCCAACCGCTACCCACATACGACACACGGGGTTAGAATACAAGTTGAGGGCACCACTTTAAGCACATCACTCAAACAGTTATGCGGGTGGTGCTGGCACAAGGATTGGTGGTGGTGCGTTAGACGTTACCAAAACGGCGACTGCAGTTGGATATGAGGAAAAGGGGGAGGGACGTTCAACGTGATGAGAGGAGGGGGGGGGGTCCGAGAATGCGTCTGCATTTGAACACCAGGCACAGGTTTTGGCCAAGTCATACATCCTGACAAGTGGTTTCTTGGGAGGTACAGCGGTCAAAACTTGCCTCCTCGTCACTGGCGTCGGCGCAGTCGGTCCTGCCGTCACACCACGAGGCCAGGGACACGCACTCGGGTCCCGTCCCGCCGCACGGACGCTTCCCGTGGGCGCACCCCTCAGGGCCCGGCCTCAGCATCGCGGGGGGGCAGTCGCTCTCGTCGGACGCGTCTTGACAGTGGCGCTCCCCGTCGCAGCGCTGGATCTCGTGCACGCACTCCCCGCTCGCGCACGCGAAGTCCGCCACGCCGCACTGCCCGCGCGAGACGGCGTGGTCCCCACCGTGGCCCAGCGAGGTCTTCGGGCCTCCTGTACAGACGGGCACACGCAACCAGTCATGGCCCCGGATCAGAAGCTCCTCAAGCCACAAAGTTCATTCGCCCGATACACACCAAATGGCTCCACGGTCTACCTGCCATGAGCTCACGGGCTAATGCAAATAGCTCGTCAAATCCACTTGTATCCCAGATGCCCCAGTTATTCCATGTTAATCCTCCAGGGTCTATGCCATCTCATCATATGGGTCATCTTGTTTTACGGTCTACACAGCCTTTCAAAAGCAACGCCTAGTCGCTCCACTACCAACAACGTATCTTTAGCTTTCCCTTGATCGTCTGGTAGGCAAGGAGGTCGTGGGTTCCATCCCCCTGACATCTATATTTGAAGAGTGCATGTTCTCTCCAAATGCGTTTAAGAACATTTTGGCTGCTGGAAGTGTACACAAGCCACGTCGTTGAGCTATTATGCGATGGCCAGGTTGCTTCTTAAAGAGCTACACAGCGCTCGGGTGGGCTTCAACTGGTAAAATAATAAGATAACCCGTAAAAACAAAGTTTTTCACTATAAATCCTTTATATGCGTGGCGGCTAGAGTTCTATCGTCCTCTGGCTTGAGATGGCTGCCACCTATGGGTCAGATTGTCTGGCACCATTAAGCAATTGGTAATTAAATATGTAATTTTTTTCCCTAAAGTGTAAAATTTTGGAATTTTTTTTCACGAAAATGCATTGTCACGCACAACGAGTCCGATTCAATCGATCACGGGAAGTGAGTTAAAAAACGACCGAAAGATTTGCACGGTCCTAAGCAAGCAAGCAAACTTAATATAAAGGATTTAAAAAAGTGTGTTCAGGGTTAATTTAGTCGGCCAGAAATAATTCATGTCGTGGTGCATTTGTAAAAAAAAAAAAACACGCAGTTCCCGTTGGCTGCGGACAACTGCCCGCGTCTCCGCCTCGCGTTCACCGCAGGCAGCCCCCTCGTCCGCCCCGTCCCGGCAGTCGGCGACGCCGTCGCAGAGCCCCTCCTGCGGCACGCACGTCTCGCCGTCGTCGCACCGCAGCTCGCAGCGGCCCTCGGCGCCGTCGCGGGCGTCGCAGCCGCGTTCGTCAGAGCCGTCGCCACAGTGCGGGCTGCCGTCGCAGCGCCTTCGCGCGGCCACGCACTCATCCCCGGACGCGCAGCGGAACAGTGCCGCGTCTGCGCGGGGCGAAGAGACGAGAGGGCGCACGATCAGGGCGAGGCGTGATCAGAATGTGTGCGTGCGAGGCGGAGCGCTCTGCGGCCACTTCACCCACGGCACGCAGAACAGGGATGGCAGGATGAAGAGTTGTACAATTTATCTTACAAAATGTTAAGCCTTCAAGGTCTCATCGAACCATCACCGCTTTCGCACATTTTTCCCCACATTAATTTAACGCTTCGATTCTTCTGCCACATTGACGCAAATATTTTAATATCATGGAACCGGTTTTAGCCGAAAACACGTGTGGGCGGGGGGGGGATTGGCAATTGGTGGTACTCAGATTCGTAATATTGTGTACAACCACCATACAGGTAGTTCGATTAACACGATAGAAGCGGTCTTGAAAATCTTCATCCAAGGTGAAAGCATGTTACTCTTAATGAGAATTTACCATATTTTGAATAAAGGGGCATTGCGTTCCATGCCGCCAACTAGTCAGATGTACGATTACGCACTTAGGACTATTTAGATTGATGCATTGTTGCCTCATGCACACCAGGCGAGGTAGCTAACATCACGCCATCGGTGGCGCCAGACCTAGGAAATGGCCCAGCACCGGCCCAAATATTCGTCAAGTGGCATTGGTCGTGGCGAGCGAGACGCGAAACTCGGGGCCACGGGATTCGTAGCCGTCGGGCGCCAAATCACCACACGACTGCTCCACCAAAAAAAAAACAAGCATTGTCGCGCCATCAGCATTGTGAGCGCAGCAGCAGCAGCAGCAACGCCACGTGGAGGCGGCGACGTACCGGGCTCGGCGCAGGTGCGCGCGCAAAGCGCCGTCTCGTCCGAGCCGTCCGCGCAGTCCCGCACCCCGTCGCAAACGTCGCTGTTCCGCACGCAGCCAGCGCCGTCTGCGCAAGCCACGTGGAAGGCTTTGCACCCTGCGGAACACGCGCGAGCTCATGCGTCGTGTACTTTTGCATTATAAAAAAGGGTCGCGCGCGTTCACACACAAAGTGTTAGTCACACATGAAGCACAATACCTTGCCGATCCCAAGGAGCATGAACAATCACGCAAACGGCGGTCATCCTCGCAGCAGCGGCTTTCGGCTAACCGCATCGTGCGCCTTTAGATGCGCTTCCGTTTGGAACGCTCTTCCTTCCGATATCAGGAAGCCACTGGAGCCTTGCACTTAAAATCTCGGTTGAAAGTTAATTTCTTTATAGCGTGTGTGTTTAGTTTGTAGTCCTCTACCCGCGCCTCAGATTAATAGGGTTAGCTACGTACGGTGCGAAAGAATTTCACACGCACACACGACTGGCACATGTAGCAGCGGCAACACCACCAAGCACACCAACCTATCACCCATCCATGCCGACAGCCTCACAACCTCGTCCCCCCGGTCTCCTTACCGCAGCCCACCTCGTCGCTGTCGTCACGGCAATCGCTGGAGCCGTCACAGCGCCAGGACTTGGGCACGCAGTGGCCGCTGGCGCACATGAAGTGGTAATCCGCGTTGCACGCCGCCTCGGACGGAACGGCTTTAGCGAGGAGAGGGGAGGGGGCTCATAGATGGACGAGTTGGGGGGGGGGAGACAACGCCCGTGTTCCATGAATATTTAAAAGGTCACGAGTAGCAGGACGTGTCAACCGCTTTCCAACGACTCGTTACACGAGCCCCCCCCCCCCCGATAAACAAAAAAATCCGCGCATTTTGCCGACTCGAGTCCAAGAGACATTGGACCAACTCGCACAAGACGACGCTCAGTGGGATACACGCATGGTCTCGTCTCGAATACGTAGCCAGAGAAAACGCCACGTGATATCACACGGCATGGAAAATGCGACGACCGTCGGCTCACCTAAATAATTTTAGCGTAATCTTCAACAGCAATGATCTCTGCGCTTGTATCAAGCTTAGTAGATCCCCACCGCTCGCGGTTACCTTTATAACATTTCCAAAGCGTTGCCACAGGCGCTCCATGCAAAAGCGTAACGATTTCCGGCAATAATTGCCCCACAATTAACGCGTAACGCCTCACTTCCTGCGCATGTTCTGCCCGTGGCGACGATGGCCAGAGCACAGACGCCATTCTCAGCGGTCCATGGTTGGATCCCTCCCCTGGTGGACCATTCAGTGAAATCATCATCCACCCTCCCCCCCCCCAGCGCGCCGATCGTCTCGTACCCAGAAGCTGCATGCGCACGGGTGCCATCAGGAGCGCCCACATCAGGACGGCGGCGCCGTTCTGTGTCCACATTCTCATGGCGGCGCTACTTCAATGCTACCGCGCGAGAACCCAAACTACATTCGGTTGATGCTCCCCTCTCCCGGGACTTAAATAAGTGTGCCTCGTACCCCACCCCCCTCCACCACAGCCGCGATCACAACGATGAGGAGTGTCCTGTTCAATCAGCCAATTTCGGTGACGATGGGAATCACCTGCGCGTCAAGACACGCGCTGATTCACAGAGGGCTTGTTCGTCTGTGCTGACGGGTAACTAAGCGGGAGGGGAAGAGTGGGATCAGAGGGGGGAGTGGTAGATGGGATCAGAGCGGGGGGGGGCGCCGGGGCCCCCCCCGGGGGGGGGGGGGTTAGATGGGATCAGTTGGGGGAATGCGTTTTCTCACGTGATACAGGTTTAATTGGGTGTTTAGTACCTTGGTTCGCTTTACTTTCGTGAGTAAAGTTAATCAAATTCTGGTACTGTGCGGTATTCAGTGAGCTGACCTCGTCGTCCGATATTTTAGTGCAACGTATTCAATCGTGATTGTTATGAGTCATGGTGTTGTCCACTGCTGGATACTACATGCATCTCCACAATTCCGCCATGCCTCGTGTCCATTCGTTGCCCGCAATCCACCTCATTCCTGCGTATGAGCTGATTTTAGCGCTCCATCTCCCCCGAGGGTCGTCCTCTCGGACTCGCCCTTTTCTTTTCGCTCCCAAAGACAAGAACGTCGGCATTGAGAGCAAATAGAAATTGTAGAGGAATTGCATCTCGTGGCAAGCGCGCGTCAACGCACGCACTCACGCACGTGGCTGTGATTGCACATTGAGCATGCGTGGCCGCGCACTGGTGCTCTTCAATCCACCCTCCCCCCCTAATTAAAGTATCGCACAATGATGTACCTGACACCATCGCAATCATTGAAGACTTGGTTCATCAAGGACTGAATACTGAGGTACACCCCCTGGTAAGACACTGCTTAACCAATACATACTTCACCTGGAATGGAACTTTCTATAAACAAACTGAGGGCACCCCAATGGGCTCCCCCCTATCTCCGGTTGTAGCCAACGTTTTCATGGAGAAATTTGAGACTGACGCCATCCAGACTGCCACTCTATGCCCGACCTTATGGAAGAGGTACGTAGATGACACTTTTGTCATCTGGCCACATGGCCGACCTGCTCTAGACCAATTCCTCGACCACATCAATTCCATACACCCAGCCATCAGATTCACCATGGAAGTCGAAAAAGATGGCAAGCTACCCTTTTTGGATGTCCTAATTAAAAGGAGACCTGATGGTTCAATGAGCCATTCTGTCTACAGGAAAGCCACCCATACGGATGCTTACCGAAAGCCGGATTCCCACCACCATCCATCCCAGAAGAATTCCCTCATCAAGACTTTACACCATGGAGCCCAATGCATCTCCGACCAGGAACACATTGCCAGTGAACTCAAGCACGTACGCCAAGCTCTTAAGGCTAATGGTTACTCCGACTACACAATCCGCAAAGCCATCACTCCAACCATCAAGAAGGATCCTGTTGAGGAGCCTTTAAAAACCATCACCTTACCCTACATTGCTGGGGTCACAAAAAAGATCTCCAAAATCCTGATTAAACACAAGATACAGGTCCGATTCAACACAGTACATAAAATCCGTGATCTGGTCCCGTCTGTAAAAGATGCGGTTCCAGACATACAGTACCCTGGCGTCTACAAACGAAGTTGCCTCTGTGGTAGCAGTTACATTGGAGAAACCAAACGACATGTCTCGGACCACATCCGTGAACATAAAGCAGACCTGAAACACGGTAGGACAAACACCTCAGCCGTGGCAGATCACTGTTACAATTCAGTGGGCTCACATGACATTGACTTCTCCAAGACAGAGGTTATCTGCAAGCCATCTGGCTACCATGAGAGATTCGTTCATGAGGCGATCCACATATACAAACACAGAGACAATTTCAACCGAGAAGATGGATTCTGGCTCAGCAATCATTGGAAGGACGTAATAAACCATTTCGGATCTTAACTGATTCTGTTCACGTTTACGGTGACTTTCAGACCGCAGTCCACTCACTGGCATTGACAATATATCTTTTATTCACCGCAGGGAATGGATTATTTGCTCCGCTGCAAGTCTCCTACCACCATTCTCCGATTTACATATTTCGTTGCTTCCTCTTAGTACCGTTCACTCGACGGTCAATGGTATAGTGTATAGCAGATTGTAAAATAATCAATAGTATAAAAGTGTAATGTTTAATATAATGTATAAGGTAATATATAGTATCGTAATTGTATAGTGAATATACAGCGGTGTGTTATATAGTAGGGTGGGTAGAATAATACATAGTGCCCTTATAACATATTCCTGCAGAGGGAGCTGGTAGGAACATTGGATTGCTCGGTCAATGGCCAGGGTCAACGGCAGCGTGGTGTATTCCGCAAATATGCCCGACTGTGAGGGCGGGCACAAGCCGGCGTCAGTAGGTTAAACGTTGAGTTTTATAAGGGCACAACGGGGTGACCAGCCCCTCCCCACCCAGCCTCACCCCTCCCACCCCCAACCCAGCCCCACCCAGCCCCTCCCCACCCTCCCCACCCAGCCCCTCCACACCCTCCCCACCCAGCCCCTCCCCACCCTCCTCACCCAGCCCCTCCCCACCCTCCCCTCCCCACCCAGCCCCTCCCTCCCACCCAGCCCCTCCCTGCACGACGGACGGACACAATAATCCCCTGTGGGCTGGTGGAACCAGGAGGTTCCTACCAGTAAAACTCAACGTTTAACCTACTCACGCCGGCTTGTGCCCGCCCTCACAGTCGGGCATATTTGTGGAATACACCACGCCGCCGTTGACCCTGGCCATTGACCGAGCAACTCAACATTCCTACCAGCTTCCTCCGCAGGAATGTGTTTGGTAGTAATTTGCTTACATTTCCTATACTTTGCACTCAGATAGTTTTGTAATGTTTCTTGTTGTTGCTGTAGCTTTCTGACCTGCCCCTACTGGACGTCTGTGAAAAAGAGCTTAATAGCTCATCTGATTTCTCCAGGAAAAAGATTCAGATTCTCAGTCACGGGTGTAACAATCGATTATTTACAAATGATACGCTACATTTGATCACGAAAAGTGGTAAACTATTCCATGAACAATCATAATAAGAATGCAATATTTTTGCCGTCTCTCTTTGCCAGATTCCCCTCGTCCGTCGAGGCGTCCTGTGTGCGTCTCCAGGATTCATTGTCACGGTCTCCACCGCCACCGTGGGGCAGCCTCTCTCTCTCTCTCTCGCGCCCTGGGCTGCACGAAGTGCAGGATGAAGCTAGTGCGGGGCCTGTAGCATATGTTATAAAGGGGCACTAAATAAAAAAAACACACGTAAATATTAAAACACAAATGTTTAACTGGCATAGTAAAGTAATTGCATTTTTTCATTTGATATAAAGCCAGATAATTAGAGGCCGACCGAAACTGAATTTCTGGTTTCGGCCGAAACCGAAAGTAAAAAAATGACTTTCGGCCGAAACCCAATTTCGGTCGGCCTCTACAGTCGTTCATAAAAGTTAAAGGCAGTATAATACTATAGTAACAGAGCAAGTGCAGAATCACTAAACCGGAATTGATAGCTTGAAAGCATTTAGCGCGGGGCCCTTGAAAGTGCGGGGCCCGTAGCTACATATGTAGCTACTTTTGCTATCAAGATAATTCGGCACTGGCTGCACGTGAACGCTTGTGGCCGTGCTCGACTCGCGATGCCGTCGTCACGCACGAGCCCCTGCGTCATCGAGGCAGTCGTGCGTGTGACGTCATCACGCAACGTGAAAATAAAAGTTCCACGAAAGTTCACTTGAGGGATTTCGAACTCTGCTTGCCCGCGTTTGGGACGGCCAAGCCACAACTCGCTACACCGAATAGCCTCCTCGGTGAATATCATTAATTACGATTATAATTTTATATAATGAATGAAAACTAATTTCTTTAGAGCTGATCTCGTCATCGAACGAAGACGGAGGTCACCGCATCGCGCGCTTTCAGATGCGCTTCTGCGGCCGTCTGGAACGCTCTTCCTTCCGATGTCAGGAAGCCACTGGGAGCGATGCACTTTTAAATGTAGATTGAAAAGTATTTATTTACAACTGCTTTTGTGTGTTTAGTTTGTTGTCCTTCTCACCCAACCCCAGCATCATCATGAGTTTACAAAATCTCTGCTCTCCGAAGCGTGTGTGATTTTTGTTGGTATATTTTTCCACGCATCTCCGATTATCACGGTTGGCTATGTACGGTGCGAAAGAAGTTCAACATACATACAATGTTTTGGATATTACGTTGTTGCCTTGTTTAATATGGTTATTTAAAACTTATTTTTTGCAAAATAAAATTAAATATTTTGCCATTTTCTTTCAATATTATTCGTGACTGTTTTAACTTTTATAAAGCACATTAAACCAGAATAACGTGCTCATTTAGAGCCGTTCACTCACAGCCCCACGGGCGCTCCACTCGCCGACAGAGCCGTCCATCTCTACAGAGCTTGGTGGATCACGCGGTTTCGTGAGATTCCCAACCTGTCTAAAGCAGCAAGTGGTTTCGCTAACCCGTCTGTGCGGACTGTTAAATCCCCCCCCTGTACGTGTGGTGGATATCATTCGTGAGACTACAGTTCCATCACACACTCAGAGAAAATCCACCTCTTTAAAACAGGAATTGGCACTACTGGAATGAGCATTCCACTGCAGGGCTCTGCTGGGAAGTCTCGACACCCACTGTGGCTTCTCTGGATTAGTTTCCGTCACCAACGCTCGCCTTTGAGCGTCTCCCTCCCCTCTCGGGAGTGAGTGTCACTGTGCATCTCCCCCGTGTCTGGTGTTGGTGCCCCGTGCTTTGCCGCACGTGCAGCGCCCGCCAGAGACGCGACGGCACCATTCAGACGCCACGAATATCCCAACTGTGATTGGTGATGAATGACGACTGATGGATGATCGAATAGGATTGATGATCGATGGTGATTGATGACACAGTTATTTGTGATAACGACGATGCTCATTGACACTTATGACAATAAGTAAAGAGACATTTCATAAGAACGGTTGTTATGGTTTATGATGATGGTGACCCAGATTCGAGTTTATTTGTTTGGCCAGGTGAGCACTCAGGAGATCAGGATCGTCTGTTTGGCAAGGTTGACCATTTATAAGCGACTGGATCGATCATGACTATGGATGGTGTTGCTGCAGCCAGCATCCTGCTGCTGATGTACGATTATTACTGCCTTATTAATAAAATTATATAGGCGACGTTTCAGGCAATGCCCCTTCTTCATGGCACATACATTATTGTCCCTTATTCAAACCACATTTGTTTGCTGTGAAAGATGACTTGCTTTAAACGTCGCCTATTGTTTACTTTTCCATTAAAAACAATGTTGACGATTGTGTTGATATTTTGTTATTCATGTTTATGTACCACTGCCAACGCAACAGTACAGCCCCAACACATAATGTGCGCAGTGATGAATGATCATTATTAAGAACCAACTGGCAAGGAGCCAGCCCCGCAACAGCCTGCCACGCGACGGCGACTCATCACCACCACCACCACCGCCCCAGCCTCACTCGTCCCGCATCCACGTGGCGCTCGGAGCCACCGCCGTGGCTCAACTCCCACAAACTCTCACGAGCGAGCGAGCGAGGCGGGGCTCGAACGCATTGGCTCGGGGTCTCCTGGGCGGAGCCGGGGTGACACCCTCCAGCCCCTCTCCTTCCCTCTCCTCCTGCCTCTCTCTTCTCCCCCTCTCTCTCTCTGCCTCGGCCAGCGCCACGTCCTGCACACGGAAGCGATGTTGCTGCTGCTGCTGCCCTCCCGGGCGCTGCTGGGCAGCCTGCTGCTGCTCGGTCTGCTGGGTCTGGTTGCGGGGACCGACCCGACCGAGCTGCTGGTGGAAGTGGTGGTAGGCACCGCGCGGGGGGGGGGATGCGCGCGGAATGAATGAGGATGGGAGGGGGGCGCGTGGCATCGCGGCAATCAAGAAGCCTTCCGTAGACGGTGACAGAGCATCGCCGTGTATCTCGAGCGCGCCTTTAAGTCTTGACTGTTAATAGCTCACTTGTCTCGTGACTCGACCCCTGCCATGGGAATGTGGAATGCCCATTGCCGGTTGTGGGTTGTTCAAATATGGGATGGGACGGATTCGCGAGGAGACTTCGCGTGTCACAATATGTTAACGCTGTTGGTGGGACGTGATGCGGAGTTGTGTACTTGATGGAAAAGAAAAAGACTTTAGAAAAGTTTCCTCTTGGATCTCCTCTCTCTGAGTTCCACGCTTGATTCGTCCGTGGAGTGAGCGGGACGATGTGACCCCGGGCCGCGTGTGACCCCACGCCTAGTGGGTGATGGCCATCCTCGCACTCAATGGGAAAGGGGTCGTGGTGTTTTTGAGTCCCACTTGCTCAGTCGATTACTTTCGCAACAACAGTCTCGTCTCTTCCGCCTTGAGTTGCCCGCATTTGTTAAAACGGGGCAAAGTGTGGCCCCCTTAAGTCTGCCAGCCTTTCTGCGATCTGTCCACATTGAAAATGGGCCGTTACTTGAAACGTCAGCCTAATGCGTGTTCTAAGGTCACGGGTAAACGAAGAATTCCGTTTCTTAGTTCAACGTGTGCCCACAATTTTAGTTGCATATGTTTCTATTTGCATTATTACAATAAGTTAATCTCGCATCTCTACCGAGTTATGTTTACTGCACTCTCTCGGCCATTGCTGTGAAACTCGTTGAGAGATGTGTGCGTTTAACTGCTTGGTGCATTAAAAATGATTAAATGCCAGCATTCTTAAAATGGTGCAAGATACACGATATTTCAGCTTACAACTGAATTACTAAGATCAATACTCAATGTTATTTATGACAAACTGCATCGAACACTGGTTAATATTCACAAAAAATACTTCTCCCTTTCGATATACAGTATAAGATAACTTAAAAACTCAACATACTCGTCAATAACGCCGTGGCCTATGGCCCTTCATTGCACAAGTACCTTCGTAATAGATGCATTGTTAATAACCAATCAACTTGGCTTATGCACCGGTGGCCTATGGCGAGTGAGTGGAAATGTTCTGTAGGAAATGATGTAAGGAGTTTTGGTCTGAGCAGTTGGAACGCACGTGGCTTTGTTGCACACGCGTCAGCACATCTGCACACGCGCACCCACGTGCACGCGATTGGAGGACGGTGCAGTTTTGAAAACGCAAAGACGCTGAGGCTGTCGTGGATGAATTTCAATCACGGCGTTAATTAGTCATTTCCACGCGAGCCCATTCTACGTGCCAGAAATGAAAGTGGTTTACACTGCGATACCATCCAATTTGGATTGAAAGCGCGTCCAAATGTGACCGCATCACGACGATGTACGAGAAACGTTGCGCGTGATTGTTGTTTGGAGACGAGAGGGAACCGGGGGAGGGGTGTGCGGTGGCATATGGACTCGAACAGAGGCAGAGAGTTGACAGCACATTAAACCGATGAGACAAAAAAAAATACATACACAATCAGGTTTCATTCATTTAGATGTCACGACGTTGCGAGCAATAACCCACTTCAAACAGGCGGGGGCTTTAAACCATTCTGATTAAAAACTTTGCCTAAATAAGTTATTGTAAACTGAGGACTGTGGGCTGGTGTCGTGGAATTGGCTCGTTGTTTGTAAACTCGCGTGGCACGGCGCCACGTGGGGATATTTGACGATGTTTATTTGACCGTGTAAGACCCACTGAGCAGTGGAGCTCTTTGTCAGAAGCGACCTGGCCACATGTTACATCTCAAAACCAAGTGGCTTATCGTGCGGAACTTTAAAGCAGCCAGATACTCCAAAGGCGTTTATAATTGTGGAGGGAAAACCTGGAGGAGCCGGAGCAAAATTCACGCGAAGAGCATGCCAACTTCTAAATATAGAGCAGGCGTCAGGGTTGGAATCGAACCCATAACCTCCTGTATACCGAGCGAGGTAGTTAACATCTCGCCACTGCGGCCAATGTAAGCGTCAGCCTGCGTTTATTGCGCTGTGCAAAGCTCTCCGATGCGTTTTCGAGTTTGTACCGCGTCGTTCGCGTTCGACGTTTCGCTCCGGGCACATCGTAGCATGAGTGACCGCATTTGCCCCCCCCCCCCACGCGTTCAGCACAAGCCCGAGGAGTGCGTGGAGCTGTCGGCCCAGGGAGACACGCTGCACGTGCACTACACGGTGAGAGCCGCAGGTGGCACGGTCACACGGCCGTGTCTGCGGACGTGGATGTGTGTGTGTGTCCTGTGTCAGCCTCTGTGTTGGTGTGTGTGCTGGGGGTTGAGTGGGTAGGGGTTTGTTTGTGTAAGTGCTGGATTTGGGTGTGTGGGGGGGTATATGCTGGGTGGGTGGGTGAGTGGAGACAGCGGCACTGGGGAGACAAAGGCGGCCGGGTGTGGTACTGGCCACCCACATCCTCGTGTGCCGGTCCGGCCTACATTGGTGCTCGCTAGCAGCGCTTGCCCCAAAGGTCTGTCCATGCTGTACGGGAGGTCTTTGTCTTTGGAGCAGTAGTGTAGCGACCCGAGTTCAATTCCCGCTCATGGCGAACACCAGTGACGATGATCTAAATCGGTTATGGGCCTCCCCTCGGTCGACTCGGCCTCAAATAAGTACCTGGGTGCGATGTGTAAACATTGCCATTGGAGATACAAAGGCGGCCGCGCGTGGTGCTGGCCGCCCACGCCAACGTGTGCCTTGCCGACCTTAATAGGTGCTCACTAACACCACTTTCCCCATGCCTGTTAAGGCTATACGGGGGATCATTGTGTGCTGTACGTATGTTTACGAGTGTGTGTAAGTGTGTGCTGTATGTTTATTACACCCGTGCGTGTGCGTTGCCTGATGGCGGATGAGTCTCGGTAGGCATCTGTTGAGCGTGCCTGGGTGGCCACAAGGTGTACACGTGTCCTCCCTCGAGAGAATCATGACGTGGCTTACTGATGCAGCGTGGGTTAGGCTGGGAGGGGGAGGATGGGGGGGAGGGGTGGGATATTGGACTAAAGCCTAAACTGGACGAAGCAAACACACGCTAGCATCATCGCAGTGTTTTAACATGATTCTAATACGCGCCCTCTTGCCCATACCCAGGCGCTTGAATGTAATTTGCAAGAGTTTACGTGTGGACAACTCGCCCATGGCACCGCCATACCTATTAGGATTTGGGAGAGCGGTTCATTATTGAGTTCGAATGTAAGTCTTGTGGGCTTGATTTCATATTGGTGGCTTTTCAAGTTCAATGCAGTTGACGTGATTAAAGCCCCCCCACAGTCATGTTTTATAATGTCCGCAAGCTACTACCCAAACCCGAATGTGAACCTAACCAGGATGGTTCATCCAGCTGCATGCATTGGACAAAGAGCAGTCCATTTCTTCTTCTTCTTATTATTGATTAGGATTGCCACCCTGTGCCACCATCATCTACTGACATTGGCACAATTCTACAATCAGTACTGGGCCTGGCACGCTAAAGGTGGATTGACATAGGCACGTGTGTACATGCGCATTGCATGAACAGCCCTTTGTGAATGGATCCACTGCTGGATGAGGCCCTGCCTGCACGGTGTGGGCCGTGGAGGATGCGCCACCATGCATCGCTCACGACGCTGTTCAGTGGCGATGGTGTCGGCGGGGGAGCATAGACGCGAGCGCATAGAAGTACAGCGCAACAATAGATTCTGCTGGTTAGTGAGCCTAGAGAGTCACGGTTTGTGAGACGAGCGCGAGTGCCACGTGGCGCCTGTAGAAGAGGCGGCCTTGCGGCTGGACCCGTAGCGTGAGCGAGTGAACGAGCGTGCCGTGGACCGTGCCGCGCAGGGTCGGCTCCAGGACGGCTCCGTCTTCGACACGTCAGCCATGCGGGACCCCCTGCAGGTGGAGCTCGGCAAGAAGCAAGTGATTCCAGGTGAGAGCGGCATGGATGGGTGGCAAGAGGACTGCATGACACACACACGCACACTAAAATAAAGATCCCCCCAGATAGCCTGAACAGACTTGGGGCAATTGTTGTTAGCGAGCACCTATGAAGGCCAGCACGGTACACGAGGGGGTGGGTGACGAACACCACGCCCGGACCCGTTGCTGATGTTTGCACACCGCACCATGTACTCATTTGAGACTCAGCCGACCTAGGAGAGGCCCAAGACTGGTTCAGATATTCATCACCGATCTTTGTCGTGAGCAGAAATCGAACTTGAGTTGTTGAATCGTAGCAGGTTCCACTGTTTGTTCATTTCGCGATACATCCATTGTCCAAGCTGTGTGCTGCGGCCAGCTCTTCTCGCCGTGCTTTGTTGGGCAGATCCTGTTGCATTGACCTCCAAGGTCTCTCTAATCCAGTGGTTCTTCTTAACCTGGGGGGGTGCACGCACGCCCTGGGGGTGCGAGATGCCCTTTCTGGGAGTGCGAGACATGGCCAGATTTATTTCAAAGGTAAATAATCGAAAACATAAATCAAGCACGGGCACGTAAGTACAACTATCTTGTTTCATCAAACCGAGGTATTTATTAATGTAACTTTTCTTTTACTATTGAGAATCAAAGGGGTGCAGACTGCAGTAAAGGTTAAGAACCACTGCTCTGATCGGAGCCCCCGAGTGTTTTTCTTCGTTAAATAATTTCAATCCACTTGGAAACAGGCCCCACGGGTGTGTGAGGAGTGACCGTGATTCCTTCTGAGTTTGTGTAGTGTGTACGATACGGCAGGGCTTACTTTCAGCCAAGTCCATGCTATTCGGTGACCAGGAGAAATACTTCGACACCCGGTTATATACCACGTCCAGTATTACCTTTCACTATTCACTGCGGTTAATAGTCACCTGCCTGCACACCAGTTTACCAGCGGCATTGACATTTTTCAGTGAAACAATATCATTTCTGGCCACACGTGTAGTTTGAGAAAAAATGTTAAACTTATAAATGTACTAAATGCACGTTTTTTTACAGTCGGTGTTTTACCAGCTTATGCCGCTTAGGGGGCGCACATTAACGAGCGAGCACGATCCAAACGCCGGCATTCTCCCTCAACACTGTGCAACCCGGCCCTCGACGGCGGTGCGACAGCGCTGCCGTTAACTTCGCAGCTTTGGAGGAACGTTCAGCTTAAAAAAAGATATTGAGCCACGTGTTAAATCAGACAAGTGAGCAATGGGTGTATTATCGAATTATGCGTTTGTAATGAGCACACGAAGAAGAAAAATGTAACACATCTTACAATCTGTGCTGAGGAAGAGGTTTTGTGGCTGCTGGGGGCATGATTAACGAGGTGTTTTGTTTTGCTCCTACCAGGATGGGAGCAGGGCTTGCTCGGCATGTGTGTTGGGTAAGTCCCATGACAACAGAGAGCGCTCCTCTCGATCTTACGCTCAGCCTCACACAAACCAGCGAGGGAGGTGAGCGAGCTGCTCTGGGTTTATTGTGAGATATACAATGTGCGTTATGGCTTACTAAACTATTTTTATTGTATTGATGGGATCTTTTCGCCAGTATGCAAGATAATGTTTTGTCACAAGTATGTGCGGTTAATGCAGACTTGATGGCTTGTAAAAATTAACGATTTGGCGTTTGAAAATTGTAACACCTGTTTTATTGCCAGAAAGGGTAAAACCTATTCTTATTTTCCAGGTAAGGCCCACTGAGCTTTTCAGATATTTTTGAGAAATGATAGCTCAACCAAAATAGCTTATCATGTGGAAATGTCTAGCAGACAAATACTCTAAGCGCACGTTTCTAAATGTGGAGAGAAAAACTGGAGGACCCAGAGAAAACCCACGTGACCATGCAGAGATAATGCAAACTCCAAATATACAGAAATCAGCGATCGAACCCACGACCTCCTGTATACCAGGTGAGATAGTTGACATCTCGCCAACGTGGTGCCCCCATTGCCAAGGCAAAAGTGCAGCTTTCAGCCCAGAAATACGAGCGCGATCCTCATTTTCACAGCACTGACGCGAAAACACCGCGCGTGTAAACCGTACCCGTTTGCTCACACGAAAACGAATGGCTGTCCCGCAGTATGGCGAGTGGTGGCGCAGCGGTGAGCATGTGCCACGCCGGCTTTCAAAGATGCTCGCTAACAACACTTGTCCCAACAATCTGTGAAGGCTATACCGGGGAATCTTTGTCTTTGTAATAAATACACACATTTGTGTATTTATTTACATATGCACGTCTACATCGCTAGTGAGATTGTTGTTGGGTTTTGCTATGGGCTATAGCGTCACACTCTACAGGAGGCAAATACCTTGGTTCACTTATTCATGTTGGTGGAAAGTGGAGAAACCCCACGCATACGAGGAGGCAACACTATCCCGTACAGATGGGAGAGATTAGCCCGCACTTTGCTGTTACCACCTCCTGGCGAGCCAGGGTATGTGACACCTCCTCGACGCCCATGGGAAGGGAGTTTCACAACATCCGTGTGTGATCCACCAACCCTCGCTGCTGCCTCCATACAGTGCTGGATCACAGGAAGCCACATGCATAGCCACCGCCGCCACCGCCTGACTGAGACAACCGACACGCTAGACTGGAGAGCCTACATTTTTAAGTGTTTAGCATATGACTTTAGGAATTTTACGACTTTAGGCCAAGTGAAATCAACTTCGAGGCCATAATTTTTTGGTGTCTAAATGCTCAACGCTATTTTGCATGTCTGTCCAGTAATCGTGATTGACTGAATTCTATCTGTGCCAAAATGTCATCCCTTTAGCCCTTCAAGAACATCATGAGAATTTACATCAGTCACGCACAATAGACAACGCGGGCGTTGCGTTGATCTGCACCCCTATCTCGTCAAGTTTCGCGAGCTAAGCAGGCTTGACCCTGGGTTGTGTTTGGATGGGCGACCACCATTGTTGCCCAGCAGGTTGTTAAAGAGGTGGCTGTAGGGGGGCTAACGTAGACTGCGTGGTGGCCAGTGCAGCAACATCTATTGTTCTACATGTCGTTGTATGCTCCCGACCAGCGCTGACCAGAGTGGCGAAGTATGGTCAAATAACCCCTGTGACCGGCGCAGTGTGGGGTAAGCCCTGGTCCAGGCGGTGGATTGACACGCGGCTGTGTGCGTGTTGTCGTCTAAAGGGAGAAGAGGAAGCTCGTGATTCCGCCTCACCTGGCGTACGGCAAGAGGGGCGCTCCTCCCAGCATCCCAGGTAACGGCGGGGCTGAGGGCAGCACCGGGCCCGGCCCCCTTGGCGTCACCGTTGGGACGGTTTTAATTTAAGGAAAAGACAACACAAACCATGGCCAGCTCTGGTGCAATCACGGCTGGGCTGTTGTGCCCAGGGCCACGCCGCACGAGTTTTAAGATCCAGATGTCAGCGTGGCCAAAGCAGCTGGTGCTGCCGCGACCTCGCCGATATCTCTACCCTCCGGGCAGATCCCACAGCGGCTCCACAGTAGACACGCAGCAAACCTCCTCCATGACCTGCCCCGACTGTCTCCACCACCATCTGCCCTCAGGTCCTTCCCTTGGTCGCCAGATTCAGCCACCAAGGGGAAGAAGCCCACACGAGTTTTAGGCTTCAGTAATGTAACACATCTTCACGGTGATGCTGTCCACCCCTATTATGGCAGATGGGTGACATTAGCCCGGCTACACTGCTTTGCACTGTATTCCTTACATTAATACACATGCTGGACTACACTTCAATTTTAACAACTTGATGTGTCAGCATCACCACAGTGGCAGGGCTTGGCCTCCACTTTAAGGTCCGTGTTTCTCAATAACGAATTCATGAGAGCTTGTTTTTCTGCGCTGAGTCTTCAAGTTTTATTCCTGGCCTCACACCATCAGTGGCCTTTGTTTGCAAGCTCTTAACAAACATGAATATAGCATTTCCACATGAATATATACATAGGCAATATGATAGTGTGGATGTCCGAGCAATCACATCTGGGTTAAATCCCCCCCGTGGCACGGACGGGGATGAGCATCTGCGATGGACTTAGTGCAGCATACGTACTGCATGAACGTGCTGTATTAATGTGCTGTATTAACGTACAGTACTGTATTATTGTATTGTATTAACTCACAGTACTGTATTAATGTATTGTATTAACGTACAGTACTGTGTTAATGTATTGTATTA
>CM025650.2:1393477-1407526 GCA_014621495.2 Entosphenus tridentatus
CACACACACCACAGACACTCACTCACCTCTACACTATACACACCACACACACTCACACACACTACACACACTCACTCACTATCCTCTACACTACACACACCACACACACACCTCTTCACTATACACACCACACACACCTCTTCACTATACACACCACTCACTCACCTCTACACTACACACACCACTCACTCGCCTCTTCACTATACACACCACTCACTCACCTTTTCACTACACACACCACTCACTCACCTCTTCACTATACACACCACTCACTCTCCTCTACACTACACACACCACTCACTGACCTCTTCACTATACACACCACTCATACACCTCTACACTATACACACCACTCACTCACATCTTCACTACACACACCACTCACCTCTTCACTATACACTCCACTCACCTCTTCACTACACACACCACACACCTCTTCACTACACACACCACACACTCACCTCTACACTATACACACCTCTTCACTACACACACCACTAACCTATTTACAATAGAAAAACAAAGACAAAAATCCCCCGTATAGCCATAACAGACTGTAGGGGCAAGTGCTGTTAGCGAGCACCTATGAAGGCCGGAACGGTACACGAGGTGGCCAGCACCACGCCCGACCGCCTTTGTCTCCCTAGTTTGCAATGTTTACACATCTTGTATTCATTTGAGACTGAGTCGACCTAGGGGAGGCCCGGCACCCGCACAGACAATCGTCACTGGTGTCGGCCGTGAACGGGAATTGAACTCGAGTCGCCGGGTTCGTAGCGCAGCGCACTAACCACGACACTACCGCTCCCCATAATGGTAACTACGAGCAGAACCACACAAAGACAAAGATCCCCCGTTTAGCCTTAACAGACTGTAGGGGCAAGTGCTGTTAGCGAGCACCGATGAAGGCCGGAACGGTACACGAGGGGGTGGGTGGCCAGCACCACGCCCGACCGCCTTTGTCTCCCCAGTGGTGATGTTTACACACCGCACCGAGTACTCATTTGAGGCTGAGTCGACCTAGGGGAGGCCCAGCACCGATTCAGATCATAGTCACTGGTGTTGTTCGTGAATCAGAGTCGGGTCGCTCCCCACACACACACAACCTTGTGATAAACCCCTCAGAGCCCATACAACTTCCTCACCATCGAAATCTGCACACAGTCGCTTCAAAGGCCCCCTTGCATGTAAACTCCTCTAGACAAGCTCCCTCATCACACGTCCTGTCTTCACGTAATGTGTAATGCGCCTTGATTACGGTTCTTTACGGAGAATTAAGACTGGTACACGATGAGGTGAATACAATAGATGATCGTCAGTAATGGGCGAACCTGTGATGCGTGAATTAGGTAAAAGCAGCAGAATTGACGAGAGCAAATGATGATGAATGGTTTGGATGGATGGGGAATGAGCGGTAACCATGGAGAAAGATTATGAAGAGGGAGCAGGGATGGTGGTAGTGGTTATGAGGGGGAGGTTTAGGGATAGCGGGGTGAGCTAGGGGGGGAAAAAGTGAGCTTTCAGTGAGGAGTGGAAACTAATGATCGAAGGTGGTCCCGCTTGACGAGGAGGGGAAGTTTGTTTCGGTGAAGGGGAGCGAGAAGAGAGAGAGAGAGGGAACGCGTGGATCGAGCACAAGGAGGAGGAACAGAGGAAGACAGCAAAGATTGAGAGCGCAGAGGGCGAGAAGGGATATAGCAGGTTACCAGAGTGGCAAGATGGGGTGGGGTAAGACCATGAAGGGATATGTTGACCAGGGTGAGGAATTTGAGTAGTGAACCGGTAATAAACAGGGAGGCAATGCAGTCGAGCTAGGCGAGTGGAGCTGTGAGAATTGTAGGGAAAGTTGAATATGATACGTGGGGACGTGTTTTGGATTTGTTGAAGGGGGGCATCGGCATATACGGGGAGACCAAGCATGAGAAAGTTACACAACGGTCATGGTGAAGGAAATTGATGGGGAGTTTTTGCAGCAGAGGTTGAAAAAAGCGGTCGGATTTTGCGAATGTTGAATAAGTGAAACCGGCAAGCGTATGAAGTGACGGAAACGTGAGGAAATCGGGGAAATATAAAACGGAGGGAAAGAGATGGTGTGACAGGGGAACGGGAGGCAGGGAAAACGATCATTTTGGTTGATGGACAGAAAGTGACGTGACATCCGAGATTGGATGGAGACCAGACAGGATGAGATGCGGGAAGCGAGGTCAGGGGAAAAAGGAGAAGAACATTTGGATGTCATTCGCGACGAAATTATGGGGAAAGTTCAGCGAAGAAAGGAGAGATTCGGGTGGTGAAACATGGAGAGAAAAACACGGCTCCCCACCCGCAGCTCAGCGTTGCTCCGTACACAACCTCCTCTGTAAATTTTAGGTGCAAAAGCAGCGGATTCCTCTGCAGGTCTCGATTCCGGCCCGGAGCAGAGCTGCGCCACTCTATCGCACGGTGCCAAATGCCCACAAGCTCTGGCACACGCTCTAGGCCACCACGTGACCTCCACAAACCTCTGCACGGTGTGTAAGAGGTCACGTCGTGAGCGCTCCATGAAAATTGTCACGACGAAATAGTTTGAAACAAATTTCCACTAATGTTTCTCGGTTTGCTTTCTAAGTGGGATAAGAACGCACTCCTAACCACACGTAATACAGCACTCATTGCCCCCAACTGGCAGACCAATGTCCCAGGTCACTCAAGCAAATCAGACTCTATCCTGGCCTCTTTGAGTTCTCACCGGGTTACACGAAATAAACTCTCAACTTTAAACTCATTTTGTCAATATGGCAGATATTCGTCATGTGCAGGGTTCGCTTGGGAATGGTGAAATATGAGAACAGCCTGCTGCATTTTGATTTGATCATTATTACTCAAACATGGGAGCAGCCCATCAAGTCCGAGATCTTCATGAATCCCACAAATATACTCTTGGGGAGAGAGAGGCAAAGGAACAGTGGGGGTGGCATATTGATGTCCCACTGAAAATGGCAACATTGGGTTTGTGCGGAAAGGCCGGCCCTTCCCCTTCGTTAAATGTTATCTTCACTCCATCAAAGGCAACCTCAGAGGGGCAGGGTGCCCGGATGGGGTCCGGCTTGCATCATAACCGGCTGGCACCGAAGACCTTTTGAAAAACAAAAGGTCACCCCCCCCCCCCGCGTCGCCCCGCGACCACCCTCGCCCTCCCCCAGGGAGATGAAACGTCCCCGGAGACGCGGATCTCGGGCTTTGGCAGGGAGCACGCCGCGGTCCGCACACTCAAAGGCCCGCGCGCGGTCCTCCACAGCGCGGTCACCAACCACATCAAAGCCTCCATCCATCTCCCCACGCCACGCTCGCAAACTCCTCGCTTCCCTCAAAACAAGCCGCCAACGCTCGCGTAGAGGCCGCACGGCTGGGGTCGTCACCTGTCGGGGAGCGTCGCGGTTTGAGCCTCGAGGCCGCACTGCTTCTTGCTACACGTGCAGTATTAGCCACTGCTTCAACGCCGTGAATACGGCATGTGCATTAACCACTGGTTGGCAGTGGCCGCTGAAGATCCCTTTTAGCGTCTTTCGATAAAAAGAGTAATCCAAGTGCTGTGCCTGTGTCATGATCCATATTTTTCAAAGTAAATAAATTACCCGCAAATTACTTAATTGGGTAAAACTACATAGTAGACTATAACCGTCCGAGAAACACAGCGTCTTGGTGATCCCCTTAAATGTATAGAAAGGATGAAAACACAACGAACTACATTTGTATTATCACAAATTAGCACTGCGGTAAAGTCACTTGAAAAAGTGAGAAAACGTACTGAGAGCTTTTCTTTACAATTTTCCCAAAGCAGCAGCAGCAGCACTGGGAATAAAGCCACCGTGCACATGTAGCATTTACTCAATCAGAAGCACGATGTGGTTTTGCACACGTGACGTTTTGAACGGCAGGTCTGGAATATCCGAAAGGGTCTTCATGTCACGGCTTAATGTGCATCACGCTGGGTGCGCTTACTACATCACTCGGCCGTATATATCCAGCTTATCAGAGCAGCTGCTTGTCTTGCCGCTGTGGAGGATGCGATCTAAAGAGGAGAGCATTGTGAACGAGACAAATTGCTTTTCAACGGTGCGGAGGCAGCCCCTGATAAAATCCTCGATGGGCCCCTGGGACGGAGATAGTCTAAGGCGGCAAGATGGGTTGTTTTGTTTCTTGGTCCTCACCTTGGCTGGTGCGACACAAAGGCAAAACCCTGACACCGCGCTGTAGGGCGCTCCGCAAGGAACGCGTTTACATTCAACTCCGAGGTACAGTGGCAGTCGTCAGCCTCAGTCAATTCACTGCTGGATTGAAGGCCTTTCCAATAATCCACTCCGCAAAATCGGTGGACGTCCTTCTCGGATGCGTTCCGTTCCATGGCTGCCGTTAATATTCACAGGTGGGGGCTCTTTGTTAGCCCACTGATGGGTGAGAGTTTCTCCCGTGCTGTGCCGGTCATGGAGGTTGTTTTGGCCATACTTCACCACGCTGGTCAATGCGAATTGGTGAAAGGGTTACAGGGGGGAGTTCCCAGCACAGGTTCAGACAGCGCTGGCCACTGACGTTAGCCGTGGCCAGCAATCAAACTCGGGTCGCTGGGTTCATAGCACAGCGCGCTATCCCCTTCTCGCAGGGTATATTCCCGGGGGAATAATTTAATTAAATGTAAAAAACTAAAATCCCAATCGGAACGAACGTTCATACGAACTCGCAGCTCTCGGCATCACACCGCAGGTACATCTGAGAGCACCGTGCCATTGTGCGTAAGTGAGCAATTCAGATGATTGTTTTTTTCTTCCCAAAGCGACCGTCCACACGCAGCAAATTTCGGCATTGATAGCCGTGGAGCGCGGAGCAAAAAACACGCGCGCCGCCGTTTGCCCTCTCGACTGCGGCAAGCGAAGGCGCGGAAGCTCTTCCCTCCGGAGGCGCTCGATCCTGGCCCATAACGGCTTCATCGCACCCACTTTAGAGCATTCACCTACTTTAGAGCATTCACCTACTTTAGAGCATTCGCTGTGGCCCCGGGGCAATGCAGAGACAGTTTCCTCGCACGTTCTGCTCTGAAATGCAGCGCCTAAACTTCCTCTGTGACCAAATGCATTTGAGCCACCTCAGCTGTGTGGACACCCACGCACGCTCACACACTGCTGCCCCACACAACGACAAAGACACCCAGTATAGCCTCAACAGACTGTTGGGGCAAGTGCTGTTAGTGATCACCTATGAAGCCGGCACGGTACACGAGTGAGTGGATGGCTAACACCACGCCAGGCCGGCCGTGGCCCCCCAGTGGCGATGTTTTTACACACTGCACCAGGTACTCATTTGAGGCCGAGTTGACCTAGGGGAGGCCCAGAACCGGTTCAAATAATCGTCACCCGTGTTGGCCGTGAGTGGCAATCAAACTCGGGTCGCCGGGTTCGTAGCGCAGCGTGCCAACCGCGGCACCGCACGTACGTACCCCCACACGAGTACACACACACACACAAACAAAAACACGCTTCTACTGCTCGCAAAGCTGAAAACATTTTCTCACAATCGCACACAAGCTGCGTTGTGATTTTACGAAGTTCAATGCGCAAAACATCGGAGAGCACTTAGTGAATCCCGGCGCACGTCAGCCGGCAAGATGAGACGCAACAATAACCGCGGGGGCGAAATTAGACAGCCACTACTTCTGCCTTAGCACCGACCACCGTCGCCAATGCCAACAACTGCAGCTGGGATGCACAGGTGGCGAGGACAACAATTTACTGCTACGGCGAAAAACCCGGGCGTCGATTCGTGTGCAACGCATCTACAGCAGCATCACACTGCGTGCAGCGGCTACATTTCTCTCCGTGACTGTTCGACCGGGGTAGTAGGTCTAGCGTCAGGAGGCCACTGGAGTAAATGCACTTTTAAATCCAAATTGAAAACTCAATTCTTTAGAACTGTTTCTGTGTTTAGTTCGCCGCCCTTACCCTCGGCGCCTGCGATGAGCGTGGTTGGCTACTACGCACGCTGCAAGAGAAATTGAAACAAACGTGCGCACGACCGCAGAGAGTAGCCGCAGCCGAAGCGAGGGGCGTAGCCTCGATGCGGCGTGTCTGGGTGCAGGAATAGTTTCCGGGAACGCCGACCCGGACAGCTCCGGCTGAAATAAATGTAAAAAAAACCTGGCATGGACCTGGCAGAGCGGGCCTTACCCTGCAGCAGAGGTCGCTGAGCGCTGACCCCGTAGCCGGCGGCTGCGTTCGTGTAGTTTGCGTTTCCCCACGTGCCCGGTGCTTTCTCCGGGCTCTCCTGCATCTCCATGGTGATGTGCTCGAGCTCAGAATCCAGCTGTGGAAGTGGTTACAGAGACGAAGATTTACCCGACGGGGGGGGGGGCACCCCTGCATAGCCCTACCGCGACTACGGGGACAAGTGCTGTTAAGCGAGCAGCTACGAATGTCGGAATTGCACGCGAGATGTGAGGTCAGTACGATGGCTGGCCGCCTTTGTCTCCCCGGTGCTGATATTTACACACTGCACCAGATACTTATTTAAGGCTGAGTCAATCTCGGGGAGGCTCATGACTGATTAAGAGATATCTTGCGACGGACTGGGAATTGAACCCAGATCGCCGATTTCGTAGTGGAGTGTGCCAACCATTACACCACCACTCCCCCAAAGTATATTCATTATCACACAACTGCCATTTACTAACATACGAAATATTGAATGGCAGATCACGAACATGCACCATCATCAATTGTTCAACAAGCATAGAGTTCTACATTGTGTACAAATGGCATGATGATGGTCCTTCCTTTCCTGATACATTCAGCAATTATATCACAGATAATTGGCCGCTGACTCTGCAACAACTGCAAGGTCTAACAAAAGAGACACAATTACGGCGACGTGTGGAAGCGTCGAGATGTGGAGGCGTCGACAGCACCGGCCGCGGTGAGCTCCCGATCTTGATGCTTCAGAAAGTCACCTGCTCTTATTTGCCTGCTGATGTTGTTTTGAAATGTACGCACGTACGTTGAACTTCTTTCGCGCCGCTATGTAGCCAACTGTGCTAATCGTGGGGAAAAATGAACCAACAAAAATTTCCCAACGCTTAGGAGAGCAAAGATTTTGTAAACGCCTGACGATGCTGGTTGTAATCTCCAGAGAATCGTTGGAGAAAGACTGTCAAATTGTGCTCGCATTTCAACATTTACTTTTTTTTACTGACAAACCAAATCAATTGCCATATTTGCCAACGTGACAACTTGATTTGATTGGCTTTGTCGGGGAGTGGAGAGTTATAGTAAAAACAAAATTGAAATTGAAAAACACGCAATGCGGTTCGTGTGCCCTCTATCTCCTTGTGACGAGGCTTGCACTGGGCTATTGGGCATTCACCCGGACAGTCAGACGTGAGCTACATATCAACGTCGCTCAGCTGTCAGCTGTTCTCGGTTGCACGGAGTGTGCGAGACAGCTCAACTGGATGACTGGCTTACCAAGAAAGTGCCCGGTTACCTTGACTGTCGTTTCTTTATCCGGTAAAGCCCTACTGAGCGTCCTGACGTTTTCCGGAGGATCGTGCCACATCACCGTGTTTGACTCACCGAATCCAATTTACATAACAAGTGTTTGGCTTCGTGTGTGGGGTGGGGGGCGAAACCTGAGAACCTAGAGAAAACCACCCCCCTCCCCCCATTCAAGAAATCCACAATGCAGTATAACGCGGCGGTAGTCGCGTTCCTGAAGATCACCGCGTTATAGAAAAATCGCGTTATAATGACATATGTGGGGTAAAGCACAGTCTGTGATAACAGGCGAGATGCGCACGCAGGCTGAACAGAAACTAGGCACGTGGGTAGCGTCTGGAAGCATCCAGCAGCATCCCGCTGCCTCGTGCGATGCTGCTACGCCGAGGCAGCCGCACGACCGCGTATGCCGCCTCCTCGCGCCGCGACATAGTTCCCCTCGCCCGATCGTGTTATATCCAATTCGCATCCGCGATATGAAAAATGCGTTCCCCAATACATTCATTGCGTTGTAACCAATTCGCGTTATGAAAGCAACACACGCGGCGTTTTATTAGAACAGACGACACTGTCATCGCCTGACCACCACGTCGCGACCCAGCGAGGTGGTGGCAGCCAGGAGGGAGGTGGTGGCCAGGATGCGGTGGGTGCCTGCGTGTCCATGCCAGCCAACATGAGCCAAACAAACAACTCATCTCAGCAGGGACGATCTCAGTCCCGGAGGCCAGATTATGTTATTAGAAGCTGCCTATTGCCTCCACAATGTTGACAAGCATATACACATATGTGTAAACGATCCACCAAGCCTTACCTCCAAAGCACTGGGACCACAGCACGGCAAGGACGCCGCTGTGTGTGTATGTGCGTGTGTCAGGGCACCAAAAACAAAGATCCCCCGTATAGCCTTGACAGACTGTTGGGGCAAGTGCTGTTCGAGAGCACCATTGAAGGCCGGCAGGACACGTGAGGGACCACTCTCGGCCTCCTTTGCCTCCCCAGTGGCGATGTTTACTACACACCGCACCAGGTACTCATTTGAGGCTGAATCGACATAGGGGAGGCCCGGGACTGGTTCAAATTTCCGCCACTGTTTTTGGCCATGAGCGGGAATCGAACTCGGGTGGCCGGGCTCGTAGTGCAGAGCGCTCACCACTCCACCACCGCTGGCGGTGTCAGGGCACCGCGCACACAACACACAGCAATGCCAGCGCCATTGCGCGCGTCCCGCAGTGCCGGTCACCTGAGTGATGTACATGCGCAGGCGCTGGTTCTCGGCCTGCAGCCCCTCGAGGCGGCCGCTGGAGCTGTGGTTGACGCTGGACACGGAGGGCGGCGTGCGCGTGTCCTCGCGCTTCTGCGCCTGCGTGAAGCGGAAGCGCCGGTTGCGCGTCGCCGCGTCCGGGTTCGTGCGCATGGCGATCAGCTGGTGGAGCACGCGGACAGAGAGCCAGGGGGCGACATGTGTGAGTGCGCACGGATCTTTGGGGGCGAGCGCCGTCGGCGAGCGCCTATTGAGGCCGGCGCTGAGTACGCAGGGGCGTTGTGGCCGCCTTTGCGTTTGATATTTACACGCCGCACAAGGTGCTCATTTAAGGCCGAGTTGACCTAGGGGAGGTTGTTGGGGGTTAGTTGACCATACTTCAGCCTGCTGGTCAGCGTGAGTTGCTGAAGACATCGACGTGGGAACATAGAAGTGCAGTACGATGCATTTCTCTGCACTGCTCTCTGCACCGCAAGCCCGATGGCATCCAAAGCTCCACCCAGGCTCATCTGGAGGGCGCCCCAAGACTGCAGGAATAGTTGCTGCTTTGTCCACAGGCGTCGTGTGTGCGTAATCCACACAACACCACGTCTCGCCATCAAGAGCGGTCGACTGTTGCTCAGAACCACCTCTTTTGAGCTCATGATAGAGGGGGGAGGGGGGCTGTTTTCTCGGAGTGACGACATCTAGTTAAGACCAAAACAGGAGGAGGATTTCTCCACTATTCTGGCTGTCGCCTGATGAGGCTGAGTTGTAATCACCTGTAAAACGTCACGTTACTCGAATTGTAAATGTCGTAGTGGGTTTACTCTCCAACACACCTGTGTGCTTAACCAGTAACAAATTGGCACGTGTTGTTTACGTGAAAAACCTTCCTAATTGGCTTTTTGGGTTGATGGCGGGTTTAACGACACATTCATATTTCCGCGATCTAACCCCAAAAACCCTCCATGATGGATAACATTGGTCGTGAAAGCATCCTACGCATTCAACTCTTTTGCGCTCAGCCCGCCAGCCTGGTCTCGGGTTCCAAACGTCTCTCACGACTCATTCTGTACCCCCCACCCGGAAAGCAACGACAATCTTTTCCCGAGCGAGCTTCTCAATCGAATCCTAAATTCAATGTTAAAATCTCTCCCCTGGATCGGCTTACCTGCCAAGCGCCATCAGGCATTGTTGCTGGTGAATCTGTAATCATGGTTTCTCATGTTGCTAACGCCTCTTTCCATTCCGGTCTTTTCCTTCTATCGCTTAGGCTGTGCCAAGTGACTCATCCGCTAAAAACAAAACACACCCGGGGCTCTGGAGTCGTGGATCCTACAAACCACCACCCTCCGTAGCTGCACCAGCAGCCATATGGAACTCTCTTCCACTAAACAGATGCAGCGGCATCCAAGCACCATCACATTCCGGTAGCAGCTCAAGGTTCTCATATGTTCAAGCTCACCTGTTCAGACTCTCACGTGTTCATGATATCACATCTCCAGGCTCTCGCCTGTTCATACTCACCTGTTCTGGCTCTCACCTGTCCAGGCTCTCACATGTTCATGCCATCACCTGTTTAGGTTGTCACATGTTCATACTCACTTGTTCTGGCTCTCACCTGTTCATTCTCTCACATGTCCAGACTCTCACCTGTTCAGGCTCTCACTTGTCCATGCCGTCGTACGATTGACTTACAGGTCTTGATCCGTGCCTCCGAGTTCTCGATCGAACAACACGTCCGATTCGCGAACTATCATTACGAATAATATCCACACAGCGAACACCCTACCTTCCACCACGAGCACCACCTCCGCGCCGCTCACCTTGGGCATGAAAACGAGGCAGAGGGTGATGGTGGAAGAGAAGATGGTGACGAGGGCGACGGTGCAGTACTGCACGTTGGGCTGGTCGCGCGTCAGGAAGGAGACGGCCGCCCCGATGATGCACATGATGCCCACGTTGTAGACGCTCATGCCGATGTACTTGCTGTCGTTGAGCGCCGGGATCGATACGTTCCGCGTCTCCCATGCCAGGAAGCAGCCGAACACCTGCGGGGGACGGGCAGAGAAGCGATGGGGTGGGGTGGCGGGCATGGCACGGCTCTCTGTCCAATTCGCAGCCCCCAGCCGTACCAGTCTTAGCCCGGTTCCTGGGTTCGTTTTTGGTGCCGTGAGCCCCTATGCAGTTTCACCGCCCGCGTGCCCGAAAGCCACTGCAGGGCAGCCGTCGCTCGTTAGCGATGTTCAGATCACTCAGTGTAGGGGTGCACATTGCACAGGATAATTGCTGACAAAGTGAACGGGTGGCAATTTCGTAATAATTTCAAGATTCATTTTCACAAGGGTTTTGCATTGGGATGTTGCCGTCAATTTCATGAGTGAGTGGTTCGTTTCATGCGCGAGGAAACCAGGGTGGCACAAAGTTCTGCACATATTGATTTACAATCCATTGTTTATGGCTGCCATCGCCTGGAAACCTGGCACCTATGGGCCATCAGGCACAGCAGAACGCAGTGCTCTTGGGAAGAATTTGGAGGGTCCATTTACAGAAGATTTCAGCATTAATATCAAAGCGACTAACACTCAACAGTCGCAAACTACCAAAAATCTTGCACATGGAATTACACCAAATAATCACAAATTGAAAATACATTGCTACAAACTTTAAACAAATATTACAATTAGCTACTGTATTAAAATGTCGCATAATCAGAAATGCACGAAAGTATTCATCCTTAAATCATTTAAGATGCCGAATGCGCTCATAAATTATTGAACACGCGCCCCGCGTGCTCCCTCGAGAGCACGTGGCACGCGCGGTCACGCGGCACCCTCAGCCGACTCGGCCTCACGGCGGGCACACACAGACACAGGCACAAAGATCCCCCAGATAGCCTTAACTGTAGGGGCAAGTGCTGTTAGTGAGTAGCACTTGTGAAGCCCGGCACGGGACACGAGGCACGGGACACGAGGGGGTAGGGTTGTCAGCACCACGACCGGCTGCTGCCTTTGTCTCGCCAGTGGCGATGTTTACACACCGCACCAGGTACTCATTTGAGGCTGAGTCGACCTAGGGAAGGCCCAGGACCGGTTCAAATAATTGTCATTGGCAGTGAGCGAGAATCAAACTCGGGTCGCACGGTTCGTAGAGCAAACGTAGCGCTAACCGCTCCACTGCCGCTCCCATGACACATCCACACACACACAAGAGTTGGCCTTGCCCAGACACGCTCGCAGGCGCACGAGTGTGAGAGAGGTCTTTCCATACAGACCATGAGCAGGCCCTTGTAGGCGTAGACGATGCTGAGCCAGATGGTCATGTGAGTGCTCTCGCAGTGCTCCAGCTGGGGAAGGATCGTGAAGTCTTCCCCGCCCTCGGGATGCTGCAGCAGCGGGGGCGACACGGTCACGTCAAAAAAGCAAATTATGCGACGTCGATATATATATTCACACGGGGCGAGGGCGCATCGAGGGGCTACACCTTTGTCGTTGCTTTTCGAGGGAGACCTGAATCACAAAACATTTACCCGTAAAAACTAAGTTTTTCACTATAAATCCTTTATATGCGTGGCGGCTAGAGTCCTCTCGTCCTCTGGCTTGAGATGGCTGCCACCTATGGGTCAGATGATTGCATGCCAGCATTAAGCAATTGGTAATTAAATATAATATTTTTGTCCTAAAAAGTGGAAAATTTTGGAAAAGATTTTCACGAACATTAATTGTCACGCACAACGAGTCTGTGTGGAAAATGTCAGCTCGATTGGATCACGGGAAGTGGGTTAAAAAACGACCGAAAGATTTGCACGGTCGTAAGCAAGCAAGCACGCAAGTGAACTTAATATAAAGGATTTTAAAAAACAAATGAACAGCAAAGAAACACAGCACACACCGCCGGCGTAGGGATTTTCGCGGTTATGCCAGTTGTGTGTTTGGTTCTGCTGCAAGGCCCTCCCGACGCGTTATTATCGTGTTGCGCCACAAGTTGTTGTTGTTCGGTACGATGCCCGACGTTTCGCACCACGTGGCGTTGTTTGAACGCTGAACAACAACAAAACACATCGGAGTGACAAGGAAGGGATTTTCATAATAAAGGGTTTCTTGGGTTAGATCGCGTAAGTATGAATGTGTCGAAACCCCCCCATCACCCGACACAGCCAATCAGTAAGGGATTTGTCACGTAAACAAAGCGCCAAATAGTTACCACTTCAGCCCACCGGTGTGTTGCAGAGTAAATCTACAACAGTTACAATTTGTCGTGAATGATGCTGGTAATTACAACCAGCATCATCGGGAGATTTGCCAGAATGGTGGAGAAATCCTCCTCGTGTGTCGGTGTTAAACAAAGCAGCAACAGCAGCAGGACTACGTCATCACTGAACCCAGCAGGTGCAGAGATCAGAGGCGGAGGAGGATGGGGGGTGGTGTAATTTATACTAGATTAGTAATCAGTTAATTAGTATGTGTTTCCTCTATAAGGAATTATAATTGTGATATGTATTACTTAGTAATACGCTTCCTGGGATTTTAATGCGTAGGCTCTCATGACCAATCTGTCTTCACAATACATTTTTTTGGCCGAGATTGCGTGATTAAAATATGTTGTCGTACACCCCTCCTCCACCCGACGCAGCCGATTAACAAAGTTGTCACGTGAACAGACGTGACGGTATTTTTCGCACCTCCGATTAGCGCGGTTGGCTACGTACGGTGCGAAAGAAGTTCATCATACAGTAACACACACGCATCACTGCTTCAGCAGCACCACTCGGAGTGTAGTTAGAGAGCGATCCACACACATTTAACAATCTGGTAAATTTTCTGATTTCTCGCCGTAAAAGGTCAGACCACCACGGAAAGGTCAAACCAGCCAATTGTTGACCGTGCGGATCGCTCTCTAGCAACGCACCAAGGTGTGTACTGTATGTTGAACTTCTTTCACACCGTACGTAGCCAACCGTGCTAATCGGCGACTGGCTGTGATTGACCTCCGTGGCGTGCTGCAGCAGCAGCAGCAGTCACAAATTGTTCCGTTCATGTGACAACTTTATTAGATTGGCCGTGTCGGGTGGAGGAGGGGTTTTACGAGACACATGTCTTTTTACTTACGCGAACCGACCCCAAGCGATCAGTTGCGAATCAAACACCGAACTGGGGGGCGGGGGGGGCGCGGCGAGCGCAAACTAACGGCGTCAACGTCGAGAGCGGCGCCAGGCGCAACGTCGGGAAAGATCGGCGACGATGAGATGATGGTGATGAGATGATGGTGATGATGATATGATGATGA
>CM025650.2:1438952-1454546 GCA_014621495.2 Entosphenus tridentatus
GGGGTGGCAGAGGGTAGGGGCGGTGGGGGTGGTGGGGTGGGGTGGCAAAGGGTAGGGGCGGTGGGGGTGGGGTGGCAGAGGGTAGGGGCGGTGGGGGTGGTGGGGTGGGGTGGCAGAGGGTAGGGGCGGTGGGGGTGGTGGGGTGGGGTGGCAAAGGGTAGGGGCGGTGGGGGTGGGGTGGCAGAGGGTAGGGGCGGTGGGGGTGGTGGGGTGGGGTGGCAGAGGGTAGGGGCGGTGGGGGTGGTGGGGAGAGCGAGGAAGTGAGTGAGGGTTGCGTGAAAGTGGACATGCAGGATTTTGGATTGTTTGAAATCCATCAATGATAGCCCAATGGTAAAGACAACCACTCGGCACACAAACAATCAATATCAGAAAATATATAATTCCCCACCCCCTCTCCCTTTTACCGATATGCATTGACCAGGATGGTGAAGTATGGTGAAACAACCATCACGATTAAAACATGTGGTGAGGATACCTTCATCTAGCAGGGGATTGACATGAGACCCTACATTCTTCATGGCATTTTTTTAATCATTATAAACAACATTTTAAACATTTCGCAAAGCCGAAGCAGCATCACACATTAACGTTTTAATTAACCTGCGTGGAAAATTACACTGCGTGGCCATTGATCATCTGCTGGGTTCGAGAAGCGATGCACAGAAAGGGGGAGCCGAAAGTTCGAGCGCAAGCTCTGCCACCGCCACACGCGCTATCGGTGCAAGCAGCAAACCCTTCCTGTGAGCCTGTGTGTTCAAATCAACCCCCACTGCGCTGCATCCAACATTAATTCACGGCCCCTCACGAGATATCAAGACGAGCACAATTGAAATAAATAATCCACACCCTCACAATCACCGGGCTTTCTCTCTCTCTCTCCCTGCGACTGAATAAGCTAAGACCAGCACATTCACTCATTAAGCCCATTAATTACGAGGCGCCGCGTCTGTTAGCATCAGAGGCAATTAACGCTGATTAAGCGTGGTTCCGGAGTGTCACGTTGTGTGCCCAGCTCCGAGCTCAGGATTCCTGAGCCCGGAAAACGCCCCACTTCTCTGCAAACGCGGCCGGTATTCGAATTTAGCGGCGATCAATTTGCTGCAGCCGTTCGGGGGTGGCATCGGGCACAGAAGCGAGGTCGGCCCGATGAGTGGGTCACGATCGTCCAAGGCGGCACAACAGTCTAATTTAAAAGAAATAACAAATTATCAGCGGCAACGCTTAACCAATCAATACGCCGGCGGCAGGAGCCGCCCACGCGTCAGGGACATGCCAAGACAGACGGAGGTGCCCCGAGCCAGCCCAGGGAATATGTTCTGCTGCATGTAGATGCTCGTTTGAGCCCAGACATTACTTGAAGACGTGCACACGCATGCACGCTTATTGGTGAAATATCTGCATACAAAACCTACCTAAAAAATGTAACCGTTTCAAATTACGTTTATTGTTCACACTCAGGACCAGGTTGTTTTGTTTTAATTAGAACACTCGATTTGCATTTCACTTAATGTCTTGCAAAACACAACTTTTGTGCAATTAACAGAATAAATTGAAAGTTTGTAAATGTAAAACTAATTGCAACCTGGTTCCTAAATCTAGCCTGGATCCACGCGTTCGATTACAGATCAGTGCACCAATATCAAACGGCGGTCCTAGATAAAGAGCACCAACAACAAACCCAGTCAGACATTTCATATCCCATTTGAAGCAAAGCAAAAAAGTGCCATCACGTCCCTCACGTCCGTACAGCGTGGACGCATCAAACCAACCAAATACAGCGCAAGGACATTGCTCGTGGCGCCTTCGTCTGCTCGAGACGCTGGGGCACACGTGACCGCACGACACCGCGTGCCGAGGGCTGCCCGCCATCAGAGGGGCCCACGTTCCTGAGCGGCGGGGATGGAGCTCACTCTTACCTGCACCAGGTTCCATCCCTGCAGGGCCTCGGCGATCGTAGAGGTCACGGAGGGACAGACGCCCCCGAAAATCATGAGGTGCGTGGGCCCCTTCTTGATGGCATCAAAAAATGCCTTGAGCCCCTTGGCATTGTCACACTTTGGGCAGGGGTGGGTGGGGGCAGGGTGTGGGGGGGGGGGGTGCAGAAACACAGGGGACAATGGTGGCACGAAGTGAGCGTCTGCGACAAAGCCGAAAGCCACAAACTGCGCCGTAAGAGTTGACTGCACGACGCGCTTTCAAATCGCGCGTTCCACAAAGGGGGTTTGTCATTATTGTCAGTCCCTACAGCTTGGCGACAGAGTCCGAAGTGGGGTTCAGCCTTGAGACACGAAGCGGCATCAATGTTTTGCGTTCGGCAGCAATGTGGGGAAGCGTGAGGTGCACACTGTACACGTCAGCACACGGCCGTGGCAATAGGAGGCCTGTTAATGTGCCAGCACGGCTCTTAACGGCGGATCCAGGGGCTGCTCCAACGGGCGTGCCGCAGAATTACAATGGAGATTGCCGGTCTCCATCCGCAGAGCCCCCGCTGACAACCAGAGAACACGTCGTGGAAAGATGCCAGAAAGGCAGAAGACACGGAGTGAGACAGATAAAGATGCAATAAAATGTTAATCACCCTGGCCCTGGCCATTACCGCTCGGTTGGGGGCGATTAAGGTTGCCTAACCGTGGGATCCGTAAGCCATGCAGGAGGCGCAAGTCCATAGCGAATTCCTGAAATTCTGGGGGAGCTTGAAAATGTGTTGGGAACCCCCGACATGAAATATAAAACACGAAACTAAAAAAACAAAAGCGCAGTGCGCCTCCGAGACCAAACAACCTGCCGGGTAGCAGCGAGGTAGGTGGAGGGGGGGGGGGTCAAACGCCTCGTAGGGCAGTCACTCCGACATTGCTCCAGAGGGCAAAATAGAACACGTTTGTTTTGATTCACGCTTCAGCGAATTGATATTCAGCCGGGCGCGGCGCGGGTCAGCACGTTTCAGTTTCCCCAAGACAAGTGCTGAGCTGAGCACTCTGGTTTTGTTTGTTGATTTTTTTTGGTTTCGTTGAACTCAAACCGAGTCTGGAGTCACAGCGCACACAATGGAGACACTGGCAACAAGGCGTCTATGTAAATGTTATTTTTAGGAGGGAGGTAAATAAATTATGGATTCTGGGAAGTGCCAATGCCACGCTGCCAAGCTGACCCCCCTCCCCCGCGCCTGCCGGGGCAAGCGACAGCTGAGAGGACTACCCAGCTGAGAGGAGAGAGGGAGGGTGATTTTTTTGGGACTGGGGTTGGAGAGCGGCCATGGGATGATGATGATGATGATGCGGGCACGGGAGGTAAGTGAGAGGAGGGCGCTTCCTGTTCTTACCGACGCCACACTCAGGCGGGATCGATGCGCCACTGGCACTGCTCTGGTCGCATCCCTGGCAGGGAGAGGAGCCTCGAGCTCAGAAACCGAGCCAGCGAGTCGCAGGGTGCGGCGCGCTGCCCACCCAAGCCGGTCCACACGTCGCTTGCGTTGCAGCGTTACACAGTGCTCTGCGCTGCGCCGTTTCGCTTTAGCGAGAATTTGGCTCTTTGAACAAGAACGAAAAGCCACTACGATGTAGAGGCATCGTTGATTTATTTTGCAAATGTTATTTTCGGTGCCAACCGAAGCCGCCGTCACTAACGTTCACAGAGCAATCACGCGATGCTGTTTGTCCAACTCCTCCGACTCACGATATCACACTTCACATTGAACACCGTGCCAAATGCATGTTTAATGGACACTTCATTTGACGACTGAGCCGACGGCCGTTGCGGACAATCTGGTAGCCCCAGCTCGGTGCCACCCTCCGAGAGAGTCCTCGGTCGTCTCGCACGAGCTCATCTTGCACTCTCGAAAGATGCCCCGATCCAACACAAATAATGTGACATCCGCACGCCGCTCTCCTCGCAGACGCGAGCACGGCAAATCCGGACTGTCAAAACCCGCGCTCAGTTGTACGCGCACTCCAAAGCAAGCTCCCTGGCATGAGTAAAGAAGCGCAGAGCGTTCGCGGTGCCCATCTCCCCAGCTGGGGCACGTGAATATTTTAAGCGCAGTCGTGCGATTGCGGCGAGAGTGTTTTTGAGATGATTAATGCAGGGAGATTGCTTTTGAGGTCAGTCTAGCCACGGGATTTTATAGGCATTCCCACCCCAGACCTCTGCATCGCGCATTATTCACGATGCCCCAACGTGCCATCGCTGCTCCCCCCGCCCGCCGCTTCCTGAGCGAGTTCACGCGAAGCGGCACCCGCACAATCGCAGCCTCCGCGTGGAGCTCCGCTCCCGTTCGGCGCTAATTACTGATTACTCAACAGCCTCATTTCCACCGCCTGCCGCGGGGACACTCACAAAAAGGTGCCCTCCCGAAAGGTCTCCCAAAGCACTAAAGTCAGAGGTCACGTCGCGATCCTTTGAAAGTGAATGCAGCGGGAAATAGCGGGGGGCGGGGGGGGGTGGAAGGAGCGCGAGGGAGTTGGCTGTAGAGAAAAAAAGCCACGTTCAGAAGGCGCGCCTAGCCCCAGACTCGCCAGGGGCTGCGCTAAGACAGCACACCAAGTTCGAGTCTCCGACAACACCACGAGCGCTGTGGGGCGCCCCGTGCCCGGTTTATAACAAGCGCCCCAACGCCTCTCGGATGCCGGACACGAGGCCGCCGCCGCCGCCGCCAATGATCCACGCAGACCGCGGAGATTGGACGGCGCACGTGATGAGGGGCAGGGCACGTGGAGAGGAAGGCGCTCGTCCGGCCGTAGCCGTGGCGCGCTCTGCACGCAGGCCCCCTGGGTTCGATCTGCCCACGCAGCTGATGGGACAACACTCGAACCCGCATCCACTGCACAAGCCGTGGCAGATGCGGACACCTGATGCACGAGTCTACACTCAAAAACTCTCCAGTGGCGACTGTGGTCACCCAGAACAGACCGTACAACGTACAATGACGCAATGCCCGGTCCACAGATACGAAGGAGGCATCACGGCGACGATACACGACTCCACTACTCGTGACGCGGTTACCTGGGCTTGACCACCTGAATGTGACATTGTGAGTCGCTGCTTTGCATCTCCATCAGCCGTACAAAAGAATAAGAAGCGATGATTGTCCAATTATGTGACACGTGACGGAGCACGGCTCGCTTTACATACGCAACGTGCGGTGTGTCGCCGCTCTCCGCATGCCGCGTACACGTTTAATTTCCCCGGAAGCCCAATAGGGACAGCAGGTAATTGCTGGGATGTAATTGACTCCGAGCAGCGAGGCCTCCATCAATTAAGCTCGGCACCATCTGGCCTATTGAGGAGAGAGCGCCTGCTTCAAGGCAGGATCCAGCACTCTCTGACCGCAGACGCAGTTTAACCCGAATCGCGCTCAGTTCTGCCGCGCGCGTTCACAACCGCCCCGGCGCGGCTGCGTGTGGCAGAAACGAGCCCATCAACTTATGGACGCATCATGCGTGAATGCGGGCACGGGGCACATTTCGACAATGGCAACCAATGGCGGGAGATTAACAACCAATGGAAAGCGCCGATTCCTTAAAGCGCCGCGCGTGTCTCAAACCCGTGCTGCAATCTGCGTCTGAAACCCATTCTCACGCCCACGAAAGGGGTCACGGTAAGGGTTATGGCTAGCCTTGGGTTGGCGCTAAGAGCGTGGGTTCGAATCGCTCCTCCTCTCGACTCCTGCCGCGCAACTCGTGTTTTTTGGGCACGCACACGCCCAGCGCATCCTTGGCTGGCCGCGACCCGCCTTCTTCACGTTACTGGATTCTTGCAAATATCGCCAGTCAATTCCATCGCTTCATGAAGCCCCCATCCCCCCAGCCCCAAAGCGCAGAGTTTCACCAATAGCTCGAATAACCGACTGCATTATTGATACGCTTGCTGTATTAGTCGTTGTACCCCTTGCGGCTTTAAATATATTCGAACAAGAAGTGCTTCGAGACGCACGCAAACTGTGGCAGAAGAAGAAGAAGAAGCAGAGGTGGAGTGTGCGTTTGACGGCGCGGCGATAGGCACGAGGGGAAGCGTGCGAGCGAGCACGCTACGCGCACGATGTGCAAATAAAATATAGAACGAGGAGGCAGGCAGAGGGGACGAAAACAGAAATCAATCAAATGCAAGAGAGGAGGGGGAGGTCTTAAGTCAGGATTTAAGCAGTGGGGGTGGTGACAGGCTGACAGTAAAGCCATTGCTCTTCTCCGTGGTGGTGGTGGTTGTGGATCAGCATCCACTATAAAACTAAAATACACTTTAATTTTTTTATTTTACCAGGTAAGGCCCACTGAGCTATATAGCTCTTTTTCAGAAGCGATCTGGCCACAAATGACAGGTCAACGATGTGGCTTATCATGTAGAAATGAAAAGCAGCCAAATTCTTGAAACGCGTGTTTATAAACGTGGAGGGAAAACCCGGAGGATCAGGAAAAAAATCCATGCAACCCCGGGAATAAGAACGTGCAAACTCCAAATATACAGTCGTCAGGGTCGGGATCGACTCCGCGACCTGTATGTATGTATGTACTGCGTGTTTAACTTCTTTCACACCATACGTAGCCTTCCCTGCTAATCAGATGCGGGGGTAGGACCAACTAAACACAAAAAGCAGTTGTAAAGACATTCGTTTATCAATCTAGATTTAAAAGTGTATCGCTTAAGTGGCTTCATAATATCGGAAGGAAGAGCGTTCCAGACGGCCGCAGAAGTGCATCTGAAAGCGTGCGATGCAGTGACCGTTGGTTAGCTAAAAGCTGCTGCGAGTGTGACCGGAGTGTGTCTGTACACCAGGCGAGGTATCCAACATCTCGCCACCGTGGCGCCCTGAACATCTGCAGACTAACTCATGGCTCCACGGGCAGAGCACGCTCAGAGAAGGGCGAGGGGAGATGAGGTCAGAGCGAGAACGCGCGAGCGAGGCCACGGCACGATTGTGTAATATTTCATGACTGCTTATTGGATGCTATCATGAAACATGAAATCGTTACTTTCGCAGGACCTCCAATAACACGGGCATCTCCAAATAATTTAAATCAGTCAAGCTTCAGAGACCCAAGGTCAAGGGTCAGAGTGATCCTTGATGTGCAGCCAGCTGGGAAGGAACTTCACATAAATGCTTGCAATATTGTAACGTGGCCCCGCTAATCTCCAGCAGATGCATCCACGTGAACCATTGCTACTACGCAGGTGCAAGTGCAGTGGTAATTGGAAGACGATGTTGCTTTGGCAAAGGTGAATCATACGGGCTGCGTGATGTCCCCTGGTGCTCGGTCTCGCCGTCCCGGCAGAGGCGTCGTTGGCAGATGGGGCAGGTCATAGCCTGCTGGCGTCCGGGCTGGGGAATAGGGGACAGGATGTGTGTATTCTTAGTGTATTGTTGTTGTAGTTGTTGTGGTTGGTGCTAGTGGTTGAGCGGGAGTGGGAGCGCGCTCAGGTGAAAGACTCGGGCAGTGGACACCGCCACACGCCCCCTATTGGAGTCAGGGAGACGCGGGGGGTGGGAGGGGTATTGGGTGCTCTGTGCGCTGCCACGGTTCCTCATTCCCCAGGTCCCCGCGTGTCAGCTCACAGGCGGTGTCGCCAGGTGCCGCGTCGCCTGGCGCGTTGTACCACGAATGAACGACACCTCGTCATGCTGCAGCTGTGATTTGGAGTCATCGAGTGTCACCGCTTCCCCGGCGGCTCTCCCCCGAGGCGCCCGTTCCAGTCGTTTTCTCGCTGTGACCCCTCGAGCCTCCCACAACCCACTGCCGAGACCCGCGAGTGTCAGGGACATGGCCCCTTAGAGGCGCCTGGCCCCGGAATAGCGTGGACCAGTGATCCCTTATACAGGCATCATCAACTTGGATTTATTGTTAACCAGGTCTCCCTTGACAAACACACTTCTGGTATCACTAGGTTATTATAATGTTAAATGATAATGATAATTCATTATAATGGTAATTATATAATGGTAATTAATGATAATGGAAATTGAGGGATTTATCAATTCACTGATGGATGAAGGCCGCCTTATGGAATATCGGCCATGGAGATTTCTTGGCCATACTTCACCACGCTGGTGAGTCCGGGTGAACGGGGAGCGGCGGGGCAACGAAGGGGGTGGGGATGCTCAGGACCGGAATCGAACTTAGGTCGCCGGATGCACAGTGCAGGAGGTGCTCCACTCACCGCGCCATCGCTCCCCGAGCTCTCGCCTGAGCATCGAGGCGGCTACACTGGGCCCCGAACACGAGTGTCACGCACGGACAAATGAAATGCATATTAACTATGGCGAGGATGATAACAGTCATAATATAGCACCGGATGAAAGGCGAAACCCCAAACAAAAACTGACAAAGCACAGATGGAGGCTAAGCACGAGCGGCTTTGAAGCCTCGTCCTGAGAGAGGGTGTGCGCACGACTCGGCGTTCCGCGTCCCGGCGTCACGCATCGCCCCCCCCCACTACCACCCCACCACCACCCCTCCCTCCATCACCCCTCCCCCCACAGCCTCGTATTAACTAAAGTTAATTGGACTGCCCGGGGGGGTGGTGGAGAAGAGACCGGCGCGCGCCGATAAGCAGGCCACCTCGGACCGCACGCACCTTCTCGAGTCGGCTCCATGCCACTCCACCTTTTGCCCTGTGCCCGAATCCCCGCGCCACGGCAAAAGCGACGAACATACAACAATTAATATTATTATTATTATTATTTCACCAGCTGGAACAAATTAATCGATCCCAGCCAAATCCCTTAATAGCTACGGCGAGGCGAGGCCAAGAGGCGAGCGCGGAGGCAGGAAAGAAGCAATCAATCAGTCAATCAATCAGTCAGTCAATCAATCAGTCAGTCAGCCAATCGTCATTGCCTACTCACGATCGCCCCCTCCACCAGTCACCGGCGCTAAGGAGCCCTGCGGCTCCACAGCCCCGAGGCTCCTTGGCGCCGCTATCGCTCGGGGGGGGGGGGGGGTCCCTTGGTCCGCAGCCTATCGTCGTGCTCACGCGTTCGGTGTCAGACGCGCGCGAATCACGGACCCTGTCCCAAGACTAAGGCTCGCTGCCTTTCTCTTCGCCTACGACAGTCTATTTCTCTTTACAACACTCGCTATCTCTTCGTCTTATGTAATGTATCACACACACACACACACACCCTTTCGTGATGGACGGCCGCCACTATTTTGTAGAGCGTTTCGAGATGCAGATCCCCCAAACCCGTGTGGATCCCCTTCCCCGTGGAGACGGGGCCCCTCTGATCGAGGAGGGGTTTGTTCTGAAAGAAGTTGTCGATGCGCGCGACACGTGGATGGGATGGACACGTCGGGGGAGTTGCTGGGAGGGCGCGCGGAACGGTGCGAAACGAGGGGAGGCGGCTCGGGCAAGCGGGGGCCTCGGTCCCCGTTCTCACGAGTTCGAGGAGGCAGCGGCCCCCAGCAGGGTTCGTCCTATGCCCACTACTCACCTGCAGCGCCCCCCCCCTCCCCTCCTCCTCCATCCACCGCCTGCGTCTTCCTTTATTATTCAGTGACACGTCCGCTGGCTCGGACCCTCCGGGTTTAAATGCGCTCTGATTCAATGTCGAGCATTGTCCAACTCCGACGCAAGGTGCGCATATCGTGCGCTGCGTTGACGTTGCGGGGGCGACCCTACTCACGGTACGAAGCGTACATAAATCGCGTGCACACACGTAAAATATGCCGCATATGAGGATCGACGCACGCACGACACACTCAGAGAGCGCACATGGCACGGCAGCGTGAGAGCATGCCCGAGACAAGCGACGACTATCGCCGTGATCTGCGAGCACGCGGCGAGAACGCGAGGACCGAGCAGTGCGAGAATAAAAAAAGTACCGGCAATGGACCGAAGAGAATACCTCTGTATCGTACCACTTGAGGCCGAGGCGGTAGCCGGGCAGCAGGAACGCGTCCTGGTTCACGTGGCGCACAGCGAGCGTGACGGCGGGCAGCACCACCTGCCCGATGTCGTCGCCCGTCTCCGCCGTCACGCCCAGGGGCATGAGGCCCATGACCGCCAGCTCGGTGCGTTCCGCGGTTTCCCCTCGGGCTCCCAGCGGCCCCGCAGCCAGCCACAGCAGCCACACGAGCAGCGGCCACGGGGGACGAGGCGTCCCGGTCGCGCCGTGCGCACCCATAGCCCGGCGCGCGCTGTGCGGGGGCGAGCGCCGTGCGAGCGCCGCGCGCTCCCGAGGAGAATGCGGTGACGGCGGCGGCGGCGGCGGCGGACAGCCTCGCCTAGCTCCTTTTGCCGGCGACCCTAGGATCGCCGCCGTTTCTGTCGGCTTCGGGGACTCTGCGCCGAACGTACATCCTGGACATACCAGGCGAGTGGCCGGCCCGCCGGGCTGCAGGAGGGTGAAGGAGGAGGAGGAGGAGGAGAGTCGCCTCCCACGGGCCGCCCCGCCTCTGCGCTCCTTCTTCCTCCCTGAGCGGCACGGCGAGGCGCGCACGTTGACACACGCACACACACACGCACGCACACTCACACACGCACTCACTCACACACGCACGCACACACACACGCACTCACACACACGCACACACACTCACACACGCACGCACACACACACGCACTCACACACACGCACACACACACTCACACACACGCGCGCGCGCGTGCAGACGCGCACGCACGGGGGATACCGCACCCCCGACTACACCGTCCGCCGGTCGGGCTGCTCGCACCTTGCGTAATCGAGACGCAATGCGCGCGAGTCGGGAGGGAATGTGCAATGGTTCGCTCCCCGCTTCGCCCGGGCTTCATGCAGACCCCAGATGCCCGCCCTCCTCTTGTCGACGCCGCGACCTTTCCCCACCACCTCCCTCCCCTTCCAGCCCCTCCCCTCCTACCACCCTCGCAACGCGCGCCTCGCCGCTGCTGGCACGAACGCGCTCGCGAAAGAACACCGCTGCGCTCACGCGTTCCACGCTCACCGCGGAAGGCTCTTCGCAACGACGGCGACTTCGGCCCTGCGCTGAGATGCGCGTGTAGCGGCTCCGTGCCGGCAGCTGTGGGCGCGGATGGGGGCGGGGTTGACCGTCAGGTGAGCTCCGGAGGGGGGGGGGGGGGCGGGGAGGGGGGGGGGCCCCCCCCCCCCCCCCGGGGGGGGGGGCGGGGGGGGGAGGCAATTTCGTAGGTACAGTCGGTCACGTGGGGACAGCCTCTTCTTTTTAACGGCGGTGCCAATAAATCAATGAAGCCGCCTTCGTCATTACTACAAATGCAGAAAACACATCTGAATTTTCAATAAATGCATTTTGAATGAACCTCATTCTCCCCGTGTGTGTGTGTGTGTGTTTGTCGCGGTAGTGGTAAGAATGATACACTTCCTTTGCCAAGGCACTTAAACCGTACATTCGGCAATACGCACGTGCGGCAGATGCGTTTCTTTATAAATTCGCGTAAACCGAATTGGAGGAGCGTCTGAATGTGCGACACGTGGGGGTGATGATGATGATGATGATTATTGTGATGATGCATGGAACCTCGTGCGCGGAGGTGCGGCGACAGATGGAACACGCACCTCCGATTAGCACGGTTAGCGACGTACGCCACGTATGGCGCGAAAGAAGTTGAACACACATGCATGCAGGCTTACGCACGAGACGGCGATAATCAAGATGATTATGATCAGAGTTGATGAGGACGATCGATCAAGATTATGAAATACATCAGCACGCGCTCTCTGTGCTGCCTCGGAGTCGTCGTTTCTCAGCATCGACGTCCCGTCAGCCGCGCTACGCCGGGTCGCGCGAGAATGCGCAAACACGCCACGGTCACGGAGAAACGCGCGACCACCGGGCCGATCGCGCCCGGCGCGCAATGATGGCACTAAGTGGACGCGATGGAAGACGCTCACTCATCCGCGGAAACGCCGCCTTTCATTAATTATTCCATAATTTATTCAGATTTATATATATATATAAAACAAACTCCCCCCCACCACTCCCGGGGCCTCTGGCGAGGAGGCTATGGATGGGCTGCGGGAGGAGTGAATGCAGCGGCCAAACCCGCACAGCGGCGCGCGAGCGCCAACACTCGCGCAGAGCTGGGTATCGGCGAGCGCCGGGACGTGACCGAGATGAAGACGCGACGGGTGGAGGGCTCGAAGCATACCCCGACTTGTGGGGGAAGGGGATGGGGGGAAGGGGATGGGGGGAAGGGGAGGGGGGGAAGGGGAGGGGGGAGCAGGAGGCGAGACGGGGCGCGAGGGCGCGGGGACCCCCTCCTGAACCACTCCGTCAAAGCTGAGCCACACTCGCGTGTAGGAACAGCTCCGCCGCGGCTGAAACTGAAAATGCCTCCATAGTTGTTTTGTTCATTTAAATAAACATGCAACCGGCTAGTGCTCATCACACTTCACAGGCAGCCACCGTCGGCGCGAGATTCCTCTTTCTGCCGACTCACTTGGGCACTGGGGCCCACTGGGATCCACGTGAGAATCCTCATTCTTCTTCCGACCGCTCCGTCGTGACTCATTGAGATTCTGGTCACTGCTGGCAGTGGCGTAGTAACCTTGCGTGATCACTCCCTGGACACGGCTCGCGGATGCCGATCTGCAGCGCTCACAAGAACAAAAAAAACATAATGCCACGTGACTCACACGTGGACACGGAGCCCACGGGGCTCGCGTGAACACAAATCCGCTGTGCTCACGTCTGAACCACAAATTCACGGGGTACACTTGAACGACACATTTTCGCAGGGCTCCAGTGGAATAAATAAAAACATCACAGCAGGGCCGTCTCGGTGTATTTACACATCGCGAGACGCGCGCCGCGTGTGCATTAGGCACCCAAGACGCTGCACGGACTCTCCCCACTCGGAATGAGCCACGTCCACACCTCCCCTGGGTACCCCCCGGAAAGGCTTCGCCTTGAGCCCAGTGCAGCTTCATTATCCTGACGGCAGGCGGCGATGTGGCCCTGCGTGTGATGAATGTGGGGGAGCGGTCGTGGAGCGGTTCAACGGGCTTGCGTCTACGAACCCGAGCCACCCGAGTTCGATTCCCGCCAACACCAGCGACGATTACGCGAACCGGTTCTGGGTCTCTCTAAGGTCTACTCCGCCTCAAATGAGTATCCGGTGCGGTGTGTAAACATCGTCACCGGGGAGACAAAGGTGGCCGGGCGTGTTGTAGGGCACTCGTGTACCGTTCCGACCTTCTTAGGTGCTCACTAACAGCACTTTCCCTAACAGTCTGTCAAAGGCTGTAAGGGGAATCTTTGTATTTGTCTGTACGTGAATGGGTGCGAGGGACAGGACGAGACCAGCCACACGCCTCATGCCCAGTCATTCATTCTTACGCGGCAGTCTCGATGATAGCACCCATGTCACGTTTCCACAGCCACTGCGAACCGTGCAAGCACGGTTCTCGAACGGGGCTGGACTTGAGAGTTCGTGTTCTGGAAGCAGTCTTCCCGTATACCCGAGGCTGCAAAGTGGCCATGACATGGCAGGGCGATACAGCGAAGTGATTTGGGTTTTTTTTGTTCCGGGAAGTCCCGGTTTTTCTCCCACGTGAGAAACACTCTGAGAAAATGTGATTTGCCAAACATAAAAATGCAGAGTAATTTCGAGAAGAGCCCTGAAACTCAGGGAGGAGTGCATTGAGCGGCACTGACCAGTCATGCATAAACGAGTCATTAATTAGCCACAAATGATCACTTGCCCTTGCAGAATAATCGGAGGTCTGTGTGGGTTTTGGAAGCAGTGGTACAGTGGTCCGAGAATTGCATGACGGATTCCTCATCTGATTCTTGAATCCTGGCCACGGATAACATCAGTGACACATTCTGATTGAACATGTGCTGACCCTCTCCTAGGTCGACTCGGCCATAAATGAGTGCCTGCAGCGGTGCGTACACGTCGCTGCTGTGGTTACCGAAGCGATGAGGCGTGATCCTGAGCACGCCACCAACTTCGTGCGCCTTGATAACCCCCAAACAGCTGTTGACCACCGCAATCTACACGGTCACACGGGAGAATGTCGTGGTCCGTGTGTCCAATAGGGCTAAAGTTATCCCTTCGGAGACCATCTCATTTCTCTAGAAGCGCTTTTTGTGTTGAGTTTGTTGGTCTTTCCCCACGCACCTCCCACGAGCACGATTGGCTACGTACTGTGCGAAAGAAGTTCAACGTACACGCGTCTCCCATCACTGCATCATCTCGGAAGCCCGTAATGCGCGCGGCGATGTCCCAGGCCACGGGTGATGCGCCCACGACGTGGCAGCGATACTGCGGCAACACGACGGTCTTCATATCATAGCCACGTGGACGCCTAGAGCAGCGCAGCAAACTGTTAAGCACTGCACGTTCGATTTAACAGAAAACCGTGTGACCTTGTCCCTTGTGGCACTCCCACTGACGTGACATTCACGGGCACCGCCGTCTCTCTCTCTCCCTCTCTCTCTCTGCATGTCCCTTCTCGCTTACAATTGGGATTGTCCAACCATGCCGGACGCAGGCTCCTCTTGATGAATACGTCTTGAGGCTCAGTGGGGTGTTCGTGAACAAGAAACATTCTTGTTTGCACTTATCTGCTTCGAACAACACAACAGCCCCATCGCTCTGCAGTCCACGCCCTGCAGGAAGTCGCCTCCTATCCACTTGCCTCTCTGATTGCGAAATGTACAATAAACATTTCTTCCGCACTGCAACTCTAAAATCTCACAGCCAGAGTCACCTGCTGGCGCTGGCTCCGTGGCGTCCGATTCGAATCGTGCAGAGGGGAGGGGGACGGGGGGTGGGGGTCCCCCAACCCCGTCAAAGAGACAATCGCCCAGGCGGCGATGGTTCGGTCAGATGAGACGTTGGCCGAATGTGGTCTTTTGTTCTTTGCGATGAATGCTGCAGTTGTGACCCCTCCACCCACCCATCCGCCCACTCCCACCATCAATTGCGCTTTGTCTTCAGTGACATTCGCACTCCCACTCCATCTTCGCCAAATTAAGTCCCTTCCACTATTGCGCACCTCCGATGAGCACGGTTGGCTACCGACGATGCGACGAAGGTGCAACTTACGTACGCGCGTTTACGCCTCATTGAAAAACATTGTTCTCATTTCGGCCTTTGCATTATCTACGTGCGCTGTGTGTCCTGCGAGACGCAACATTTCCTTATTTTTTTATTTATGTTATTACTTTTCTCTCTCGTACAGCGTTGCGAGATGGAATTGTGCATGAAGGACGACGCTCGATGAAATGCAATTATTGTTGTTTTAATAGCCACGGGACGTTTTTACAGGCATGCAAACAAAAATGTTGTTGGGTAACAGCATGTTGTTGTTGATGTACTTGTTGCGTGGATTTTTGACGACGCGCCTGTGTTTTTCTGCACGGGTTTTGAATGTTGGTCGCATGGCGTGCCCCCTGAGACCTCCCCGACAAGAGAGACACTTAACAGCGAGCTCGCACCTGGCTTCGGTGAACTCGGGTTCATTGTCCTGCCCGCGATCCTCGGCTTCGGTGCCCGAGACTCTTAAGTGACTCCGATGGTTCGCGTACACGTGAATGAGCAGAATTATTCCTCCAGACCTAGGGGCCGTCCATAAATAACGTCACGCGACCCACCCCCCCTCGTCACACGGCGTCACAAAAAGTCAGACCCCCCCCC
>CM025650.2:1459950-1504068 GCA_014621495.2 Entosphenus tridentatus
ATGGTAAACTGGACTCCCATGGTAAACTGGACTCCCATGGTGAACTGGACTCCCATGGTGAACTGGACTTAAATAGGCAGGGATCGGAAAACAAAATAACAAAAGCCACACTGCTGTCCTGCAAGAGCCGCAGGTTGCCGAGGCCTGCACTCGGCATCTGCTGGGACTGGAAGAAGAACCCCGTGGTGGATGAGAGCCACTGGGCTGGCTACACCCCGCTGATGAGGCTCGTTGTCAAAACCGGCCAAGGTTTTATTTTTTTACTTTGCTTGAACGAAGGTTGCAATGCACAAATTGTAATTTCATAAACCAGTCAATGTTAATATATCATTGTGTTCATGTAATACGGCTTCTTTGTTTACGTGTATTTGGCGACTAATACAAAACAACTTATACAAACGATACAGAAACATGTGATCCGTGTGTCGATTGATCAAGAGAGCTGGAATCTGGCCCCGTGGTGCGACTGCCCGGGCCAGGTTGATGCCAATGTCACGTTCGCGAGCTGCGTAACAGCCGCAACAGAACCACCAGCGTCCCAGCCTCCCTCCACCGCAGTGAAAGAGCAGCCACCCTCCCAATGACAGACCACGCATTCACGGCGCGATACGCCACTCCCCGTTATCTCATCCCGCGATGGGCAACATCAGCTGAACGGCGCGATCCGTGCTTGCTCTGCGTTGATTCGGAGACTTAACGGCGGATCATCACCACCATCACCGTAATCGTCATTAATCGCGAACAAAAAACTCGTGAGCACAGTCGCGATCGTGCACACACGGCAGAGTCGCGACTGCATTCGCGACGTCGGGGACGAGACCGCGAGAGAAGGGCGATTGCCAATGGAGGCAGAAGAGAAAGATAAATGCGTGTACATTTTATTGTGCAAATGTGAAATCAAATTACAGGAGATTATTATCATCATCTTCAAAGCGTATCCAGGCCTAATCGGCATCGCTGCGGCGAGACGAGACCGGGAAATGTAAAGTAACACTTTTTTGTTTTAAATAGAACTCGGATAGAAAATATATATATACGATACACAACGTGATACACAACGTGGTAGGTTGTCGGAATAACCATTGGGACTCCCTGACAGTTTAATACTGACGACGAGGGGAGGGCGAGGCGCCTCGAGACGCGTTCCGGGTCTGGTCCCTCTGCCAGAACTGGGCAGCCTGGACGCGCGTGTACGTGTGGACTCACGCACGCACACGCAGACTCACACACGCACACGCAGACTCACACACACACGCAAAACACTAACTCCCACGCACACACAGGCATATGTAGCCTTAACAGACTGTTGGGGCAAGTGCTGTTAGCGAGCACCTATGCAGACCGACATGGCTCACGAGGGGGTGGGTGGCCAGCACCACGCCCGGCCGCCTTTGTCTCCCGACGGGTGATGTTTATACAGCGCGTCAGATACTCATTTAAGTCTGAGTCGACCTAGGGGAGACCAATTATCGGTTCACATAATCGTCACTGGTGTCGGCAGCGAGTCGGATCGAACTCAAATCTCCGGGTTCGTAGCTCAGCGCGCAAACCTCTACACTCCTGCGACCCACTTACAAAAGACAAAGATCCCCAGTATAGCCTTGACAGACTTTAGGGGCAAGTGCTTTTAGCGACCACCAATGAAGGCCGGCACGGCACATGAGGGGGTGTGTGGCCAGCACCACGCCCGGCCGCTTTTGTGGCGATGTTTACACACCACACCAGGTACTCATTTGAGGCTGGCTCAACCTAGGGGAGGCCCAGGACTGGTTCAAATAATCGTCACTGGTGTAGGCCGTGAGCAGGAATTGAACTTGGGTCGCCGAGTTCGTAGCACAACGCGCTAACCACTGGGCCACCGCACCCCACTTACACGTACAAACACACACACATTCATAATAACGTTCTCACACACACAGGCCTACACACTGACACACAGACACACCTCGCAAAGCACACGCACACTACAACAGGTGTCGTCCAGCGCCCGTCCTGCTCTCGTCGGTGTTCCTGTTACGCATCTTTCCTCACTGACCCCTACTCCACAATGGGTCAGTCAAGGGTTAGGGTGACCTTGACCCGGAACGCCGTGCCCACAGCCCCGTGGGGGTAGTGGGGGTGGAGGCAGGAGGCACCTCGCCCCTTGCCGAAAGGCGGATAAATACACACACGCATGATTGTTCCTCACAATGAACACGCGATGGCTAACACACGCGCACGCGCGCATACGCACGCACGCACGCACGCGTGCAGGTACACACACACACAGGACGAACACGGCACTTGCACAATGCAGACACAGGAGCTACCGGTGCGGGCGGGCACCGCTCCGCACCAGCAGCTCCCGATTGTCGTGACCCTGCACTCGCCTTCCCCTTGCATCTGCCCAGCCGCCTCCGTCCACCAAACCTGACGGGGTGCGACTTTCCATCCTGGGCGGACTTCGTCCATCCTGGGCGGAATACGCGCGACCCCCCACCGGATCGCCCATTGTGTAGCTATTGAGTCGAAGATGTGGGACATTGGAAAGGGGGAAAGGGGGGAAGGTCCCGTTTCGGGGGTGGGCCCATGCCGGCTACGATCTGCCACTGAAAGGATGCCAGCTTTTGTGGCCCGTGCGATGGGGCTCCGTGAGTGTGGGATGGGAGCCCGTCTCCCCCTCGCTACTCGGCAGTTAAGGGAAGGAGTTGGCGAAGGGGATTCTGTGGCGCGGAGCAAAGGGAAGGGTCGCGCTGGGAAGGCGTCTACACCTTGTGCATAGAGTTTGCGTCTCAGCCTCGCTCTCTTCTCACGACGGACCATGTAATGTACACGTCTAATATAGAAATAAAATACTTAAAATATTAGATTATCTTTTTGTTTGGTATTTAAAAATACTCCTTTACACGTGTCTCTCACCCAACAACAACAACAGCACGGTAAAGCACTGAGGATGTGAAAGCCACGATGCATCCAGGCCGGGGTCACGGTGCGTGCCACCGCCGCTGCCTCAGAGCCAAGGCCATTACGTGCGTCTTACAAAAATAGAGCGTCCTTTAAAATAAACACATCGCACGGTCTCACCTCACTCACACGAGACGGGCATTCACACTAAAAACAGGAAAATCATTTGGCACACAACTCCTTCCACCGCCGAGTGCTCAGGCTGTGGACAGCGACGCCGCGCGACAGGTGGCAGGGACCCACGAGACAGCCGTCTCGATCGGAGCGTTGATGACGCTCCCACGGCAGAGACGCCGCGGCCGCGTTGCGTTTTTTTAAACAATGGGAACGCCCGCGACCGCCCCGGCGGCGATTCCGCGAGGGACCCCTGACCCCGCCGGGCAAAAGCCACCCAGGCGGATGACGTCAGGGGGAGAGCTCCGCAGGCCACGTGCCCGTGCGCGTGACCCGACGGGGTTCCCACTCGAGGGCGGCACATCCGGACATCGGCTGCGGAGCCTCCGACGCTGTGCGAAGCCCCGAGTCCGGTGGCAATGAACAGGGCGAAGGATTACGCGTCGTCCATTTGGTTCATCTTCTCGGGGTCACGCGAGGCGACGCCCGCTCACGGCGCGTGGCGTCACCGGGCCACACCTCGCCCCGTGAGACGGCGCTCCTGCACGGGCGGACACTTGCGACGAAGGACGATGGCGCGACTCCGTTCCCGAGGCCGACGCTGTCGCTGGCCCCGCACTCCCCCGCACTCCCCCCCACCCCCCCACCGTGCACAACTCCCTGAGACCGAGTAACAGTGCTTCGCGGTTCGCGCTCCCTCCGCTCCCAAGCCGCTCCCTTCGCTCCCACGTCGCTCCCTTCGCGGCCCCGGGCTCCCCGCGCTCTCACGGCGGTGCGACGAGCCGGAGCGCCGCCGCCAGCAGCAGGGCGCCCAGCAGGAGGGTGGGCCGGCCCGGGGGGGGCGTGCGCGGAGGAGCGGCGGAGGGGCAGCCCGTGGAGACGAGGACCTGGGCGGCGAGGAGCGCCGAGAGCGGCGTGTGCGACACGAGCACGGGGCTGCCCGAGTTGACGAGCGCTCCGATCTTCTCCGCCTCCTTGCTGCACGCCTCGATCTGCGCGCGAGCGATGGGCACGGCGTTCCATCGGCGCTCATTCGCGGCAGCCGCCATCGCCACCGCCGGTTTGTACCGTGACGCAAAGATGAACGAAATGCGACCTCCCTTGTCCAATTTTGCCCAACCCTCTGCGTAGCCCAGCAGCTGGGCCCCTCTAGCCCCCGTGGGCCCTCATGCAGTCGCATCGCCCTGCACATTTGACAGCTCGGCCTCTGACGGGTAAATCAGATCTCAGGTGTGAACGGACCACACTTCATTGTCAATATGAATCCCAGCCAAATATGCATTCCATGTACTCAGACAGTCCTAGATTTGATTCCCATGTTTATGCAGCAATGTGATAAATGCGAGCATGTCATGGAATACATTTAAATAACAACGCGAGTGTTGATCGTTGCTTTACATCCTGAATAATTTATGCTCCCGGGTTTTTTGTGCCCATATTTTAACCATGGCAATGAACGGGCGGCAGTCGTGGCAAAGTGGTTCATGCACTAAACTCTGAACCCGGTGACATGAGCACGATTCCTGAACATGGCAAACAGCAGTGGTGAGTGGCATCTGAACCAGTCCAGTGCCCTTCACCAACCTACACTGGCCAATGTGCTTAGGAAAAGAGGTCTCATCCAGCAGTGGATTGACTAAGCGATGCAATTATTATTAGTATCATGAATGGTCAGTGATGGGCAACTTTGGAAATGATTAAAGCTTTGGAAAATAACTTGTGGTCAAATGTAGGCAGGTCCACACACACAGACGCCTTACAGACTATTGAGGTAAGTGCTGTTAGTGAGCACCTATTAAGGCCACCATGGCATACAATGGGGCGGTGGTGTGGCAAGCACCTAACATAACCACTTTTGTCTTCACAGTGCTGATGGTTAAGCAGTATAACATGTAAACTGAGTTGACCTAGAGAAGGCCCAAAACAAGTTTAGTCACCATGTTCCAACTGATGTTAGCCACGTCTGGGCATAAAACTGTGTGCTAGCTTCGTAGACCAGTGTTCTAACCACTGCCTCACAAGACAAGGTGACGTCCGACCACCTTTGAATCCCAGAGTGGTGATGTTTACATATCCCGCCAGGTACTCATTTAAGGCTAGGGAAGGACCATGACCGGTTCAAATATTCGCCACCATTATCGGCCATTAGTGGCAATCGAACTCGGGCCTCCGGGTTAGAGAGCACAGTGCGCTAACTGCTGTGCCACTGCTCCCCCCACAGACGCAGACACACACAGACGCACCTGCAGCGCAGTGGGCTGCTCGTCGACGGGCAGCACCAGCAGCACGAGGTCGTTCTCGATGCTCAGGAAGCCAAAGGCATCGCACTGCGGCACCGAGACGTGGCTGCGCAGGGCGGTGACGACGTCCTGCTGACTGATGGCACCCCTTCCCGACACCTGCCGGGTCACGCGCAGGACGACAATGTCACGGCGTCCCGACGTCACGTCTCGCCGCTGGCACGACGCTCGCTCGGGCGCGTGACTGCATGCGTGGGTCGCGGCCGGTAGCTGTGCAGCGTGCAGGCGGTACGACTGCACGGGCCCAGGTGCCGGGCTACGAAGAACGGGGGGAACTGGACAGGGGCTCCGTTGCATTCTTTGCACCAGGGCCTCCACACTAGCCGCGGGACGCCACCGACGAGCCAGGTTCACAAGTCGACAAGATGTCTCAAAACCACACCACCCTGGCGATTCGCCGACTCTGGCCTTGCCAACATCTTAAAGGATACACTGCCAAGAATTTTGTCGCTGATTAAAAAAATGTTTAAGTGTAAACGCAGGTATCGTCTTAGACATGTTTACATCATACGTTTTGAACTCAATTATTTTAACTAAACAATTTTTTTTTATTTTACCAGGAAAGGCCCACTGAGCTATATAGCTTTTTTTCAGAAGCAACCTGGTCACAAATGATAGCCCAGTGAAGCGGTTTATTAGATGGAAAATGTATAGCAGCCAAATACTCAGAGAAGAATCCACGCGACCACGCAGAGAACATGCACACTCCAAATATGCATGCGTCAGGGTCGGGATCCAACCCACAACCTCCTGTATACTAGGTGAGGTAGTCAATATCTCGCCACCGTGGTGCCTTGAAAAGGGTGGGCTCGGGCAGGACACGTCACCAAGATGGGTCACGGCCGGTGAGCAAGGCTACGGCAGGGCGGAAGCCAAGGGAGGAAACTCGCACAGCTCCTGTGCAGCTGGTCAGGTGGATTGTGAAATTGCGGGACAGTGAGAGATGGGATGGCTTGGGGACATCCAGCAATTAATATATCAAGGCTGAAGATGATGATGATGATTACATAATACACGTATTGTGCTTGTTGCAGACGTGGATCACCGCGATGGTGAGGGGTGTTCGTGAGTGCCGATGATAGCGCCTACCCTTGCCAGCATGTCCAGCTGCTGCATGCTCCACAGGATCCTCAGCATGCCGGCACACAGCGGGCAGCAAGCACCTGGCGGCACGGGCACAGGTCAGGAGGGTGAGCCGGCCCCGCGTTTGTCCACACAGGTGGGCGGCGGGGACGATGTGGACAGCGAGCCCCGTGTGTGGTGACAGCGTTCTCAGATCCTTACCAATGGTGGTTTCTCCAGAACCGGTTTCAAAGCAACTCAATAAAACAAACGGTTCACGTGTTTTAGAAGACGATCAGTTATTGCACTCGGGCTGCGTGCCCTGGGCTGGCTGACATGAGTTTCAAGCTTGGTTAATGAGAGAAAGCACTTAAAAAGTCCCAGACGTTCGCCCCATCACAGCGTCCTTACAACACCGCTGCATGTATTAAAACGCATGCGAGCGATGCTGCGGTGTTGTCAAAAGAGGGCCGTAATTATGTAAAACTCGTGTTCAACAGCTCGAGGTACATACCAAAGGAATAGATCCATGGAACAAGAGAAACTGTTTTCGTGGCGCGACTTCCATTACCTCAAGTGTTCACCTTACAGGCAGGATACAATATTGAACAGCGCTTTTCATAATTCATAATTTACACACCGCGGGCCCTCTGGAGGAGGAGGAGGAGGAGCAGTGGGAAGGCTGAGGAGCCGGCTGCTGACAATGGCCTCCGCGCATGATTAATGAAACATCGGGACGGGTGTCACGGCCAGCGATCGTGTGACCGCGTGCAGGCTTTGTGCCGACGGGCCCGGCCCACCTGGCGGGGTGACAGGCTGGCAGCCGGCGACGGGAAGCGGTGGGCAGGTCACGGGGTCGCACTCGGGAGTGGCGGTGCCGTGCCGTGGGAGGAGCCCCACGGCTCGACAGGGCCCCACGTAGTCGACGGCCACGCGAGCCGAGTGGGCAGCGCACACGCTGGCGTACGTCTCCCCGTCGTGCCCGCACACCGACTGGCCGGGCAGCCTGCACGCCCTCTGTGGAGAGTGAACGCGCGCAACGAACGGCCGCCTGTGAACCGCTGCGATGGGACGCCAAAGAAGCGGCTCTCGTATTATTAATAATGAACCAGCGCGGCAGGATCGAGCGGTCGCCTGGAGGGTTAGAGGTCGGAGCGCTCAGATCCTGCGTTTTAATCTGGGCAGCCGCCGCACGAGAATTGACCAGATGTCCTCAAGCGTGGTGAGTTTATTGTCGCAGCGCCGTCACCGATGACTGCACAACAGCCGTTGCTTTAAGTGTGGTCCTGTACCGAATATGGTAAAAAAAAATTATCTCCAAGAATTACAGACATTACTCTCTGTGGCGCAGTGGATGGCACAGTGCGGCCTGCCTTTGAATGAAACAGTAATAGTGACTGGAAGTGACTTCAGAGGTTAGCTCTGTGGTATCTGCTTCCGTGGGCCAATCCATAACATTATGGCTTGCACTGCCATGAGAAATATGCCTAAAGCACAATTGGAATAAAAATGTAGTGGGAAAAAAAGCAGTAAAAAAAATACAGCAGCCGCATTGTTTGTGCGGAATCACACACAGGCACACGATGTGTCGGTGATATGTTACTCCACACCAAACCGCACGGCACAACCCATGCCGGCGGAGCCATCCCAAGAGAAGGAAATCGTTTTTATCTCCTGACGGATGCGGCCAAAAGTCAGATAAAGTAGTAGAATCCTAGGGCATTTGACATGAAAATTATCTCGGATGTTTGTGCATCAATAAAATATTTACTGGCTGGTTTTGTCGTCGTGCAGGTGGGGGTTTGAATGATTGAGGGTTTGTGTGCGAGCCAGCCCTGCGCGCGTGCGACCACCAGCCCACAGCAAACACGCGCGCGCAGCCCTCACATTATTTGATCTGGGCTCCATTAGCCCCCCCCAGGAGCAGATGCTTAATTGGTGTCTGTTTTGCCGCACTTTAGGCCGTCGCGGTTCATCCAGCGCTCCTTCTGGGCCGAGCGAATTCGCCGGTAGGGGAGAGCGAACGGCAGAGAAAAGAAAACTGAGCTTGTGGGGGGGGGGGGGGAAACGACGATTAGCGAGGCCGTGGCACTTTTAGCACTGCGGAGTGCATCTGGAGAGCACCGGCGGCTGGGCAGATTTTCCGTGTCCACCCTCACCTGAGCTCGGGACCTAAAAAAATCACAATTCCCCCTCCCCCCCCGTAAACGAATTATACCCGGCCACACCTGTCCACCACTGCGGTTTCTCTCGCCGACAGCTGCGTACATCATTTAAGGCGGCGCATATTTACGAGACAATGCCCCCCCCCCCACCTCGTCTGCTTCATGTTTCTTTTGTTTCGGTTGAAAATGTCACGTTGTACTATGGTGGCTAATGCAGACGCGTGGAAGTGGCCAATTTCGGAGGGGTCAGGGTGGCTCAAATCAAATGCTGATTTAGGACGTAGTACCAGAGGTCTATCGCGTTACGTAACGTAATATTTATTTCAATACGAAGACAAACACCCAAAACAAACAGACGCACGCAAGTTGAAGGTGTCACAGAGGGAGATAATATCACAAAGCTCTGTTTTTAACGAGTCTCAAAAGGCCTTGCGATGACGAACTGGCAACTCGAGCCCCCGCTGTGGAGAGAGACAGGTGTGTTGTCTGGTATGACACTCGCAGCTCGCCGCAGCTGTGCACACGCCAACAAAACAGCAAACACGGCACACGTGTCGTCAGCGGGTACAGCGGGGCCGGCCCGCGATCTCAACCAGACCCAGAGGGCAAAGGTCAATTGGTGTAAACAGTAACAGATGAGCGACTGGCAATGCCTCCGTGTAATGAGTGCGTGGCTTCCAAATGAACTGCCCAGCCCACGGGCTTCTCGGGGTTCAATAAAAATCCTTTGTTCTCAGTGCGAGTAAGGCCTGCCTGAGCCGTCGCCATCCCTCACGGCTCTGTTCGATGTAACAATCCATCTGGCACCTACAGATGAGCCGATTTCATTGCTCCACGGTGGACACAGACTCCGTAGCGTTCACCCCTTTGGCCACCACTCCGTCCTTAGTCTCGACTGCCGGCCGTCGTCCTTTCTGACGAAATGTCTCGGCCAGGCCCACGTCACGGCCAGGCCCACGTACTCCACTTGAGATTCAAAATAACGCCTCGATTGCCGTCTTTAACTCTGAAGACAATGTCTCTAAATCCCGAATATCTAGACATTCATTGTGTGCAGGCCCATTAGTCGCTTGTGAAACGACCATGTAAGTGTGTATGTTGAACTTCTTCCGCACTGTACGTAGCCAACCGTGCTAATAATCCCCCATCTGGGGGGAATTATTAGCACACGGCCCTTCAATGAAGCAATGCAAGTCGGCACTGCTGCACGACCCCCGACCCTCAGCGCAGCGCAACAGCAATGGCCGTCGTTCGTGCCCCCTTGTTTTTCCAGGGGAGCCGCCGACGAGGCGTTTACCTGGCAGGGCCCGACGTAGGGCAGCGTCTTCCCGCGTCCGTACAGCGAGCACAGCAACGGGTGCTCCGGGTCGGCGGTGTCGCACGCCGACTCCGATGAGGCGGCCTCGCATGCCAGCTGCCCGTGCAGGCACTCAAACTGCTTGCAGCCAAACGGCTCCAGGGAGGTCAAGCAGACGCGCCGCCTCGGGATGCACCTGCCTCGAACGCCAAACGCCGCCAGGCAGCGCGCACGCACGCACGGTGGCAGCAACGACAGCCAGTCACCAGCAAGTGATGGTTACATCACCGGAGCACTCGTGCAAAGCTAGGTGGACTTTGAATGGTGGACAGACCAATGTGTTATGGGTTAACCGAGATGATTGGCTGATGCGCCATCTGTGCTGCACACTATGCCACCAGCGCACAACAACAACAGCCGCCATTTGCCACTAAGTGGCGGTGACATCACCACAGCGCTTGTTCCAGACTAGGTGCAACTTGAAGACCATGTGAAGCGGTTGATGGCTAGCTGGCAGGAGTTCACGGGACAGACACACATACACGTATACACACGCACACATACACGTATACACACGCGTTATCTCGATTAGTTATTTCAGGGTCCCATTCTGGACGGGGCCGGCGAGCGCGCACCTTTGTCGGGAGCCGCAGGGGTTGCCCAGGCAGGGGTCGCGGGAGGCGCAGGTGCCGTACTCGAACTGGCTGTCGAGCAGGCCCGCGCAGCGCGCCACGCACGCGCTGGGGAACGTGCGGCCCGTCGCCGCGCACACGGGAACGAACTGGTCGACGCAGTGACACGGCAGGCCTGTGTGACGCACATACACGCGACAGCAGAACGGCAGGCAAGGATCGCTCGTTCAGACGTCGAGACCGTCGGGGCAGTGAGGAACTGTTCATGCACGCCCGGTGTCACTGTCTCCCCATTGCTGATGTACACACCGGGAAATTAGCTGAGGCTGATTTGACCTAGGGGAGGCCTGGGATAGGCTCAGACGCCACTTGCCACTCCTAATATTAGCCGTTGCCAGGATTCAGACACAGATGACAGAGCATGTTACGCAGTGTGCTACCCCCTGCGCCACTATTGCACGTACGCACACACCTACTCACCCATACTCTAATCATCGCACAGAAGTGCAAACATACACGTGTCTTGTTCTTTGTGTGCATCTTAGTGGGGAGCAGTAATGAGCGGTTAGCGTGCTATGCTACAAACTCAGTAACCCGAGTTCCATTTCAGCCCATGGTCAACATCAGTAATGATTATCTGAACCATTCCTGGGCCACCCCTAGGGCGACTCAGCCTCAGATGAGTACTTGGTGTGATGTAAAATTGTCACTATGGAGAAGACAAAGCCGGCTGGGTGTGATTCTGGACACCCACCCCAGTGTGTACCGTGCTGGCTTTCATTGGGGCTCACAAACAGCCCTTGCTGTAATCTGTTAATGCTATATAGGAGATATCAATCTTAGTTCGTGGGGTGGTGGGTGAAAAATATTTTGCTATTTTTTTGTTTTTTGTTTTAGGCTGGCACTTGTGAGCCAAACGTGGCATTAAAATGCCATATGCTACTCATTTGTAGCTCTTTAGCATCAACATCAAAAGCCTGCTGGGAGAAGGACTTCCACGAGAGAGAGCTGTAGGGAGCCCCTCTCCTGAGCAAAGACTGACATCCATATTTCACATTCATTCTATTTAATAATTTCAATTTTGGTTCGTAATTTTTGTAAGTAAACGTTAATCGAGCTCTGCGTGTGCACGTTGCGGTGGCCGGCACGGCTCAGGGCCGCACTTCTGGGCATGCCACACCGGTAATCGGGGGCATGTGTGCATGTTTGTGCGTCCGCGTTCGTTCGTCCCGCGCATGCTTGTGCGTGCGCACCCGTGTAGCGCCGACGGTCCTCCTCGCTGCTCGCCACGCCAAAGCACTGCCGCTGCGAGCAGGTGAGCCGCCCCGCGTAGCATGCGCACACGTTGCAGTCCACGTGGAAGTGGCTGCCGTGGGCTACGGTGGAGGGGGGGAGGGGTCGGCATACACAACGGCCACTGTCAGGATCTCGCACGCGCCACCTCGAGCCGCAGGGCCCGCAGCTGCTGGAGCGGCTGCTCGAGGCGTGGCCCCCGCAGGTGAATGTCGGCACGATGCGCGACACCAGCGGAGTCGACTAGTTCCGTGAATGCTCATCACCATGACAAAATGTGCTCAGTCACTTGCAAGCGTCATTTTAAATATACATGTTACCCGCGACAGATAGTTTGAGGGGACTGAACACAATGTATATAATGTATTCCAACAATTATCAATGGGCGTCGTAGCCTCTTTGCGTATACACAGCGGGGTGAGAGCTGGAGCAGAATGCACCACAGACAAAGGAAGTTCAAAACGTTGCCCATCCTGTTATTAAGCGCTTAACATTGTCTAACGTTTGTTGACCGGGTTGTGTTCCACCACACTTTAAACAAGGCCACACTTGCAGGGTTGCCTCCGTTGGGACTTGGCCGCCTACCCCAAGTACCGGACACCTGAACGTCGCCGTCGTCAAAGTGCGACGAACTGAAGAACGCAGCTCGCATCGCCGTCAAGCTCGCTCTACCGCCCCCCACCCCGCACGGCGCGCGCTCCCCCCGGCGGCGTTACCCTCGCGCTTGCCGCCCACGATGCAGGAGCGCTGGCTGTCGATGCACGGCATCTCCTTGCAGTTCTCGAGACGCCCGCCCTCGCCGCACTCGCACAGCCGGTAGCAGCCGGCCTCGCCCGAGGCCACGGGCACGCGCGCCACGCTGCCGCGACGCACCAGGAAGTCGGACGCCTCGCCCAGCTTGCAGCCTGGCCCGCGGTCACACAGCGGAGACGGCGCCGTCAGACTATGGCCAACGAAACCCTCGCTGGCGCCGTCGGGCAAACACCCCCAACACTGAGAGGTTGCCTGCGAATGACTCGATTGTGATGGTACAAATAGCGGCAGCATTGTGCCCCTACTGTGAAAACCTGGCAGGACCCTCCTGACAAGGCACTTGAGACTCAGTGGGGCTCCCCTGGGTAAACAAGTGTAGTAATAAGAATAGTGGTAGAAGTGATAACGAATGCACATGTATCAGTTTACTTACATTTAAAATTACAGCTGTGCCAGTCAAGGGTGCCACGGTGGCGAGGTGTTAACTACCTCACCTGGTATACAGGAGATCGTGATCCAAACCCTGACGCCTATGTATTTGGAGTTTACATGTTCGCATAGATTTTTCTCCAGTTTTACCCTCAACATTTACAAAGATGCGTTTCGGGTATTTTGCTACTATAAATTGCCACGTAAGAAGCCACTTCGTTGAGCTATCAATTGTGGCCAGGTCGCTTCTGAACAAGGGCTCTATAGCTCAGTTGGCTTTACCTGGTTAAATTAAAATTAGTTAATCGTTTTAATACCTCACCACGCTGGTCAGTGCAACTTGGTAAGGGGAGGGCGTCCCCAGACCAGTTCAGATAGCACCCGCCACTGATATTATTTGTTCCGGTAATTTAATTCAGGTTTCCAGGAGCATGGCGTGGCGTCCTAACCACTGTACCACTGCTCCACCCCCTCTATTATACATACAAATAAGAACATCATATACAAAGGGCTGTCGTGCAGTCTGGATTGCTATCGGGTAGAGTGGTATAGAAAGGCTACAGCTCAGCCAGGCTACAGAGGGCAGCACTGCAGGATGGAGCAGTGCCCGAGTGGAGCAGTGCAGGGTGGAGCAATGTAGGGTGGAGCAATGAAGGATGGAGCAATGTAGGGTGGGAGCAGTGTAGGGTGCAGCACTGGAAGGTGAAGCAGTGTAAACGACAGAGGGCAGCACTGCAGGATGGTGCAGTGCCGAGTGGAGCAGTGCAGGATGGAGCAGTGTTGGGTGGAGCAATGAAGGATGGAGCAATGAAGGCTACAGAGGGCAGCACTGCAGGGTGAGGCAATGGCAGGTGGAGCAGTGCAGGTGACAGGGGGCAGCACTGCTGGGTGGAGCAGTGCGATGTTGGGCTGTGGATGCGAGCGCGAGGCTCACCGGGTGCGCACACGTAGGGCAGGCAGTCGACCCCGGGGGAGCAGCCCCGCCGGTTGACCTCGCACAGCTGATTGCCGGGGCAGGGGCTGGGGTTGCACGGATGGACCACCTCGTCAGAGCCGCCGAGCTCATTGTTGTCCCCGTCCCTGGGCGGCCCCGAACCGTCAGTCCCTGAGCCGCCAACTCCTTCGAAGCGGAAATAACAAAGCAAATTTAACAAAATTTAACAAATACCCGTGCGTACGTATGTTGAACTTCTTTCATGCCATACGTAGCCAACCGTGCACATCGGAGGTGTGGGGTGAGGACAACAACCCATCCTTGTGGCGGATCACAACGCAAATGTCGTGAAACTCCATTCCCATGGGCGTCGAAGTGGTTCGCCAGAAAGTGGTACGGCAAAAATATGGACTCCACCTGTTCCATATGTGTGGGATAGAGTGTTGCTCCCTCACATACGTGGGTTTTCTCTGGGTGCTCCGGTTTCCTCCCACGTGTGAATACTCTTTAATTGGCTCAAACCATCTTAATATATAGAGAACCACAGAGCTCAGGCTATTTTTGGTGCCGGGTCAGCCGTATAGCTGCTGCCTTCCGCTCGTCTGTGGATCCTTCACGCGCCTCCGAGTCGTTCTCTATCTCTGATGGAGAGCGAGCGAGAACGCTGTACGACGGCGGCACGTTACAAGTCGAAATTATCATCATCAAAGTAATATTTTTGTTATCCGAGAATTTTGTTCAAATAAACAGAAATGTGCGGCAAGGGGCTGACTCGGAGACACGCGTGGGGCCGAGAACGCGCTCCGTCTCGTGGCAATAACCTCCCCCCCCCCCTCGTGTCCCGATCGCGGTGGTGGTGGTGGTGAGCACCACGTTAAGCGCCGCATGCCTAGCGTGACGCTCTCCACCCATCAGCCTCGGCCCGGCTCTCGCGCGGCTCAACTCTCATTTCCTGACAAACACGGAGGTCGCGGAGAGAGCCGGGCACCGCGGTTTACACTGTCCTGCCGATATTAGCAATCGCGCGCACGCACACCCACGCACGGACGTAGCGGCGGCAGCAACGCGTGACCCGCACACACACAATTATGGATGCGCACAGCCGCCACTTGCGGCACAACGTGACAGCAAAATTCTCCACGAATTAATTAAACATTTGGGCAGCCAATGACCAAACCGCCCGGAACGTGGAAGCCCGGCAAGCTTGAGCTAGTGCTTGGAGGGGCTGCCCACAATACTCAAAACAGGTGCTATAGGCTGCTGTTGCTGGGCAACCGTTGTGGGCAGCAGAGGTCAATGCCGCCACAACCGTCACCAACCCCGCACTGAGCAGTGCGACGGATCAACCCCAAAGCGAGCCGCACGTACGGTGTGGGGAGTTCCCTCATCCAGCAGTGGATTGACAAAGGGCCCGAGTGAGTGCTGTCGTGTGCGCTGCGTGAGGACCGCACAAATGGCTCTCCGAGTGCGCAGGGCGCCAGATGTCACTGTTTGCTGTCCCCCCCCACCACCAGCACCCCCGGCCTGAGCCGCTTGTGCAAAGAGGTGAGGCTCACGCGGAGAGGCGCGGTAATCGGAGCGAGCGTTACTGTGTCGCAAGCAAACACACGCACGGGAGCGCCACCACCACCACCACCTCCCCGACACCTGTCCGCACGGCCATCCACAAGGGCAACCAGGAGAGTGATATCTTAGCAAGGCCGTAATTATAATATATATTTGGGGGGGACACACATCCCCCCTCCCCCAATATTCAAATATGCTCAAAATGCCCCCCAATATATTGCTATAAAATAGATTCATGTTTATTTTATTGTGGTTATGGTTGTACTTTATTAATCCCGTAACAGAAATGTAATTCAATACACTATTAGACATTATTGTAAAAAATAAAGAAAAAGTCCATCCTATGTGTTAGTGAATTTTTTTATATTTTAGGCAGGAAATGGCAGGAAATTCGTTTTCAAATTTCGATAATTTTTTCTGAGGGGGGGGACCCCCAGGGAGATTTAGTCCCCCCCAATGTTGACTCCATGGCTACAGCCTTGCATCTTAGGAAAGGGCGTGTGTGTGTGAGCGTGTGTGTGTGTGTGAGCGTGTGTGTGTGAGCGTGTGCGTGTTGTACGGTAGTGTAGCGGTTAGCGCCCTGCGCTACGAACCTGGCGACCCGAGGTCGATTCCCGCTCACGACCAACATCGGTGACGATTATCTGAACCGGTCCCTAGCCTCCCCCTAGGTCGACTCGGCCTCAAATTAGTACCTGGTGCGGTGTGTAAACATCGCCACTCGGGAGACAAAGGCGGTTGAGTGTGGTGCTGGCCACTCACCCCCTCGTGTGCCGTTCTGGCCTTCATAGGTGCTCGCTAACTGCACTTGCACCTACAGTCTGTTAAGGCTGTACGGGGATCTTTGTCTTGTGTTTATAGGTGAATGCTTTACGTGTCACACGCGTGTGTGTGTGTGTGCATATCGTGCGTGTGGGTGTGCAGCGGGGGGAGCGGTTATGCGGTTGTTAGTGCACTGCGTTACGAACCCAGCGACCCGCGGTCGATTTTCCGTTCACAACCGATAAGAGTGGAGAATATTTGAACCGGTCCTGGGCCTCCCTCTAGATCGACGCAGCCTTCAATGTGTACCTGGTGTGGCATCTAAACATCAGCACCGGGGAGACAAACGAGGCCAGGATTGGTCCTGGCCACCCACCTTCATAGGTGCTCGCTCACAGTACTTGCCCAAATTGTCTGTTAAGGCTATGGTCGGGGATCTTTGTCTTTGCTTAGCGGTGGGGGACAGCTACCCCCCCCCCGCCGCCCCCAACTTTTGTGCCCTCCGTGTGTGCAATGTGCATTGTGTATACTCTACACACTGGGTGTGATGAGTCGACTGCTATCTATTGACAGATCGCCCCCCCGCCCCCCACTCGTTATGTTTGCCCACAGCTAACGCGGCGCACCTGTTCGTGACGTGGGTATATAATTATATTACTCCGGGTACACGTTGCTAGGGAGACGGCGCGCGACGTCACGCGCCGTGTCTGTGACGGCCGCCCCCCCCCAATAGCTGTCAACCCACGCGGTGTAAAATGCCACGTGTTCTTGTGCAGGGAAATTGAGTTTTCAGGTCCATACGGCGTACGGCCGTTTCAATACGGGCCACAAAAAAATAATGTGGGTTTTTTGTGTCGTCTATTTGTTTGTGTTTCTCCCTTTGCGATGGGACTTTGTAGGATGAACGTCGAGATTTATAAGAGCACGTTGGTGACCAATAAGATCTGAATTGGCCTGCAATAAGCTTGGCAGCATTGAGAAGGGGTTGACAGGTATGCTGTGGGATTTGAAGTCCCCATCACGGCCTGTTGCGCGTAGTCACTTTAAGATGGTTCTTGTTCATGTTTTTGTTTGTTGCGGTTGCACCCGAGTCAAGAGCCGCATGGGCTCACAGGGCTACACCTAATAAACGAAACTAAAAACTGAAACTGAAACGCCACGACGCACCGAGTGCAACTTCAGGGGCAATCGCTGCCGGCGAAATGTCAGTGGCCGGGGCTTAATTTCTCACCGGATATATTTCCAGGTGGCTGGTCCACCACGGGAGGCACATGCGACTGGTGGGCGTGGAATTATTTTATGGAGAGATAAGATTGCAATTCGTTCCCACTCCACTTTTCCCTTGTGAAAAAGAGCTTAATAGCTCATCGGATTCCTCTAGTGTAAATAAAGATTCTAATTCTAAAGACCCTGTAAATAAAATAAGAAATTAGTTGCCCAAATCAGGAATTATTTGATTGTTGCTCCACTCCCACGGTGTAATTGGGATGGCAACATCCAATCGCGTCAGATATAGTAGCGGGTCACGCGGCGACGACCAGAGGCCGTGCCAAACGCCGTCGCCGCGGCCGCACGTGCTCGACGCTTTTCTGACGACGATCTCTCGAAAATCACCCCGGGGGGCGAACAGCGGGGCGCGAGGCGGCGAGTGGGTTGCGGGGCCCACCGAGGTAGCGGGAGAGCGGGATGCACGCGTCCGCGTCGTCGGAGGGGGACAGCGCCTCGCAGATCCCCTCCGCCGTCTGGCCCTCGGAGAAGCGGCTGCTATCCCCGCACTGCTGCAGGATGTCCACGCAGTCCGACCTGCGCCCACGCGGAGAGCAACCGCACGCAGGGCGGGGGACGATGAGAGAGAGTGGAGGGTTAATGAGGGGGGCAGGTGGGGGGGGGATGAGGGAGAGCGGAGGATGATGAGGGGGAGTGGGGGTCGACGAGGGGAAGTGATGAGGGAGAGTGGGGGGGTTGATGAGGAAGCCCACAGGGGGAGCCGCGAGTTGAAATTATCAGTAAATTCACCAAACAATAAAGAAAACTAAAAACCCACAGATACAAAAAAAAAATTACAGTTGCTCGGATCTTTACAGAGTGCATTATTGATGGCGAGACGAGGGATTACGAGGGGGGAGGTGACTGTGGGTGAGCAGAGCCGTGGCGAGGGGGTTAGCGGAGAACAATAGGAATAAGGAAGGCACACACAAAAAATTGTAATATTTACTCTGTGCATTATTAATGAGGAGTTTTTTTGTTCATTGGTGAAAATGCCAAGCGTTAAGTATTCATGAAGCCGGCGGTGTTAGGGGTGGGGGAGAAGACGGCGGCGGCGGGGGGGGGGGGTGGTCATTCCCCCGAGGGGCCCAGCTCATGCGCGGGCGGCCTCGCGGAGTCAAACCGCACGCGGCGCCTCCTCGCCGAGCCGCTTCTCGCGACGGGCCCGTGGGCTCCTCGTGCTCCCTTTCCGCCTGCTCATCGGCCGGCGGCTCAAGGCAGCCGCTCGGCGGGGCAGGCGGCAGGGAACACGAGCGCACGCGTGCGCACAATTCGTGCGCGCGCCCGCCGGTGTGGGGCTGCCCTGCACGTGCTACTTGCATTACCATTGCGCCCGCGCTGAACTTGTGAGACCACCGGGATGGGCTTCATGAAGGGAGGGAGGGAGGCAGTGGGAAGCGGGGGGGGTGAGGGCAAGTTGGTCGAGGTGGAGGGGTGGTGGGGATGGAGGCAGCAGGGATGGAAGCTTTCCAGAGAACGGAGCTCTGCTGCAACGATTGTTGTTGTTGTGATAGGAAGAGGCTGCACCCCTGTAATTGTGTTTGGTTTCTAGAGCCAGAATAATCTGCCCACGCAACTGCCTCAGAGAGGCAGAGCCCATCCAATGAGCTCATTGTTTTGGTTCAATCGGGAGAGTAATGTTGTTGACGCGCCGGTAATCGTGCATGGGTGGCACGAAGACAAAAAACCCGGGACATATCGAGAATATCTCACGACACCAGCAGAGGGGTGAACTACACATCGATGCATTGTCTTGAGTGGTGTCAAATTATTATAACACCACTGCCATAAAACTCTGGACTGTAGTGCGCCGGGAAGACTCACAGATTTCCGAACACGGCTTCTTAGAAAGAGCGGACGATCGTGGGGGAAATGTGGGACAAGGTGGCAACCCGGGCATTGGCGGGGGGCGCACCTGCAGATGATGGGGCTGGGCGTGGCGCCGTGGCAAGGCTTGACCTGCAGCACGCACGCGATCGCCTTCCACGCCTCGGGCCGGCAGCGGCGCACATCCCGCACGGGGATGCTCAGGAAGGGCATGCTGATTGCGCCGTGCTCCCACAGGCGCATGTCGTTGAGCGCGCCCTGGTCCGCCTGTGCGTTGCAGCTGCGGAACAGCTCCGTGGGCCTGGCGGCACACGAGCGAGTGAGAGAGAGCGAGCGTGAGAGAGAGAGTGTGAGACCACGTGACAGAGAGTGTGAGAGAGGGAGAGAGCGAGAGATATTAAGATGATTAGAACAGATACTCCACTTGATACTCTTTGGTTCTTTCGGTAAAGTCACGTAGGTGAAAATAAAAATAATAAAAATAAAATAAACTACATATGTTTTAATATATTTATTCTTTCACCTACGTGACTTTACCGAAAGAACCAAAGAGTATGGATCCTTGCAGTCACGAAAACTTCAAATCTAGAACTCCACTTGATCTTAGCCAAAAGGGCTTGAGAGAGCAAGTGAGAGTGCAAGTGAGAGCACGGATTCGTTCGGTTGGCTCAGCCGACCGCGGCGCTACCGGCGCCAGACCACCTCGTGTGCCGTGCCAACCGTAATCGTAGAGGAGCGGTAGCATCGTCGTTCACATATTGCACTCCGATCCTGTCATTGATGATAACACTGACAAGTGATATCTGAACCTATCCTGGGCTTCTCCTAGGTCACCTGAGCCTTGAATAGGAACCTGCTGTGGTGTGTAAACATCGGCACTGACGAGACAAAGGAGAACGGGGGTGGTGTTGTGTGCCATGATAGCCTTAACAGGTGCCCGCTTCGAGCACTTGCTAAAGAGCAAAGTATCCATGCTCCCTCATAGCCATTTGTCTCAGTGGTGCGGGCGATTGCACCACCAGCAGCAGAAGTCATTTGGCGCTATTGGCGAGTCATAGGAACGTGGCGCTCTTAGCCCAACAAGGACCCACGTGATAGAGAGACACGTGACTGAAGGTCTCCTACGTCAATTTGACAAACGATGCCACGGGCGATTGGGGACAGGGCCGAGCACTCGCACCTTCGCCACTTGTTGCAGAGGTTTTCAATCGCAACGGACGTTAAAGATCCCACCTTGTCGCTCGGAAGGAGAGCGAGCCATTTGCCGAATTTGAAACATTACTCGAAAACGCCTCAATAAAATTACTTCATTGGGAAACGTAGATTTGAGAAACACAAAGAAAACAATCGCCGCCATCCTACTGCAACATTTTTTTTTGCCAGGGCCCACCTCAAAACGAGTCTTGAGGCTCAGCGTGGCTTTGCAGGGTAAACAAGTTTAGGCAGTAGTAGTAATAGTAACGACACCACGACTGAGGGAGTCGGCGGCAAGGTGGATGCGTCGATTGGTGACCCAGACAACGGGGCCACGGGTGGCCATCGGCACCCACGGTGGCACCTGGGGCCCCTACCTGTTATTGAAGTTGGTGCAGTAGGAGAGGTCCTTGCAGCCGAGTTGGCACGGCTCGTGCACGTCGGCCAGGCAGCCCTTCATGGGCGCCTCCTGCTCCCGGTACTCGCACTCGCGCTCAAACTCCTGCCAGCGCTGGGCGCTGCCCCAGCTCGTGCTGAACAGCCCGACGCACAGCTCTCTGCGACCGGGCGGCGCACACGGGGGGAGAGGAGGGACGGCACGGGGCAGGATAAGGGTGAACGCGCTTGTTATCGTTCGCGCATCTGTCCAGGACGAGGCACGAGACTTTCCCAAGGAGGAGGAATGGAGGGGTGCCCGTGTTGCCGGTGTTCGGAGGCGATACAAATTCCCGGCGTGTCTCGGTGTGTCAGCTGAGGTGCAGCCCGTGGGAGGAGGTTTGAGATGCGCTCCAGGATGTGAATGGGTTCGAGGTGCGACCCCGGGGTGTGCGATCGTCCGCGTGTGAACGGTATCGAGTTGGAGACCCGCACGACGACTGTGGTGAATGTGCCACAATTGTCTCCCCGCGTCTTCTCAATTCGGACGTCCAACATCAGAGTCGTGCTGCCACCTGCTGGCCTTGAAGCGCATGGGACCAAAGTGAACACGCATTGTGCTCTAAACAAGCGGGCTCCCAACCTTTCACGACACGCTACTACCAGTTGTTGTTTTTTACACTCCGCTAAATATGGAAACCTAATGTAATAAAGAAAAATATATATGCAGGCGGTAATCATGTGTCATGTACACACCTTAAATTGTGAAATTGTTATTCATTACCTCAACAAATTTATTTGTGGAGCATAGCAGTCCGTGTGCGAGAACGCGTTTATATTGAGTAACCTACTCAATGAGATGGCTGCCGCTGTTTCGCTGACTTTAAAGGCAGGATGTCAGGTTGGAGCGATGACTGTTTTAGCCTTAAATAGAATTCCAAATCCGATTCACTTCGGCACTTTGAAAATCCACTTTCACAAACGTATGCAAAAAGGCATCATGTACTTCGGTGCCTTGTCGGGACAGTCCTGGGTACTCAGAGCCAACACGTAGCCAGAAGGCAGTCGGACACTTTTGTGTGATGACAGCTTTACAGAGTTGCCACACAAAAGTTATGTTAGGCTGTTGTGTAACGTGTTCACGTCACACACTGGGCGCCACAGACCAAAAATACAAACTAAAATAAAAAATAATGCGATATAAGCATACTTGCAGAATAAATTATAGAAGTGGGTTTTATAAACTACATGAATTTTTTTGTAATTATACATTTCTCAATCCGTAAAATATGTTTCGAGTTAGATTGCGTAAATATAAACGTGTCGTTAAACCTGCCACCTCCCGACACAGCCAATTAGTAAGGTTTGTCACGTAAACAAAACGTGCCAATTCATTACAAAATCAGCACACCGGCGTGCTGGAGAGCAAACCAACAGCATTTACAATTCGAGTACGACGTTTCGCCAGTAATTACAACCAGCATCATCAGGCGACAGACAGATTTGTACATTTCCTCGGTGAGGACGTGACATTATTTTTAAATCCTTTATATTAAGTTCACTTGCGTGCTTGCTTGCTTGCTTACGACCGTGCAAATCTTTCGGTCGTTTTTTAACCCACTTCCCGTGATCCAATCGAGCTGACATTTTCCACACAGACTCGTTGTGCGTGACAATTAATGTTCGTGAAATTATTTTTCCAATATTTTACACTTTTTAGAACAAAAATATTATATTTAATTACCAATTGCTTAATGGTGCCAGACAATCATCTGACCCATAGGTGGCAGCCATCTCAAGCCAGAGGACGAGAGGACTCTAGCCGCCACGCAAATAAAGGATTTATAGTGAAAAACTTTGTTTTTACGGGTTAATTTTTTCTCCTTTTGGCAGCAGACCCCCTGCAGTAGCCTCGCAAACCACCAGAGGTCCGCGTGCCCCCGGTTGGGAAGCACTGCTCTCTCTCGACCTTTCTCGTTGCACAGAGCGACTACGATCGGATAGCAGGGCCATCGTCTCGAAAATTATTTCTTGGAGGATTTATTTTTGCACGTGAAGCTCTGCAGGTGACACTGAAATATTAATATATTTTACAACGTTTCCATATAGATGTTATTTACTAGCTGGTCACATCTAACACATCTAAGGCCTTGTGATGATGATGTTCTTATTTCACCGCTCATGATGCCGAACTCGTAACGCTGCGAGAGAGAACGGGGCGCTAGGAGCCACGGACAAGCGGCAAGGCAGCCACGCGGTGAGCCGGCACCAACAATTGCACAAGCTCTGCAATCCTCTATATGTTAAGGTGTTTAAAGCCAATTATAGTGTGTTTACATGTCGGGGGGAAATTCTAGCACCCAAAGAAACCCCACGCGTGCGAGGGGGGAAACACTCTATCCCACACAGATGGAACATTTGCTGTACTGCCCTCTTCTGGCGAGCCATAGTACAGCTCCACCTCGACGTGTGTATGATCCACCAACCCTTGTCTCCACAGCGCTCACAGGCCACACTGCACCATCAACGCATGGCGAACGGCACATAAATGGCATTTGCTTCCATACCCTATTCAATTGGAGATCATTTATTACCCTAATTTCTTGTACCCGGGTTCTTACCCTTACACTGTGAGTCAATCCTATATTCATCAATGCATGTTGATATTCCAAATGGCCCTCTATCACCCCCCCCACCTCAGGCCCATGTCTCAGGCTGCCTCCGGGCTGCGTGGATGAGCGCGAGCACCTGCACAGGGGGGAAGTGGCGCGCGAGCAGCACTGCAGCTTGGCGCCGTCGAGCCCCGTGGGAGACGACCCCACGTCCGAGACGGCGCCCCCGGCACGGCGCGACCCGCCGGGCCCCGCGCCGGCCCCGGGCTCCACGTGGGCGCCCTCCAGGAAGCACTGCCACAGCGGGTCCTGCGGCAGCGGCTGGCGGCCGCAGCCGGCGATGAGGCCCTCCACCATTTCCTGCTCCGAGGCCATGGTGTGCAGGACGCTGCGGCACGACGCCTCGCACGCCGCGTCGCCCGCTCGCTCGCAACAGTGCAGGCCTGGCGCACGCGGGCAGAGGGGCAGCGTGCAGCACGGACGAGTGATAGCGGAGTAGCGTGGTTGGCGTGGGCCCTGGTGCAAACAATTAATTTATGTCACCCCCCCATCTATTTCTCCCTCCCCCCCCTCCCATTTCCACGGCCAGGCACCCCGGCCCTTCTGGGATGTGGATCTCGGCGAAGCTGCACAGGCCTGCGCACTCGATAGCCACGCCGCTGATCGGCGTAGCTATCGAATGCGCCTTCGTCTTGGGACAGAGTTCTCCGTCATCATCGCCAGATGATGGCGCCGCCAAGATGCGCCCCAAGAAGAACACTGACGTCTTACTCAAAACCGCGCGCGTGCACGCTCGCGCGCCTTTCGAGCGCTTTGGCACACGGTGGCGAGACAGCTGGTGCATGCGCGAGTTCGCTGGAGTGCGAAGCCTGGCAGATTTCTGCCTGCGGCGAGCCCCGGCACCTCCCCCAGGGCCCGCCCTCGGGCGTAAGCGCCTCGGCGCTTCAGCTCTCCGCTAGAATTGTATCGGAGATGTCAGCGGCGTGACAGCTCGCAAAACATGGCGAGCACAGGAGGGAGGATGGGAAGGACGTCTCGGATTCTGGAGATGAAGAAAATCGATTTCCTTGATGAAGCACTTCCTGTAGCGTATTGAACCACTGCCCCTCCCAGCTTCCTTAAACGCCGAGCATTTATCCACTCGTGAACTCAAAAATAAACTTGTCAACTGACTGACAGCCTGACGAGTAAGGGATATTTCCATGATGTGTGCTGCCTGTTGACCCTTCACCGAGGGTCCAGCTTCTCCCAGTAGCCTCTCAGCTCCGGAGAAACGAGACCCCACGCTCTCTCGGCACGCCGCGCTACTCCCGACGCGAGGTCGGCGCAGGAAGGCTCGCATCTGCGGGGCCAGTCCGCGGAGCGCAATGCCGTCCTTATGCCCTCACCCCCTCGCGGGCAACGAACCGCAGGAAACCGGCGAAGGGAAGGAACCGCCGCTGACAACGAGCGCATCCCGGTGAGCGACACTCACTGTCGACGGGGTTGCGCGAGGGGTAGGACCGCGTGTAGTTGTCGACGCAGTCCACGACGGCGACGCTCACGGGTGCGCAGTAGCTCTCGACGGAGCGGATCTGCCCCGGGGTGGGCGGCGCGTCCGAGCGGAACACGGCCGTGCAGAACTCGCGGCAGTTGGTGTGCCGCCCGGCGTGGCCGCAGCACAGCGAGCCCACTGCACGACGGCCGGCGTGCGAAGGCAAAGACACACACACACGCGCGCAATCACTCAAAAGCTTACTCTCAGCTCTCACAAACACAGCTAATAATGAAACAATAAGAAGAGCTTTTACCATTTCTGGCAATAAAACAGGTGTTAAGATGTTCAAACATCATCTATAAACCTTTCTTAACGAATCGAGTCTGCATTAACCACACGTACTTGTGGTGAACTTGCAAACAAACATGCTCTAATAATATATGCATTTTCTTTGAAACTGATTGGCCTACACCAGACAGCCTTCTTTAGGGCCTCGTCTCACCAGTGTCAGACCAGAGAACACCAAAAGGTGAACAGCACAAGGACAATGCCACTGTCAGAGCATTTATATCTCGGGGTGAGCGAGATACAAAATGGGAACTTTTTGCCAGTATCATATAAAACGAATATTATATTTTTACAGCTATTAATAATCGTTTTATATATAGCCTCATTCATGCTAATTTCATCCCACAACAGTCATTCTCCTCTGTCTCCTCGATTGCCCTCGTAGTCTCAAACCTCCTCCCTCGGCCATCCATGCTGCCGACTCCCTGCCCCTGTTCAATCCCAGGCTCAATAATTTCCACTCCTCATCTACCTTTTAATGATTCCTTCCATATATATAAAATATATATTTGTATATACACACACACACAGAGTATGCATATCTATGTTTACTTGTTCTTTGTGACTCGCTTCCCACTACTTTTTTTCTGTGTCTTGCATTGAGATGCCATGCGAAGCCAAAGTGTTGGTAAATACAAATCACAAACATGCAGGAAACGTGGGTATGAGGTGCAAATTCATTCATCGATCACAGCATGGGAGCGCACGAAGTCGGCAGCTTACTTTCATAGCGGTTGATGCAGTTGAACATCGCGGCCTGGAGAACAGAAGCACAGCAGCTTGAGGTTACGAAGACGGTAATAGCTCCGCAAGCGGCGTCCCCGGGGAAGGAGTCAATGTGGGTTCGTTTGCGGTGCGTGTGCCGTGCGTGTACGGAGAATGTACAGCGCGCGTGCGGAGCGTGTGCGGTGCGTGTGCGGCGCATGTGCGGCGCATGTGCGGCGCGTGTGCGGCACGTGTGCGGAGCGCGAGCGAGGTCTCGCGTGGTGAAGGTTGGCGGGCAGCACTGCGCACCTCGTATTCCTGGCGGCACTCCGCGGTCACCGCGCTCCGCGAGGCGCCCTGCAACAGAGAGCGCAGCGTGAGTCTCCGCACGCGGAACGCCGAGCGCACGCGGCCATCGCGCCCATCGACACCCCCGACCTGGCTCCGCGCTCCCGTTAAGAGGTGCGCGCATGACAAACATCGGTGCGTGTCACCTGCTGGGGCAGAGGCATCGGAGGCATCGCACGAAAGGAGAGGGACATTGGAACGAGAGCTGAAAAGTGTGCAGAGAAGCGTGGAGAGGTGCTTGCTTAGAAGGGGCAGAAAGAGGAAGGCGCGGATTTGAGAACGTGAGCAATTTGGAGACATCGTACGAATGTTGATAAAAGTTTGCTTGGGCGGGTCACGTGATTATATTGGGTGATGGCCGGTGGTCTGAGACGAACAAAGGAGTGGCAGCCAAAGAACGGAAGAGATGGAGCAATGAGACTGGATCATATCGCTTTATTCAGCAGCGGATTGATCATAGTTCATGATTACGGTGTTCATAACAACACACATAGTTTACGAGAGACGTTTCTCTGCGAGCGGTGGCTGCGATGAGCGACAATTCGCCCTCGCAGACCACTCGGCGGTGATGATTTGGGATGACGCTCGCCCGTAATGAGTTTACAAATGACAATTTATCGTTTTTAAAACCCTGGCCGCAAGTCTTTTGATGCAGAGCTGCCGTGTATTTTCAGGCTTGCACTGAATAATGCACGGCTGGTGCAACTGAGCGAGCGGCCGAGCAGAGGCGAGGAGCAGACCAAGAGGATGGGAGAGCAATAGCCACAGCCTTCATGGCACATTCCTCTGCAAGTGGGTAACGCACTATACCCACCGCGTGTGCACACTGAGGTAAAGACAAAGATCCCCCACAGAGCCTTTAACAGACTGTTGGGGCAAGTGCTGTTAGCGAGCACGATGAGGTTGGTGGCCAACTTCATGAGCCGGCCGCCTTTGTCTCCGCACTACCGATATTTACACTGCACCAGGTACTCAAATAAGGCTGAGCCGACAGTGACCGGTGCAATCATTCGCCGCTGCTGTCGGTCGTGAGCGGGAATGCAACGCGGGTCACTGGGTTCGTAGCGCAGTGCAGCGCCTCACCTTTCCCGTTCTCGCCCCTCTCTCTGACCTCTCTTTTGCTTCTTCATCTCACCCTCGCAGGTAACAGCTGGGGAACACCGTGGCGCAATACGTGTGCGCCCCCGTTAGGGGTTGCCACCTGGCACGGGTTTGATCCAGACAGTCTGGGAATTGACATCTGCGTGTCGAGTGGCAGGATTTGATTTGTACCCAGATCTGCCGATGGATATCGTGTCGAACTTTTCTCACAGGAGACTGCACAGTGTTGATAATAGGACCTGGTGCCGACCGAGAAATGTGTCCGGGTTCACTCCGTGGAAAAGGTGGCAACCGGAGCGTCGGTAAGTTGACGATCACGTACCCCCGAATGTTTCTGCACTGCTCTTGAAAATCCTTGCTCCCCAATTTAAAAAAAAGCTAAAACTTCATCTCACGAAAGATTTGGTATGAGCGAAACACCCGCTCGCACCACACGCACCGTGAAACTCATAATCCATGGCCAGGGTTGGGGGTGGGGCCTGCAGGAACGCGGTGGAAAATCGGCGTGGCGTCAAGGAAATCCCCGGTGCCACGGGGCGCAGCCTCTGCACCCTGGAGACGAGGAAACCAGAGCCTGGCGCGGCTCCACGCTCTTTCCCTTCATTGAATCCACGTGTGCGTCACTGATGGGCATTTGTGCACTGATTACAGGAATGTGCTTTTTCTGCCGTTCAAAGCGCTCGCGTTTCGTCGCGAGGGCAGCGCGCGGTGGTGCGTCAACCCCCCCCGCCCCGTTCCCCTGGGTAAACGATCCCCGTCTCGCGGTGCCATTAGTGAAATGTTTTCATCTGTGGACCGATACAAACGTGGTCCCGACTCGCGCTTGCGACCGGCCGCTAGGGCTCGCAGCTGCAGACCCGCAAACCCTAAAAAACACAGCAAGCGCGGCTGCACATCAAAGGTCTTCCAATGTGAAAGGGTGGGTAGGGGCTGCTTGGCGGGCGTCGGAGCAGAGCGAGGGTACATGTAATTAGGAGGCTGAGGTCCACGGCCGTCGAATTTTACCGGGTCAGCGGGTTGCAGGCTGGTGCCGCCGCTCGTCAGCTCGAGCCAGTATGGCGGGAGGTAATCGGAGCACGCGTGGACACGCTCATGCGAAGCAAGATTGCACACGGGCAGGCACATGCTAAGCACGTGAGACGACGTTCTGCAGCGTTCAGATGACCGACCTTCGGAGTATGGTTCATCAGTCCGCATTGGGATGCACACAGATGCAAAAACGGCTATGACCAAATCATCTGTAACGTGCCGGATCTTGTCAGATGTAGGAAAAACCGAGATCAGGGTTGAGCCTGGATGGATGCGTGGACGACCACCGTACAAATGGGTGCAATGGTCTCTCCGCTCCTTGCAGCCGTGGGCAGCGCAGCGGAACCCCTCCTCCTCGTGCGCCACCTGGAAGCCGCTGCGTCCTTCCTCACCGCCCTCGCCGAGCCGCACCGAGCAGCGTGCCAGCGGTGTCGACGCGAGGCACACGCGTGTAGACGCGACGCGCGCATGCACGCGAGTTCACGAGCGCGGTGTTACGCGAGCGGGGGAGACGTGAGTGTACCTGCCGGCAGGCCTTGCGGCAGTCGGTGCCGATGGCCAGCGCGCAGCAGCTCAGCCCCACCCAGCTGTCCGCGCTCTTCTGCCCACCTGCGCAAGGGAAAAATACAACCAAGCAGGTTCTGGTTATGGGGACGGGGTTGGCAACGTTAGGGAGTTGAGCGACAGTGGCGGAACAATTCACTGGTTCATTGGTGACCGAACATCGCACATTGGTGACAGAACATCGAGCGGTGAGAAACGAACACACACCGGCGAGCTATACAGCACGGCACAAACACCTGTGCAGGAGAGAAAAATATCGCTCTTGAATCTACTTCTCCACCCTGCATCGTGACAAATCATCGAATCGCCAGCGGGCTGCATCACACCACCTTGGCTGACGTCACCAGGAACCTGGCCCGGGGCAAAGTGGGCGGCGTGGACGGAGGGGTGGGGGGGCCTCACATTTTGAATTACATCGCTAAGTTTAAGTGTTTTAGGTGGCTTGTCTCAAGCTCTGATTGTACGTTTTTTATTTTCACAGTTGATTTTTTTCTTATTTCCATATTCACAACTGGAATTATAGCCGCTGGAGTGAAATGAAATCATTCAAATGTCAAAGTTGTATTTATTATTTAAGTGGGGCATGCATCTCCGAGGTTGTTGGCTATTTAATTGGCCCCCGAGGAACGGGGATTTAACTTCATGAGAAAAATGGCTCGGCGGGACCTCAACCCATGGCGCTGACAACATTTCCATAAAATTCAGGTTTCGCAACAACGATTCCAACTCGGAAGATATTCCACTGGGACCTCGCTCACGTCAAAGGGCCTGGAGCTCGGTAACCAATGCAAATCGTGCGGCTCATTCGGCCTTGGCTGGGTGTGGAGGTCCCTCTGCTGGGTGTTCGTGGCGGGCGCATGAGTTTGCTTCTGCTTCTAAACTAAACTTTAATTTTTTATTTTACCACGAAAGGCCCACTGAGATTTCTAGCTCTTTTTCAGAAGCGACCTGGAGGGAAAAACTGGAGGACCGGGAGAAAAAATCCACGCAGCGACAGCGAGAGAGACATGCAGACTCCAAATATACAGCAGGCGGGATCGAACCCACGACCTCCTGCATACCAGGTGAGGTAGGTAACAGCTTGCCAGTGTGGTGCCCCAAAAAACTATTCTTCTGCCGAGGACAATGCTGACTCATACTGGCAGACACATGGAGACGGCTAATGCTATTTTCCATTCAACATCGCCAGTTAGTGGTGGTGTTCGGACAAAAAGAGATGATTTATTTATTTAGATTTCATGAAAACGAATCTTCCGAAAGAACACGGAGTTGCGTTTCCAGAGGAGTCGCCCGACAATTCGGCGCTTCTTCCACGCACGCGAGCTGTCCTCGGGTGGAGATGGAGCGGGTTGTGAGCGCGATAATCCCATAAAATCACTCCTCCTCACACCACTAACTGCAGCGTTGCTCACAATGTATTTGGGGTGCCTTCAAGGTCACCTTCAATACACACGGCACTGCGTAACGCACACGCGCTAAGAGGCGTGGAGAGAGGCGTCCTTGGAATTGCATTGAGGGGCAGAAAGAGGAACACGTGGATTAGGGAACGCATGCAGGTTATTGACATCATTCAAACTGCTAAGCAAAGTAAGTGGGCTTGGGAAGGTCACGTGGCTACAAGGGATAATAATGACAGAGTGGCAGCCAAAGAATGAAACGCATCAGGGGAGACGTCCACCATGGAGATGGAGCGATGCACGAGGCTCGTGTGCTAAGTGGATAAATGCATTGCAGGACCGTGGAATATGCCAACGTCCAATGAAGCCGCGTAAACAGCGGCACGAGCCAGCGATCACAAGTCCGTGCCACGTGCGGTGCCGTACGGTCCGCCGGCGACAGGGACGAGTTCCCACGCACGCGAGCACGAGCCGAATTGGCGGAAAATCACGAGAAAATTCCCTCCTCACGCCCCCGGCTCTGGCCCAGAGAGAGAGAGGGGGGGGGGGCCCTCACGCGGCAGCCACGACAGCCGTGCCCGCGATCGGACTCGCAGCCCCCCCGCCCCGTACCCCAAGCGCCCCCCCCCCCCGTGGCCCCCCGTGGCCCCCCTCGAGCTTGCCACAACAAAGCCGCCGGCGCTGCCCGCGTGGGTGAGGCGAGGGAGCCGCAACCCCCCCCACCACCACCCCCCCCACCCCCCCGCCCCCCCCCCCCCCCACCACCTCCCCCCACCCCCCCCACCCCCCCCAACCACCACCACGCGCGTGCGTGCGCGTGCGTACAGTGCACGCGCACGCTGACGTGGCTCCCCGCGGAGGCGCCGGTTGCCGAGGCAACAGCCTCCCAGCTGAAGCAGGAGGAGGAGAAGCGAGAGGCAATTTTGGTTTTCCAGGCCAACGGGCCGCTGCAGAAGAATGGTTTTAATGGCGCACGGCAGCATCGCATGCACACGGGGGAGGGGTGGGCGCAGGGTACATGGGGTGGTGGTGGTGGTGTGAATGGTGGTTGCTCGGTGGTACAGATCAGAGCGTGTGTGGTGGTGGTGTTGGGGGCCACGATATGTGCGGTGCTCGTGATGGTTCGTTGGTTGTACGGATCAGTGGGTGGTGGTAGTCGGAGCCACGGTATGGGTCGTGGTGGTGGTGGGAGTTGTGGTAGGGGAGGCGGTGTGAGTGGTGGTGTGTGGTGTGCGGTGTGTAGCGGTTACCTCGCTGCACTATAAACCCGAGTTAGTTTCCCGTTCACGGCCACCAACAGCAGTGAAGATTATCTGAACAAGTCTTGGGCCTCTCCTAGGTCGACTCGGCCTCAAATGAGTGCCTGGTGCAATGTGCAAACATCGCCACTGGGGAGACAAAGGTGACCGGGTGTGGTACTGGCCACCCACCCCCCTCTTGTGCCACACTGGCCTTCGTAAGTGCTCGCTAACAGCACTTCCCCCAAAAGTATGCTTCGGCTATGGGTGGGGGGATCGTTGTCTTTGTGATGTGGCCGACCGTGCGTGTGATTCTGTGGCTCTGCGGTGTTTGCGACACGCATCGTGGTGTTGATCACGGCGCCTGTCGCGGTGCGTGCTGTGGTTTGTGTTACGGGGCGGGTCGCGGGCGGCGGTGCTCGGGGTCACGGTCGTGATGCTGTCACCAGGGCGGGCAGCTGCCAGCATTTATTACGAACACCGCTGAGCCTAATAGACCCGAGCATTAGGAGGGCACCACTGCCTGCCAAAACGCTCCGACTCGCTCACCTGGCCACGCGGGCCAGCGCCGTAGATTATGCACGCCTGCCTGTGCTATTACGTCGCTCGCCGTCTAATCGCCGTTGCCTTAATGTCGAATTTGCCTTCCATTTGATCTCCCCGCAAAGTCCGCGCCGCACCTGCTGAGGGCTGTTAACGCCCGGCCGGCATAATGAGCGCCCTGACACGGCCCCTCCCCTCCGCCGCAGATCACACCCAGGGCCCACTTTGTCATCATTAGCGGCGCTGCTCTCTGGATCGAGCCGCGCAGGACTCAATCGGCGAGGCGGAGTTATAAATCTGCATGAATCAACAGCAAAACTGGCCTAAACGTCTGCTTATAAATAAACAGTGCAGGCGGCCGTAACATTTCGAATAAATCCGTCCCGTGCGCCGCTTTATGAGCACTCAAATCAAATCACGTGCGTCCCACACCGAGTGGCTGCAGCCAAGAAATTCTGGGCTCCGTTCCAGGCGCGAGAGTGTAAACCCCACGGCCCCAGCGAGAGAGAGACGATCCCGCAACCACTCCCCCTCTAAGCCTCTACCCCCAAAATCCACCCCCCCCTCCTCCAGAGGCCCCTACGGGGACCACAACCCCCAACTTAGAGTTCTTGTCGACCATCAGAAAACCTACATCTTTATCTTGGCTCCTGCTCGTGCACAAATGCTCGTTGGGGCCTTCTGTCTGTGTAGAGTCTTAACAAGCACAATGCTTTGCAGAATAACGCGCAACAACAATGGCAGAAAGGTCTCCTATCCCCGTGATGCACAGGTGCCACTGTTTAGCACGAAGTGGTTGTGTTTATAAGCTGTCAATGGGGCGGTGATACGTTGCAGAGGTCCACGGTTCAAATCCAGCGGACACCCTGTTTAATACTGCCGGTGTAACAATCGTAAAAAAGCGAGCCTTTTGCATCACAGCGGACGTTCAAAAGCCGCGATGTCGTTTGCAAGAGCAGGGCTCATTGAGTGCCGGCGTCAGGATCCAAATTTGCGAAATTAGAAAAATTGCACCCAAATTAAATCTAAGCAGCAATCATCGCCCCCTGCTGCGAAAACTTGGCAGGACCCTCCTGAAAGAGTTATGTGACTCAGCGAGATTTTCTTGGGTAAAGAAGCACAGTGACAATAATAATACTCTACTTGCATTGTGTAACTGTACAGACTCGTTGCTGGTGCGTTCACAATATTTGCATGCCGCTTGCAAGCAGGGTCCCGGGGTAATACCGAAGCGCCGCCGTTCAAATATCAATTACAGTGCTGTAAAAATATAAAAATGTGGCGCCGTAGTGGCGAGATGTTAACTACCTCGCTTGGTATACAGGAGGTCGTGGATTGGATCGAGACCCCGACACCTGCTGTGTATTTCGAATGCGCATTCCTCTCTCTCCCCGTGGTCGTGTAGATTTTTCTCCGGGTTCTCTAGTTTTTTCCTAAAAAATTTGAATCAACATCACACGTTTAGAGTATTTGGCTGCGATACATTTCCACGTGATAAGCCACTTCATTGAGCTATCATTTGTGACCAGGTCACTTATGAAAAAGAGCTATATAGCTCAGTGAGCATTAGATGGTAAAAATAAAAACAGTAGCTTAAATAGTTAAATAAAATAAATCCGGTGTTTTGGTGGCCTTCCAATGACAGTGAATCCACTATTTCAAGAGAGAAGGATAAGTTGCGGGAGGACACCCGGGGCTCCCCGCCACGTGCGGAGCTCCGAATCTCCCCCCCATCGCCGGCGAGGCGCCACTGCAGCATCATCATAATCATGATCGTCGTCGTCGTCGTCCTTGTTGTCGTCATCATTCTCCCGCGCGCCTACAGCGACGGCTCCCAGTCTCAAACTCTCCTCCAACCCCAACGGGTTGATGAGGGCCTCCCCAAACAGCACACGGGTCGTTGTTCCGGTTTACTTGACCATACTTCACCCCGCCGGTCAGCGCGCAGCGATAAAGCTGATGGGCATACACGTGGGAGCTTGGCGGTGCAGTAAACCCACAACTGTAGCCCCACAGCCCATGACACCTACAATGCATTGGTGGTCACTCATCCAAGCACTATCCAAACTCAGCCCTGCTTAGATTCATAGATTTGATCACAGGAATATACAGTTATTAAACACTCAACTTTACGAAGCAACCCAGAGGTATGGCCAATATGTGAGCGTTAAAGGAATCTCTGGCAGGACTCCCATACCAGCTAAAAGGGCAGCGTGGAAAAGCCCCACACCCGGGTGAGTGCACGCAACGCCTAATTGCCCACAGGCGTGATACAGGGGGGCCACAGGCCCTCCTCTTTCTGCTGCTGCGTTAGCAGTGGGGCACAAGCACCAACTCAACACATTCGTCAAAAACGCTGCCAACCACATCAAGAAAACTATATACAGAAGGCGACATTCCGGACATGGCCTCTTCATAGCGGAGCAAAGCTACGAAGAAGACATCCATCGGCAGAAACGTAGCCCTACTAAATATAGTTCATGCTCCTTAGGGCAATTGCCCTTCCGGTCGTTAAGCAGATGAGCACGCGTCCACGTGCCCCTACACTCCCCCCCCCTTCCAGTGGACGGTGGGGCCATGCCCAGCAATGTCCCCACAGAGATAAAAGTCTCGCTCAATCGAGCCCACGGCACGCGGCGGCCCGGCGTGAACCGGACCCTGGCCACGCACGCGATTAAGGGCCATCGCGGCCCCATGAAGAGCTTGGGCAGGGCGGCCGCGGCCTCACGCATCACTGATCGCCCCCCCCCCCTCCCTCTGCTGCCGGGGGGGGGCATCGCGTGCCCCTCCCACGACCCCGACTCTCTCTCCCAAGCCAAGGTGCAACATCGGACACTCCGTTTCCCACCTCCACACTACTGCGCTGGAGGCGAGCCAGGCCTTGCAACGTCAAGGGGAGTTCACTGGGACAGCCGTGCCAGCGCACATAGCAGTAGTCGCCGCAGTAGCACTGCAGGAAGGGAATGCTCCCTTCCTGTCCCCCCCCCCAGCCTTCGTGAGGTGGAGTTGAGGTGCAATGAGCCCAACGACCTGAGTTTGATTCCCCAGCCTTGGTTTTTATTGGGTCCTCAGATGGTTCTTTCCCAACGGTTGGGGTGATAGCTTTACGGATTGTGTGGTCCGAATATCCATTCATCTTGAGAGCTTGGTGTACGTGTTTCAGTTCACTGGCTAGGTGATGATGGTCGGAGATACATCGAGCTCTATGGTGTAGAGTTTTGGGATGGATGGTGGTGGGAGTCAGGTTTTAGGTAGGCATCCGAATGAGTTGCTTTCATGTAGACAGTGTCCCATTGAGCCATCTGATCTCTTTTCGATTAGTACATCCAAAAATGGTAGCTTGCCATCCTTTTCCACCTCCATGGTGAATTGGATGGCTGGGTGTATGGAATTAATGTGGTTGTTGAATTGGTTCAGAACTGGTCGACCATATGGCCAGATGACGAACGTGTCATCTATGTGCCTCTTCCACAAGGACGGATGTAGAGTGGATGCCTGGATGGGATCTGTTTCAAAATCTTCCATGAAAACATTGGCTACAACCGGAGATAAGGGAGAACCCATTGGGGTGCCTTCAACTTGTTTGTAAAATGTTCCATTCGAGGTGAAGTATGTATTGGTGAGGCAGTGTCTAACCAATATTAACCTTTGCTCAATGCAAAAAATCGTTACACTCTCATCTGTCGCGACCACGGTAGGGCCGTTGGTGGCCGCTTTCACCTTTTTTGGGGACCAAAAACGGGCAGAGCTGTGCTCGGTAAACCGTGCACAGCACAGAAGCCTGACAAACATCTCTGCACGGTTACATCCCATTCTCATCTCTGTACATAACAGCAGCAGCACCTCACCTGGCGGGCGGGCGGACCTGAGGGGCCCGCCCTGCTTGGTGAGAGGAGGTTCCAGTTTCCTGGCCTCGGGGCCCTATTCTTTGTTGACACCCCCCACCGCTCCACCCCCGCACGTTGTTTTTTTGGGGGGGTTCACGAAGCTCCCAACGGAGCATGGGGTGGGGGTGGCGCTGATTGAAACCTCGCGTAAAAAATGAACGACAGCCATCCACGCCCCCCACCGACGCGTGTGACATTTAGCAGCTGCTGGAGTCTAAAGCATTTGTTTTGCCAGGTAGCGGGGGTTGGTGGGCTGGGCAGGCCCCCCCCACCCCCTGTCAACCAGTCCCCAACAACCCCCTCCACCACCACAACCCTCCCCGGTCGCCACCTTGATGAGAAACAGCCGTCAGAGCAAGGAAAACACTCGGCTCACTGTCTCGGCGTTCGCGAGCGGACCACGCTGTTCCGCTCGAGATGCAGGAAGCGTCGTTAAAATACATCTGGCTTCACGAACCGGGGAGGTGTGAGGGGTGGGGATTGAAGAAAATTTTTAATATATTAGCAATGCATCTCCCGAGATAACACGTGTCCCCACATCTGGGGAAAAAATGTGATAATTACCGGCGCAGAGGTAGTCACGTCACGTTGTCGTAGCTGTCAACCCATACGGTTTACCCGTATTCTTGAACAGGAAAATGTAGTTTTCAGGTCCATGCGGCATACAGCCGTTTCAATAGGGGCAATATATATTGTCTATTTGTTTGTGTTTCTCCCTTGTGATGGGACTTTGTAGGATGAACGTTGAGAATTACAAGGGGCACGGGGTGACCAATACTGTCTGAATTGGTCTGTAATAAATTAGGCACTGATAAGGGGTTGACATGTAGGAGTAACTTGCTGCGAGAATTTCTGAAAACATCTCCCACCCAGACACCCCCCCACCACACAACTCTTATCGCTCTGTGAGCCGAGCGCCGCCAAACGCCTGTAAAACGTAAACAGCGGCGGAGCTCGGCGACGACTCCGAAATGGAATTCGTGAAAAAAATAGTCTGCTCGTAAAACATCTCGAGGTTAGAGGGAGTACTTACTCATTGGGAAGGCGTTCGCGCCTGATGCGAATTAGGGAGTCGTTCTGCTGTGGAGAATCTCAAATATATTCCTTTTGACACTTGACGCAAATCCCAAGGGGCTTGGAATTGCCTTGCAAAAATACACGGCAGCCTTGGGCAGAAGAAATGTGGGTGCCATTGTTGCATAAAGCCCTCAAGTTTGAGCGGCATAGGCAGCTCCGCGTTGCATCAAACCACACGCACGGGGGAAGCCAAAAATACTTGAAAATGCGATTCGGTACAGAAAAGGCCCGATCGACGTAACACCATGCCCTCCCTTGAAGCTCACATCTCTATGCAATGACAATAACATAACACGTGACAGTACAATAGTGCGGGCGAGTACGTTGAATGACACTTGTAATGTGTGTATTGTGTGAGTCTGCATGCTTCTTGTGCCCATTTCTCAGGACCTTTTGACAGCGCTTGAGCAGAGCCGCTGTGAGATTAACCAGAAAATATTTCTGCATTTCTGCTCCCATGCTCCCTGTCGGTTCTGCCCACCTCCCGGTCAACAAACACAGGCCTAATTGCACATTGCTCGAGTGTGCGAGCTCTTGTCTGATCGCGCGGGGTGGTCTGTACACACAGCCCTGTTGGCTCGCTGCCTCCCTCTCTCGCCTCCCCGTCCATCCGTCCGTCCATCTCTCTCAGATCTGTTGTTGTCCTTCACGGGTCCTCCGCTACTCAATGGGGCGTACATGTACTCCATACAGCACTCGGTGCCACCACCACCACCGCCCACGCAACGCCACTCTCCTACTCAACCCCCGCAACTACCAGCCTCTCCCCTGCGCCTCTTCTCACGTCACTCCTCCGCACGGCAGACCGCTGGAATAACACAGCTGAAGAAGCATCGCTCTTGTTTGCGTTGGGCCGCTTTGCTGGGTTTGTTGTTTCGGAATTAGGCGAAAGCGACGGTGCGGTCAGAGGGCCGAGCCTCGACTCTATTAAAGCTCTTATCTTCAGGGGATATCGCTGGGCTGGTGCGGCACGGACTCCTCCTCCTTCCCACGCGCTCTCACGCGACGAGGATTCTCACGAGGAGGACTGCTACGCTCGTCAACGCTGACCGAGTAACACTTTTGAGGTTTTCACAGAATGTTTTTATTATTTTCCTACCCCCAACCCTCCCACACGTAACCAGTGGCAGCTGAAGGGGGTTCCGGTCCCAGGGGAAGGCTGTCGCTTGGCAACTGGCCTGAGCAGGAGGAGGAGGAGGAGCGGGTGAGGGGACGAGGAAGGGTCGGTCTCTCGTTTCCCCGTCGAGGTTACGGCTATCGCCTTGCCCGGCCGTAGCAGGCGGCCCCAAAGCATAGGCGGGCAAGAATCCAGTCCACCTGTTCCACTCCATTCTCCTGCATCTCTCTTATGCTCAATCTATAAATATACAAACATTATTTATTTACCTAAGGAAGCCAAACTGAATCTCAAAAGAGTCCTACTTTGGGATGTTTGGATAATCCATTAATGAGTGTTTGGCATGTGGGAGGAAACTGGAGTACCCGGGAGAAATGCCATGCGTATGTGAGCATACTTAAAGTTGTGCACGGATAGATTCAAGCTGCTGTACTGCCTCGTATTGGCCTCTTCCAAACGTGAGCCTACAACACCTGGCATTCCGAGGCAGTCTCCTATTCAACCATTGCCAACCGGGCTCCAACTGGCTTCTCGCTTGCTAAGACCAATGAGATCGGGGTGGGGGGACGTCAGGATAACTTGATGGCAAGGCGCACATGCAACGAAGTGTTGCACACCCAGCACCAAACGTGCGACTGTGAGCGCAAGTTACAGTCTTCACGGCACAATGGCATGAAGCAAACTGTTTACACTGCCTCCCGCTCCCTCCCAGTGTGCATCACAACTTGATGACAATCCACACAAACCGGGGGTGCATTGCCGCCGCCACCTCCGCCGGGCGATCTGCAATTGGCACTGCAATTTGTAGCCCTTTGTTTGGCAGTCAGGGTCGGGGCAAGTGAACGGGAGCTGCGCGTGAGTGGGGGTTGCGGTGGTGGTGGTGCCGATCCATTATGCAGCGCGAGCACGTTTCACACCACCGGCTCGTTCCACGACCCCCACCCCCACCAGCAACAAATCCGCGCTGCGTTACGGCCATCACTGCCACAGCCCCCAGAGAGCCGCCACAGCCTCAACGACGCACACACACGCGTGCCACCACCCCCTGTCGCTTTACAAGAGCAGAGGTGACCTGGGTGGCGGCAGGGCTCCCTTGCACCTCCGAGGATTGTCTCGCAAAAATGGAATAAAAAAAAAACACGTTTCAAACGGCGTTCAGGCTTGACGCGCTCTTAATTTCACGGGGCGAATTTTAAGGGGGGGGGGGGGCGGGGCGCGAGGAAAATCGGCCGCAGTTGCTGGGATGATGCGGTTGTTGATGCGCTTGTTGATCTGCAAAAGTTTGTTTGAAGCACTCCCAGGCCCGGCGGTGGGGAGGAGTGAGGCCAGGGCGCAGCCGCTTATCTCGTCACGACACGGCACCCCCCGGCAGTGCTGCTCACATCGAGCGCTAATCAGCCGGCGCAGGGACACGGCACAACTGCCGGGGGCCTACTTGCCCTCCACCACTCGCCACCCCTCCAGCCTCCACCGTGGCCTCCTGCCACCCCGTCACATTGCGCCCCCGTGTAGATGTTTTTATGGTCCAGACCATTTTGGACATTTTCCATGAATGTATAATTGTAAGCAACACAATTTATATTTTCCTGATGTATATTACATTTTTTTAATACATTTGACTCAACGCGATGTGAAAATGTAATTGTGTGAATTGCTTAATGATTGCCATATTGAATCTAACACACATGCGCTCAGTCATGTGTGTTTCATCTGAAATAAAGACCGAGTTGGGAAAACTTTTTGTTCCAACTCAGTGGAAAAATATTTCCTCCCCCACCCCCCGCTGCGAAACGTCTCGCTGGGTGCGCCACTGCCCATCCCTGCCACTACCGCTCGCTGCGCCCGGCGCAAGCGTTGGGCCCTCTCTGCGCCCAGCGTGAGAACGTGGGTGCTTACCTGGGAGCGTGGAGTTGACGCAATCCCAGAATTCAAGCTGCAACGACAGAAGAAGAAGAAGAAAAAAACGTCACAGGAATTAGTCGGTAACCTCGAGTCCACGTGTGTTTTTTTTGTCTGTTTATGACGACTGCATTCTTCCAGCACACAATAGGTAACTATACAGGGCAGAGATTATCAACGGGAAGACGACTGTACATCATGTGCAATATGAATAAGCCGGCATCTTTAGTTTGAGGGCTGCTGCTGCTACTATTGTTTCAGGTGTCCCCTGGAATAATAAATACGTGTCAATGGATTCTCATCTGAAAGGTAATAAACGAAGTTCACGTGTGCACGTGCGTGGATATGAGCCGCTCTTATTGCACTGGGGCGCTTTCCGAAGCAATTGGTTGCGTAAATTGCCATTAAAGTTAAAGGCAAACCAAAATCAAAGGGATATTTTGTTATTGTGGTTGTGTACCTCGGTCATGTATCACGGACCGACACCAGTTTAAAGTCTCCTTAATGGGAAAAAAGTATTTAAAGTTGCGGTTATGTGTGTCATTATAATACAGTATTTCAGTGACATCACTGCATTAATGGTTGAAGTGCATGGGGAGTAGCATCACAGTGACGTCAGCAGGAGGGCTATAACGATGCTCATGACCCTCACTTTGAAGCATTTGTTTTATCATTCATAAAGCCGCAAAGATATGGCCCTGGTACATATCGTCCAGAAGAGACGTGTTTGCGTGCGTCGGTGTTTTGGCTTGCGTTCTTTTTTCATTGGAAAATAACTACCTCGTGTGCTGTGGCATTTCTTTTTTACGAAGCCCTCAGCCATGAGGCCAAACTGACCCAATCCACGCGAGAATCCGCCCGCTCTAGATGGAGCCAAACGAGCCAAATGTGTTCACGGCATCTGCAATCTCACAAACACGAATAACCGAGGGCGCGCGTGGCGCACGGATGCACATCGTCCATCTGCAATGCACATGTGGATTCCAACACTTGCAATGCAAACGTGGATTTGTACGGCGTACAAACCGCGACCACATCGCAAGACACTGTACAAACAGGAGTACATACCTGCGTAGAGATTTATTTAAAATGTTTAATTATTTTTTCTATCTACGTGACTTTACTGAAAGAGCCAAAGAATATGCATATAAAGATTTATCGTAGTTTTTTTCAAACAGCAGCAAATGATGGGTGGTATTCAATAGTCCACGGCGAGATCCGATAGGACTTGATTGGCAGAAGCGTATTTGCAAACACCCACGTGGAGACGATTGAGTCTTGCGTTTAGACTTTGGCAGAAGAGGAGGTGGTTCACCAATACAAACGGCCATGAAGGGAGTTCCAGGCAGCTGGAGCAGCATCAGCGAAAGAAGTGACCTCCCATCGAGCGAAGGTTGACTTGCGAGTTTCAAAAACTCGCTTGTTGATGCACAGTGTGTAAACGTTGAGGTATCCTACTCGGATTAGCACTCCTTCAATCGGCAGTGCACGTCGCACGTGTGCGTAACATTGAAGGGAGCAAGTAGGACTCCACGGCTTGGCTTCCAACAACCGGGGGCACAGCACGAGACCCATTCGGAACCTTCTGCACATAGCCCATGGCGATTCCATCTAAGGGATCTCTCTCCCTTGAGCCACGCACCATCGAGTCTCCCTCCCGGAGGTATTCATTTCAAGTAATTCGCAATTTCTGTAAGCGATTACAAATTGACAGTGGCCAAGGCAATGCCGCTCTGAAGTTGCTGCACACGAGATCAGTGCGAACAGCGAGAGGACCACGTGATGCGTGGTCTGCGCCTTCCTTGAAAGCAGCCAGCAGCTTGAGCCAACGCTCATTAACATAGCCGACACAGCAGAGGCATTGGAACTTAAACTCTGCAGCCCCCACATGCCGCTCCTGCTGCATCCCCCTCCCACTCTGCTCTCCGGGACTGCTGTCTGTCAATCTCACGACGTCCGACGGCTCAGAGCGCCCAACTTTTATTCTGTCTCTGAAATTCACTCCGTTTTGTTTTTCCACCCACGTTCTTACAAAACTTGCGACAAGACACCATCGCACCATCGACTCCCAAAACCTTTTTTTTATCTCGACGCGTCGACATGTCCCAACGGTTAGACTCAAATCCGGGCCAGCAAACTGCGACTTCTTCGTAAAAATCTCGTCGGACTTTAAGTGTACGAAATCAAATTAGCGCAGAAACTAAAAAAAAAACCTGGGCTTTCGTGGCACAAAGGGCGGAACTAATATCTGGCTGACCCGACAGGAAATGTGTGTCCCTGTGCCCCTGTGTCTCGCTTTGTTTCCTGGCTCGCCTCCCCTGCCGCCACCCATCCGCCCGTCACCCGCACGCCATCCGCACCCCGTCATGGCGCCTCTTGCCGGGGTCCTCTCCATTAACATTCCTGGGCTGTGAGTGGAGGGAAGGAGTAGGGGGGGGGGGGGGGGGGCTGCCTGTCGCCACTCATTACCCGACTCCTCGGCACAAATGCCAGCTTTGTCCCGGTTTCTCCCGCGGGACTTTAGCCTCCGACTCACACTCCAGCCTCAGCCACGATCATCCCCGCGACCCCTTCCCGTTGCGGCCGCTCACGACCCTCGGGCCGTGCCCTCAGACGTCGAGGGAGAATTCATTCACGATGTGGGGGGGGGGGGGGTTCATCCGCGCTGCCTTGAGCCAAGTGCGACTGAAACCCTCGCGAAATGAATTCCCGGGGCTATGGAAGTGGAGTGAGGCTAATTGTGGAGCGTGTATGTTTCAAACGCAGTTTAACGAACAAAAACTGTGGCGATGCCACTTCTGCGGAGGGGCACGGCGCAGCCAATGCTCAACTTCACGTGGACGTGACACCCCCGACAGCACGAGTGACAAGGCGCAGTGCTTTTGTCCGTGGAGCATTCTGCGCCGATCCTCATCCCCCGTGTGTGTGCGAGAAACGGCTTGGGACACCCATCAATTTGTACAAATGGAGCATTACGTTCGGCTCCTCCCAACTACTACGACGTTTAAATAAAGACACCGCTCGTAAACATCGCAGCAACATGTTTTGACTTGACTGTAATAATACTAATCGCGCTTGACTATAATCTAGAAGCGGGCGTGATTCTTCAGGATGTTACAGCCTCGCTCTCCGCTCACCCACCAACGCTACGGGGCTGCGTTCCGTGTGTCCGAGGTCGTTCTGAACCCATGGGAAATTCCGTGTGCCGCTCAGGAACCGGAGAGAGACCTCCGCACAGCGACGCCGGCAGTGATTTAAGGCCCTCTCTCACTCATTCACACGAATGGGGTGTTTAACGTACCTACACACATTCACTCTTGGAAAGGATTACGTGTTACAATGGTAAGTGCTGCGGGGGAGATATGTTATTGTCAATGGGCTCTCGCGTAGCGCCAGTGGGGAGCCGAGATAATCGGCATCTTCAGGCTCCGTGCGATTCAACGCCAGCGACTGCTGCTGTCAACATTATCACGGCGGGGAGGCGGCCCCGAGTCAACATCACCCCGACGTGAACCGAGAGCCCCTGTAGGTGCGATCGTCAAACACAAGCGAAAACAGTTTCGCCGCACAAACACTCATCGGCACGCACAACGACAGAGATCTCCCGTATAGCCTGAACACACTGCTAGGGCAAGTGCTGTTAGCGAGCATCTACGCACACGTGCACACACGCAGTGGCCTATGTAGTCGGCGTTCTGTTTTATATCCACTGGCGTCGGTGTTTACAATCACTGTGATGCATCATCGTTAACGGGTCCCAGCCGAGCCCGCGACATGGACAAGGACTTGTTTGTTTATTTGTCTTTTCATTAATGCACGGACTCCCCTTCCTGCTTCTCGTGGGCCCTAGGGCTTCCTTCGCCC
>CM025650.2:1504468-1530106 GCA_014621495.2 Entosphenus tridentatus
TGTGTGTGATGGACAAGTGTGTGTGTGATGGACAGGTGTGTGTGTGTACAAGCGTGTGTGTGTGGACCTGCGAATGTGATGCAAGGAGAGTGATTGGTTCGTGTTTTCTCACAGCTGTTAAGAAGAAAGCCACAGACAAACGCTACAGAATATTTGTGGCTTTCTTTTGAAAAAAAAATCGGTCCGACTTCTTTAGTGATACAAGACGATGACTTCAGCTTCGCTAATTAACATCTGCTTTCTGCCGCAAAGCCAAAAAATTCGTCACTGAGAATGGAATTGCCCGGCGATGTCTGCGCCCATGTGTCTGTCTGAACTATTGTCAGTCAAAACAGACACTGACACCCCTTGGCACGTGGGCTGTAATCAGCTGCGAGCCGCATCAATATCCACTGTGATGAAGAAGATAGGGACATTGTGACAAGTTGGTCCTCCTTTCTTACGGAAATATATTTTTGGCATTTTAAACTAACCGTGTGAATTGTGGCATGCTGGCTGTGGGCGGCAGTATGAAGCATCTCATTCACACCACATTCCAATGTTCTTTTGCATTTTCTGCGGGGGGGGGGGGGGGTAGAGTTAAGCTGTTGGCTTCTACGAGTCCAGATTCGCACGTGTGTGCTGAGAGGAGCGGTGGAATTGTTTTTTTAGCTTACCGCGCTGCGAACACAGACACCCGGGTTCGATTACCAGCCACAGCTAACGTGAGTGGCGAGTAATATCTGAACCTGCCCCTGGGCTGCCCCTTCATGAAACTCGTAGTGACCGGCGTGGAGAAGCATGGCCAAACAACCCCCACGAACCGACACAGACCTGAGCCAGGCAAGGGATCGACAAAGGGCCGTCTGCATAGATCTGCATAGGCCTCCGACGTGACCGCCGACAAGAAAATCCATCGGAGAACCCACGCAGTAGCGAGGGCTCCCAATTCTGAATTGGTCCCCCGCACCGCGTCCACGGTGCCGCGCGGCCGCTTTAAATCGCCTCCCAAAGAGCCGTCCTGGCTCGGGCTGCTCCGACACGAGGCGGCTGCGGTTCCGCCCCCCGCGTGTGCGAGTCACATGATGGGGTAGAGAAAAGCGCTACCATGTGCCGAGACGAAGCGGGCATCGGGGAACGGGATGAAGGGAGGAATGGGGATAGAGATGGGGGGGGGTAGTGAGAGCCGACTGGAGGTTGCGTGTGTGGCCACATCAGGTGACTCGCATGCTAATTACCGGAGCGCAGGCCACGAGCCGCACTGTGGGGCGAGGACCGAGCTTGCAGCTCGCTGCGATGCCAATGAAGGGGGGGGGGGTGCAACACCAAGACGGCCACTCTGGCCAACTCACATGGTGCTAACCATTGCAACATGCGTTCCGTTCCCCGAATCCACAAATGCCTCACTCATGTTACTTTTAAATTTATAGTCGCCGCCGCCTCCACGCCAACCTTATATCCGTTGACCAGGCGCTCGTAAACCACAGCCATGCGTGCTCAGCGAAACGCGTGCCTTTGAAACAAACGCAGCGCAAAAGGGAGCTTTTTTTGCTCTCACTTTTGTTTCCATTAATCATTTAAACGATTCGCAGACGTCGGTCTCGGGCTGGTTTCGCACCAAGATCGCACATTTGCACTCCGCGCACGTCACCCCGCGCCGCTAATTGCCGGGCTCATTGGCTGATAATTGGCGACCCCGCGCGCTATAAACGACACTCTTGCTGCGTCGGTGGCAGACGGACGCCGGTACCTCCTCATCCGCCCGGCCGCTCGCGTCGAGTCCAACCGCAGGACGACGTCTTCGCGAGCGAGAAGGACGCACGCTCGCGGGGACCCGGCGCACGTGCGAGGGTGCGAGTGCGGAGAGGCGGAGGAGGCCGAAGGGCCGAGGGGCCCTGGCGCACGGGGGCCTGGCCCAACAACGGCGTGCTTGTGTGGGCGGCGGGCGCCCAGCGGGGCCCCTTGTCAACCCGCCCGCCTCAATGGCCCATTGACCAGTCCCGTGAAAAGATCAAGGCTCCGCCGAGCAAGGCCCTTCTCTTTTCATTTGGCAAACAAAAAAAACAAAACAAAAAACCTCTAAACGTGAACACACGCTAAAGGGGCTCAGGCTCACAGTCTACACTTAAATTCCTCGCCTCTCAACTTTCTTATTTTCGCTGCATGCTCACGTGGTCGCCGATTTAGCCTCAAAAGCGTTCGACTCATTTGTGACGAACGCGCAATTATTGCACCGCGGTTACGTCAAACGATTCCGGGGTTATGTTTTGCATTAGAACTGCATCTCTCTTACACAAGGAGTGAAACTTGGCTGTGTTGCAAACTGTGGCGGCTCGGTATGCCAACAAGCACCAGGGCCCTGATAACCACATTGGCACGGTCCGGCACTGGCCGCAGCCCAAAACCATCGTCTTTTCTCCCTAAGAAGCCCTCCACTTCCCCCAAGCATCCCTCCCCACAAATCCCTCCACTTCCCTGGCCGCTCCCCTCCCCACTCCGTGCCCAGCAGAGCTGCCCAGATCGCTCAGATGGCAATAATTACACACGTTCAAACCCCTGCCTTCAAAGGAGCTCGCCGGGTCTGAACTTGATCAGCCGAGCCATGCGAGATCCTGGAATTATTCCGCAAATATCCATCAAGGAACCCGCGCCGCCGATGCTTACGCAATCCTGCCCGCGTGCACGAAATGTCCCTCGCTCAGCCCCTGGCCACGCTTCTCGCGGTGTGAACTGCCCGTGCAGGCGGTGGAGGGGGTCATCGAATGTCAGATGCCATCGCTACCAGTGCCATCGACGCCACCACCCCTCACAATCGCTTCCTCCCAGGGATTCATTTGTCGTGGAATAATTTCCAGGGCTCTGCCCAAGGCAGCGCCGGGGGGGGGCGGGCGGGGGGGGGGCAGGACCCCTCTGTTACGGTGCGTGATCGCGCGAGCCTGCTCCCTCACCATGCCGTCGGAGCAGTAACTGGGCAGCTTGTGCAGCAGATGCTTCATCCTGGACTCGCTCTTGGTGGACGTGAGCTGTGGTGGACAAGGCAAGCAACATTGGGATGCATTCCTCGCGTTTACCGGACAAAAGTCGAAAGCTGGCGTGAGTTCACGCTGAGCACAAGCATCCGCTGCCAACACTGGGAGCGAGTGCCACGCTTGGCTGAAGCTGGAGGTGAAGTTGTGGTACAATCGAAGCCTGCTGCATTTCGGTTTCAGGCATTGCACAATTACTGGGCATTTCGGCAATGTCTGCAATGATTTCACGCATGCTGATGTGCGGACCGCATAATAATAACTGATTGTATCGATGCTGCTGATAGGAATTGGCTGCTGCTGCAATTGATGATGACGAATGAATAATGCTGTTGCTGATGAGGATGATGATGATCACAAGAGCTGAATGCTGCTATGATGATGGCTACATTATGATGCTACTGATGATGATGGTGATGATGATTATTATTCATGATAACAATGATAATAATTTATTGCTGCTTATTAATGATTGATGATAATTATTCATGATGGTAATTGAATGCTGATGATGATGATGATGTTGGCTGTGCCGATTACGATGCTGCTACTGCTACTAATACATTCATGATGCTGCTGATGATAATTAACAAAGGTACTGTTGACACAATAAAAAATAATCATCATTGACGATGGTGACTGAATGCTGCTGTTGATGATAACAGTGATGATGCTGCTGCTGCTGATAATAATCACCGGACCTGCTCGCACACCTCCCGGCAGATGGGGTTTTCCCGAGCCTGGTAGCAGCACGCGGCATCTGCGGAGGTCACAGCGAGAGTCACGGCGGGCGAGGAGGAGGAGATGTGTCGGCGCTGGGGGCCGCACTGCGCGCCCACGTGGCTCGACGCACACGGAGCCCCGTCGCTGCCCACGAGAAGCAGTCGCAAGCCTCCGCCAATCCCCGCGGAAACGCCGTGAGCCCCGTAATGAGAGGGGGGATTAGTGGGAGCGGATGCTCGGGGACATGCCCCCCTCCCTGCCCCCCTCCGTTCCCTGCTGTTCCCTCTTCTACTCGCCGCAACCCCACTCACCCCCGAGAGTGTAGTCAGCCGAACCTCGGAGGATCGAGATGCGGTCCCACTGTGATGCTGATACTGCTGCTGATTATAATTCTGCGACTGATGATGGATTGTTATGATGATGCTGCTGCTGCGGCCACGGCTGATGATGCTGTTGGGCATCAGGCTGGCACAGTGGTGACACTTGCACCTCGCAGCACGAAGGACCTGTGGTCGATTTCCGACCAGGGCGCCCTTGCCGTGTGCAGTTTGCACAGTACATATAGCAGCTCACTGTTCTTCACAAATTCTGTATGGACTTCCTCCGGGGTCTCCCGAGTTTCCTGCCACAGCTACGAGATGAAATATAATTGGTGTTGGCCAAACATCCGAATGCAGGCAAAATAGTATTGGGACTTCAGTGTGATTATCCTGGGTAAATAAGTACGTAGTGTTGATGATGCTGCTGCTGCTCCTCCGGATGATAGTGCACCAGGACTCTCTCTCCGCTGCCGCCGCTCCGTCGCCGCGGGGCGGCGCGGCAGGGAGAGGGAAGCGCGCGGGGATGCGCCGTGCTCGTGGTGGGTTAGGGGGTGGAGGCTCTGCCCGTGGTCTACGCCGTAGGCAGCCGGAGTGTGCGTCGCTTCACTCACCTTGAGCGCGGGCTGGGTGCAGCTGCAGGAGGCGGGCGACAAGAAGCAGCAGCAGCGGCGGCAGCAGCAGCGCGCTCAGCGCCCGGCCAGCGCCCATGGTCGCAGTGGCAGTGCGCGCATGTTGGGTCGGTCTGGCCCGGGAGACGCAGCCGGGGTCCGGGCGAGAGAGCGGAGACTCCGAGCGCGGCGCGTCACGGGGTGGCGGGGCGGGCGCACGGAGGAGGGGGATGAAAGGAGGAGGAGGAGGGCGCGGGGAGGAAGTGTGGGACGCGGGCGGGAGGGAGGAGAGGATGTGAGGAGGCGAGAGAGGCGAGCAGAGTGGCCCCGCACGCGCGGCTCCGCGGGATCGAGTGGAGCAGCAGCAGCCACAGCCGAAGCGCTGCGCCCCCTCCCCCCCCACGTCCTCCTCCCCCGTCTCGCCTCTCCAATCACTCCGCGCCTCGCTGCCCGCCACATCCTCACACATCACCGTGCCTCTGCACGGGAACACCTGTGAGTGGGGTGGCTATGGAGTGCGCAGGCGGTGCAACTGCGTCGAATGATGAAAGGAGGGGGACATGGAACTAAAGGGTGAAGCCACTTAACTCCGAGGCATCGGGGCTCATTCCAGCCACGGCTGTCGAGCGCCACGGGGACGCGAGCCCGGCTCTCGGCGCTTCGCGGAGTGTGCTGCCGACGGCAGAGGGTCGAGAGTCTTTGACTCACGAACATCTGACCCGACCCGCAAGCCGACTCGCTTTCATTGGACCCGCAACTCGACCCGAACACACAATTTTTTTATTCAATTAATTAGGCCTGGGTGATATATTATTCTCGCAGTGTCAAGCACTATCTTTCTTTCATTCCATAAAGGCATCTTTTCCTAAACATGAAGTCTGGAAAACATTGAACCACACGTGGCACACTTTACTTTGCTAATACGGTAGTCACGGTAGTGCATAGTGGCTGTTTTGTGTGTTTATCTGTGTCTGTGTGTGTGTATGCCTGTGTTGGTGTACCCGTGTGTGTGTTGTACAAAGTTGTAGCATCATGGTTTGCACGCTTCTATGAACAGTTCGATTCCTGCACACAGCCAACATCAGTGACGAATATCTAAACCGGTCCTGGGCCTCCCCTAGGTCGACCCAGCCTTAAATTGGTAGACAAAGGCGGCCGGGCGTGGTGCTGGACATTCACCTCCATGCGTGCCGTCTTGGCTTTCATAGGTGCTCACCAACGGCATTTGCCCCAAAAGTCTCTGTGCGTATGCATCTATGTAGCAGTTAATCTAAAAACATCTGTTTTTAGGCAAGGTAATGTGAACACATACTTGTTTGAAGCAAAACTATAACTAAAATAAATCGTCAATAACTATGGCGCTTTAAAAGTAAGAAAAAACGACATTTCAATGTTCTTCCTAATTAACACTTCAAGTTCTTCTTGTTAAATTATTGAGTAAAAAGTCTATTTGTCTTGCTTTCAGCGTGCATCGGAAACATTGTGAGTGTTATCAGGAATCCACCCGGCGTCCAGGCCCGAGACTCCCTCCAGCTCCAAGGACGCTTGCTGGCGACCACCACGTGGACCATGGCTCCACCAGCACGAAGAACACCGATTTCACTCTCGACGAGGGGACGATTCAGAGCCGGCGCTACCACAATTTCCCAAGTTCTACGCTCCTCGATAACATTAAGGTGTGTCAGACAATTAATGAGGGCGTGGGGGGGGAGTTGTCAAACTGAAGCACCCAGATGAAACTCAAGCATGCGAGGGGACAACACTCTATCCCATACAGATCGCTAGACAGAGTTGGTGGAGTCCACATTTGTTGTTACCGCCTTCTGCTGTCAAGCCAGGCCCACGGTAAGGGAGTTTCGCTACATTTGTGAGATGATCCACCCAACGCTCGCCTCTACACTGCTGGATTACCGGCTGCCACGTGCATAGCCACCACTGCCCGGCCCGGTTTGTGATGCCGAACTTTGAACCGAAATGTCACGCCGCCCAGTTCCCAGCGAGACGTAATTCAACGATTCGGCTGAGCACGCAGCAGGCTTTCGCGACTGATATTATTCACCCGACACAGCCAGTAGGTTTGTCAGGTGAATAACGCGCCAGTTAATTACCGCTTCAGTCCACCGGTGTGGGCTGAAGCAGTCATTATTAATTGGATGATTCTTGGCAGGTGACCCGCGGGTGACCCGCGATGAACATGCACCGACCAGCAAGCCTCAAAAACGTCTTCGGACCGACCCGAAACATAAACAAACCCGGACGCGGGACTCAGAGTCGAGATGGTGTGAACCACCTTCACGCGTGGAGGCGAACTGCAATTCACTGCGTGTATTTAAACAGCGGAGTCCACATGCACCGCATCCCAAGACCACGATAGGCGGACGAGGAAAGTTTTGAGCCCGTCCCTGAACAGGGAGTTGACAGCACGGGTGGCAGTAGAGGTGGGGGGGCAGAGGATGAGACCTCAGACTGAGCGAACGGTGATCGGGGTGCTTCAAGAGAAGGCATCAGCCACTCGTGTGGAGAGTGCGTGTGGAGGAGTAGAGTGGAGAGTGAGTGGTGAGGAGTAAAGTGAGAGTGGAGAGGCAGGCATGCGCAACAGCAGTTACGCTCGTCTCTGGACACCAAGGACGTGTCGTGGCTCCAGATCAAGTCGGCAGCGAGAACACGCCAGTAAATGCACGCAGCCTGCCCCGAGAGACCGGGTCTGGCGATATCCCAGCAGCGTCAAATCAGCCCGGCACGGGACTGGTGAGGTGGCCAGAGCTCATCCAGTCCTCGTGGCCCCCAGGGGTGAGGAATGTGACTCAGTCGGAGCCAGCGTTGGCTGAGCCCTGGCTCACGAGAGGCTAAAAGTGCTGCCACACATCATCATCGTCAGTATGTGTTAGAGCACCGCACGCGGTTCGGGGGGGTTTGCCAGTCCCGGGCCGTGCAGAATGTTGACGGTTCTATACCTGGCCCACGCCGGGTTCCGTTCAGCACGAGACGGAGTGTCGCCACCTGGTGCTCGCAGCGGTGAGCAATGCGCAGTGAAGATGGGAGGGGGAGACAGGCGGGGCTTACAGCATGGGGTTTCACACGCTCCTAACACTCACACACACATCTAACACTCACACACACACACACCTATCACACACACCTAACACTCACACATGTGTATCACCCACACACCTAACACAGCTCACAAATGTCTATAATCACACCTGCTTGGGGCCCCCACACTTGCAAAATACTCAAACCTGCCCAATACTCTCTACTAACACACAGGCACACCGGCTAATACTCACACCTCGAAAGTCTTACTTGCACATACAGCTACCCACACACAACATCTGCCTCACACTCGCGCCATTAGCCCACAATCACACTTGCCAAACACCCAAACTATACACCTGCTCACACTCAAGACCACACGCCTGCTCACACTAACACCTGTTGCATTCAGGACGAGCGCACAGTGACGCAAATAGCCCCACGGGAGAGAAAGACAAACAAAATCAAAGACGCAACGTGCAAATGCATTTAAACGTAAAACACGATTCTGTATTCGTGTGTTCAAATCGTGGGGGCAAACCGAGAGTGAAACACGAGCACCGCGTGGGCAGACTCTCCACTCGCTGTCAACGAAGGCACTTTCACCAAGACGGAGTCAGACACCCACACACGGCGCGAGACGCGGGCGCTCCTGCCTCACTCTGCCGCTCGCCCCCCCCCCCCCACGGCAGAGGGCAAGCGTCGCTGCCAAAACGGGACATCTCGTTTGACGTCTCCGCTGGAGGGCATGGGCCGCTGACACCCCGTCAGCAGCGTGCACCTGCAGACACGTGGAACGTGCGTACACACGACACCCCCCCACACACACGACACGCCCCCCCCCCCACACTGGTGCGGGCTTCTCGGGCGTTCAAAATTATATCGACACACCGCCATGTGCTGGACGTGATAAATGACTCGAGCAGATGAACGTATACACGTATTGAATTCGCTCACGCAGTGTTTGTTTACTATAATTTTTACGGAATAAAAACACCATTCCACGCGTCCTTTCTTCGACGCTTGGCCCACAATGGTGTCCCACCGCTGTACATAAATGTGCGATGTTGCGTTCACAAACTACACGAATTAACATTGCGAACGCTGTGTTTAGCCGACCGATGCCAAATTGAAATGACCAAGGGACTGCGTGCGACTTCAACCCACACACCCAATTCCCTGGCCCATGCGGTGGCTGCTCTCCCGTCCCATCCAGTGGGGTCAAGTTGTCACGCGCTCCAACGCTCCATAAGAATTCGCCCACAAACATCATGGGGCCTCCGTCGATCACCAGGAGCAGCAGCAACGGTCGACATGTGCAGCAGCGGAGACGTTGCAGTGGCACGAGCGGCGAGGAGGGGGAAGCCGCGTGAGGGGTCAAACGAGGGGGCAACAGTAGAGGTCAAAGGTCAACACAAGGAAAATTCTAAATTCGAAGCCAGATGCCAAAATTAGAAACCGAAATGGGAAGTCAAACAAGGGGTCAAACGTAAAAAAGAGGAAAATTCGAAACACGGGAGTCCAATGTCAAAACGAGAAGACAAAACACGGCTCAGTCCACACCAGTAAACACGCAGTTTGCAGAAGGGTGCATGTGCAGAATAATCAAGTTTCTCCCGTACGCAAAGGTATAAATTCATTACAATTCTAACAACGGTAATGATGATCACACCCCCTCTATTTTTAACTTACAACCGAAGATTTTGTTTGCGCCGTTCTTCGGGCAACGCAATGACGTTTTTGCACACGTAACAAAAAAGAAACATGCACGTAAAAATCCGCAGCAGAAAAAAACTAAAATCTCCAGAGAAACATAGACACGCCGATCACAGTATAATCACTTACCAACCGGTAATGTACAGTATCAGCAGAGGTTACGGTTAAAGGCTTTTCATTACAGAACCGTGTGCAGACAGCTGGGGTATTCGCCGGAGGTAGCCGTCTTACTTAAGGGTTTTAAGCAACTACCCGCAGCACCACCACCAAACTCAACCACAGCCCCAAAAACGACTCGCGCACCAACAGTATCTCCACACAGCATGACCACCAATAGCCCTGCCTCCCAAGCACACAAGGTAGATTTGCGATTATCATCGCATTGGAATTTGATATCCGCTTAAACTATAATTATCCCTAAACGTCTACTAAAGTGGATTTAATCCCACTATGCAACTGCTAGAAATAATAATTATATATATATAAAAAATGTTCGAGCAAGATCGCCGCCCCGTGCTCCTAACGCTTCACACGGGGAATGAGTAAATATCGAGAGCTCGGGACACGGCCACGCCGTCCCTCTGTGACGCAGCAACCGGTGACCGTTCCCCGAGCCCTGCACGGAGTGCTCCTCCTTCTGGGAGCACAGCGGGGCACATGCACTCCCCCCCCCCCTCCCAAGGGGAACCAAATACAGTATTCACCACTAAATCCCAAAGCCCTTCGAGGGACGACCCTGATTATCGATATCCACTGTGTACCCAATCTGCGCACATATCCCGAGCAGCGCGTGAGGTAAAAGGGAAACGTCACTGTGAGAGTCACACTCTGGGTGCTCATCGTTCAGCGACCATCGTCCTTTGCGCTGTCCGAACGCAACGCAAGACCGTGTCTCGCTCCAAGCTTCAACAGGAAGGAGAGCGCAGCGATGACTCGTTGCAGACCCGTCCACATTCACCGGCCGTGACCACATGCGCGGTTGCTAAAGTAGTGAGCGGACGCACGAAATTAAAACTCACCACTCAGCCATGTGACCTCTCTGGCAAAAACCGTGGCGGCGGTGGCACGCACGCTCGGCTGCACGGGAGTGGCTTTGTCGCCAGCGGAGAGGCTCTGCCATCAACGGACACAAGCACAAACCTACGCGAGATCGTATAATGCTGCTCACGCGGGACACGGTGCCGTGGCACGCCAACAGTTTGAGGTTAAAGCACTTTGTGCCTGCAGAAGCCACGGCGGCATGACTCGGTGACACAGCCGGCAAGAGCCCGCGTATCATCCACACGAGTGCAGGCCTAGGCACGGTTTAGCACTCGCGCAAGCGGAAATACAAACGTTGCATAAGGATCTGCGCCAACTAAACGAGCTGGAACAAAAGTTGTTTTTTGAGTAATGGCACAGCTGGCCGACTGTCATGAGGCTGTGCTGAGTGGCCCTCAAGGCGAATTGCCAGTGGCCTCTTTGGTCACCACTCATCTCCAGTGCCTTAGTTTCACTTGCAAAGATCGAAAAATTAATTTCGAGTAAAACGACACGAGGATCTACACAACTACCGCAAGATAAACAAATTCGCTCCTCCGCTTTACAAATACTATACATAAATATGCATATATTGGTGGGATATAAATATGCTCTTTTTTGATAAAGGCCACCTTTGGAATTTCTTTGGTAAGTAACGAGCGATGCAGATTTACAGCGCCGACGAGGAGCTTTGACCATCGTCGCACGCACCCCTTCACACCGGTCCGCGCCAACACCGCGGTACAAAGGGTGGTCCCCAATGTGGAACATTTTGATCCTGCGCTCAGTAAACACTTGCCCCCGCCAACGCAGGCTTGTCCATGGGTATAACCCCATCCATGGAGCGGTCATGGGAGAACACGTGGGTCGTCATTAACCACCGGTCCCACTCGTTTGCGGTAATCTTTGGGCGCGAGGGTCCGGGGGAGGGTTGGGAGGGGAGGGTGAGGTGAGGGGTCAAAGGAGCAGGGGTCACTGGAAAGTCCACATCTGGTTCTTGTCATCCGGCACGCAAGGCCTGATCTCGACGTCGGCCCGGCCGTCTGGTTTGCGGAATGCGGTGAGGCACACGTTTCTGTGCGCGTTGTACACGGTGCCATCCTGAACAGCGTAAGCACGCGCACACACACGCAGACGGACACGGGCAGACACAAACACACACACCGAGGCACAATCAATTAGATACGAGCTAGAAAAGCGTGAAGAGAAACACCCTTACACCTCACGCAAACAACTCCGGCGCACGGGCCCATTGTTAGAATATAATATATGACGTCAGCCTGGAGAAACAGGAGTGAGAGCAACGTAATTAGACAAAGTCGAGGAAGAAGGGCACAGTGGATTCGACACAGTAGGAGAATGAGTCCGGACAGGATCCAGTGCTTGGCGATGCCACACAGAAGTGGAAATAAATAAGAGTAAGTGGAAGACAGAGAAAAGCAGGCGGATAGACACAGGGATAGATCATCTAAAAGATAAAGGATTGAGACTGAGAGAATCCATGATGCTGGCGAAAGACGGAGAACCATGGCAGAAAATAATCGGGCTCCACTATCGCTAAATGGTGTTTAGGAAGCCACTGGAGCTATGCACTTTCAAATATAAATTTAAAACGAATTTCTTTACAACTGTATCATTGGAACCTCATTTTCCAGTAGCAAAATATGATAATAGTTTTTTTACCCTTTTATCTGGCAACAAAACTGACACCTTTTTTTACAAAGAGTCATGTTTGCATTGACCACAATACCTGCAGTCGGAATGCAAACAAAAAACACAACTCAGATAATGTATGCACTGTCCTTGAAATTGATTGGTCCACACCCGAGACAGCTTTCGTTAGAGCCTAGTCTCACATGGTGTTGGACCAGATGACGCCTAAAGGCCATGTGAGACTAGGCTCTAAGGAAAGCTGTCTTGGGTTGTGGACCAAACAATTTCAAGGACAGTGCATACATTATCTGAGTTGTGTTTTTTGTTTGCATTCCGACTGCAGGTATTGTGGTCAATGCAAACATGACTCCTTGTAAAAAAATAAGGTGTCAATTTTGTTGCCAGATAAAAGGGTAAAAAAACTATTATCATTATTATATTATTCTTTAGAACTGCTTTTTGCATTTAGTTTGTTGTCCTTCCCCCCAACTCCGATTAGCACGGTTAGCTACATACGGTGCGAGAGAAGTTCAACATTCATACGTACAAATGAGCTTTCCGAAGGGAAGGGATAACGGTACTTTGAGTTAACTTTACTGTCGGACGAGCGCCATCAGGGAACGCACCACGCCATTGTTATTATCGACCACCTACGCTTGATCAGCAAGGCCCACGCTTCCCCGGCTTGAGACTAAGTTAACGTTCAACCGGCGGCGACGCACCTCGCGGAAGTCCCACACCACGCTGGGCGGGTTGCTCTGACTGTCGGGCGGGCAGTGGCGCATGGCCACCTGCGGCTTCCCGTCGCGCACCTCGGCGCACAGCTCCGTGGCCGAGTTGAAGCGCAGGTCCTTGCGCGTCGTGTACTCGAAGAACTGCGATGGGGCAGAGGTCGCACGTGTGAGTGATGGGGAGGGGGGTGCGGGCGTGGCCCCACGCTCTCCTCACTTTCACTGCATTTCACATTAAGGGGGGCACGTTCCATCACGACTAAACATGCGCAGGGCTGCTGCAGCGGTGGCGTGCTGCCACAAGCGCTGTGCTACAGGCCCCGACTGGGGGACGGAGAGCTCCAACCTTACTTTGTGATGTAAAACACAATGGGAAACATCGCCCCCGGCTGAACACACACCCACAGATTGATTTACATAATGCACAATGCTACACGCACCGCACCGTGAATTTGGCGACCCTGCGTTTGATTCCTGGCCGTGGCTAACATCAGTGACCAGTGATATTTGAACCGGTTCGGAGCCGACTCCCAAGACCAACATGGCCATCAGTGGATTGAGGGTTGTAAACTATAAATAGTTATTTCGCTTAACCAGGCACAACCAAACAAAAAAAGGAAATAGTTGCCCTGGCAGTTGTAATGTATTAAAGCTTTCATGGCCAAAACACTGGTTACCTACGACATGCATTTTCACATGTGTTAACCGAAAGGTGAATTGTACAACGGGTGAATGTGAAGTGTGAGTCTGCCGAAACCAAGACTGAATATGACGTGTCAGAACAACTCGGTGTAGGGAGGGGCTCAGCTTCAGCAGCAGAGGGTTCACCTGGTTTCCGCCCTGGCCATGGCAGGGGTACAGCGACAGCATGGCCCCCGTGGGGTTGTTATCCGGAGCGTTGTAGTCGATGCACTCGGATTGAATCCCCTTGTTTTGAATCTGGAGAAACCCGCAAATTCTAGGGTTAGACAAACCGCACAGCTGCCGGTGTCGGTGATCTCAAAAACAAATGAGCTGATATTTCCAGGATTCAAGGAGGAAAGAGTGAGGATGTGTGTGATGTGTATCATGCAAAGATAACTGTAATTGTGCATGTGTATGCTTGTGTGTGTATATATGGGTCAGGGTGTGGCACAGTGGAGAGCCGAGGTGGTGCATATAATAGTGATCTCAGTCATTTAACATGGAACACCTGGGTCTGTCCTGTGACCTCCTGACAGTGAGCCTGTGACACTTCACATTGCCTCAAAGTGTACCTAGCCTGTTTAAACACGTAGGCTTTCGCGACCAATATTATTCATAAAAAAGGTTTTTGGGTTAGATCGCGTAAGTATAAATGTGTCGTAACCCTCCACCACCCGACACAGGAAATTAGGAAGGGATTTGTCACGTAAACAAAACGCCAATTAGTTACTACTTCAGCCCACTGGTGTGTTGGAGAGTAAATCCACAACATTTACTATTTGAGTACGATGTTTCGCTTGTAATTACATCCAGCATCATCGAGCGACGATTCTGGCAAATCACTCGTGTACGATGACAGCTCTTGCCCCAACAGTCTGTTAAATCCTACAAGGGGGATCAGCCTTGTTGTAAGGGGTCTAGTCTGTGCCTGGGTGTGTGTGTCCACGAGTTCATGCGTCACACGCACACAACACAAGTGTGAACACGTGTGCACGAGTACGTGCGCGTGTTCGCGTGTGTGTCTCACAGCTCCGTGGAACCCAGGGCGATCCTCTGGCACGTGGAGGTCTGGGTAGATAGTCTTCAGGTACCACTCAAAGCTCTTGCAGCCCAGCTTCTCCCGCAGCGTCTTGCGCTCAGAGAGATCCCCATACTTCTCCTGCACAAATACACGCACGCGCACACACAAGAACGCGTTAACGCGCGTAGCAACCGCAAGCGCCGAGCGTTAACGAGCCGGTGCCCGGCGAGGCGATGCGAGCAGGGGCGAGCGGGGCGAGCGGGGCGAGCGGGGCGAGCGGGGCGAGCGGGGCAAGCGGGGCGAGCGGGGCGAGCGGGGCGAGCGGGGCGAGCGGGGCGAGCGGGGCTGCACCTTGCGTCCAGGCGGGTTGCGGTTGTAGAAGTGCTCCTTGTAGGAGTCCATCCAGACCTCGGCGGCGCGCACCGTGTTTTGCAGGAATCGCGGCCGTGGGTACGGCGCCTTCTTGGGGAACACGTGGCCCACGTGCGAGCAAGGGTGCACCTCCAGCGAGCCGCCGCACTGCCACACCTGGCGAGGAGGCATCGGTGAGCGCGCTCGAGTTTGAACGGGTCAATGTTACTGCGGTTGCCCGTGACCAATAACCTGCAATGCGACTGGTCTCGTCAGATCTCGCAAGTTAAGCAGGCTTTAGCCTGGACAGTGCTTGGATGGACAGATTCCATTTCCTTCAGATGACAAGGTGAAATTTTCAACAAAATATCCAACATTATATTTATATAATATCCTAGGTGGCTGACTTATTTGTATTAGGCATCAAGTGCAGTAGAGGGCTGCGCAGTAAAATCCATTGTTGTTTAACATTCCCCAAGGATCCCCCTTATAGCCTTAACAAACTCTTGAGACAAGTGCTTTTCGAAAAAAAGGGCCAGCACGGTGCCCGACCGCCTTTGTCTCCCGAGTGGCGATTTTTACACATCACACCAGGTACTCATTTTTAGGCTGAGTCGATCTAGAGGAGGCCCAGGACCAGTTCAGATAATTGTCACTGTTGGTGGCTGTGAACTGGAATCGAACTCGGATCACCAGATTTGTAGCGCAATGCGCTAACCATTGCACTACCGCTCCCCACCCCTCCATCACTACCCAGCAGTGACCAGCATTGTGCAGTCGCCAAAATATCCCTCAAGGCCCTCATACAGAAGAAAAATTACAAACAGGCCAAACATGTATGTGTACCACAATTCGAGTAACCCTATTATCAATTTCCATTTAAATGTATCCAGAAAAACCTTCACTGAGTCTCAAGACTCTTTTTCAGGAGGGCCCTTCTTTGGGATGGTTGGCCAATCCAGTTGACTTTTTAAGGAATATTTTTTGCACGTGGGAGGACAACGAATGGCCGAATAAACCCCATGCATAGGTTTACTTAGAGGTCCGCACAGTCAGATTCACGAACCAAGCTGCTGTAGTGACATTTTCAGGTGACTATGCAATTGGGTCAGTTTGGGAGTTTCACAAATCTGCGTGATCCGCCAACCATTGCCACAAAAGCGCTAGATTACAGATATGCGTCACGACCACCACACCGGATAAAAATAAAACAAATGACCAAAGCGCAATTGTGTCAAAGTAACAATCCTCTCACTTGAGCAACTGTGCATACACACACACACACTCAGCCACTTACACACCCCCAAACATTCAAGAACTAGACATTTCCCTTTGTTAGGTTTGTAACAAGATAGTCTGTGTGACCAGGCGCTCAAGCAGTTTTTCTTTGGTGGGTGGAAACACTCCATAAATTATCTGCTCTGCAACCGGAGCCATCCCAGCAGACTTACCCGGAAGGAAAGCTCCAGGTTCTCACCACCCCACACCTCCATGCCCTGGTCGTACGTGCCAATGTGATCAAAATACTTCTTGCTCACGGCAAAAAGACCACCGGCCATGGTGGGAGACCTACGGGAGGGGCCCAGGGGGCGGGGAGGGAGGTACAAGAGATGGACAACTCCCATCATTAGTTCATATCGTAAGACCCAATGGCATAAAAGGCCCAATTGCATGGGAGCCACAGGGTGGTACACTGGCTGGTCGGTAGCGATGGAACCGGGATTCCACGAATGGAAGTTCGATGTGTTTGGTTCACTGTGAAGGATTATTTGTTTCCCCGGTGTGAGCTGGGTACGGGCAGGTGGCACGACGGGAGAGCCGATCCATAGCCCCGCTTACTGAAATTCATATCGTAAGGCACACAACATAAGCAGAGCCCCAGGCCATATACCAACTCATGGACAAAATCGTAAAGCATGTTGTTACATGCGTTCGTACAGCGTCGCAGTGGTTAGCACACTGTATGGTGAACCCAGCCATGGCTATAGTCATTGGCGAGTGATATCTGAATTGTTTCTAGGATCCCCTTTCACCAACACGCATTGATCACTGTGGTGACGCATGGATGAAAAACATTATTTTCCACATATAACAATGGCTTTTCACACGAAGGTTCCCGGTTTTTTCATTGCATATTTATGCGTTTTGTATCAACGGTGACAGCCGATACGTTTGCAACTTCCTTAGGTGTGTCTATCGAATGTACATTGTGCCTCACACCTCATTGATGCATATTCGCTCAAGCACTGTGCCCACATGCAGCCCTTTTGTCAATCCACTGGGGGATGAAGGCCTCCCTACACCGTGCGAATTGTGGGGGTTATTTGACCACGCTTCACCATTCTGGTCAGTACGGGTGGGTGAAGATGGGAAGCGTCGACGAGGGACCGTAGAGGTACGGTACAACAATGGATTTTGCTGCACTGCCCTCTACTTCCCATCATGCAGCCGCGCATCAGCCTGTGGCATCCCGTTTGCGGACAGTGGTCACTCGATATTATGCGCTTTACATACCGTGCTGTAAAGAATGTTAATTAAATAAAGCTGGTCATGAACAAACACGCGAAAATGTGTAAGGTAAACACAGCTATGGTTACTGCCCGTCGGCATACAAGCACTGCCATTCAGTGCTCTCAAGCAAACGCCACACGTGTCCCACGTGCCCCCATCTGCTGGGGCTGCAGTGCGGCGCGTGGTGTGGGTTGGGTTTCAGGCCGTGGGACCAACGTGTTCACCTAAAGCAGCACGGTGACGGAAACCCATTAACCCAAAACAATGAGCTTTGTGTGGCCGGTAGGGAGCGCGACGGGCGTGGGTCGGGGCAGCACGCACACGCCGTCCTCGCGGCTCGTCCGTGGCCACGCTCCGTGACAACACCCGCCCCCTGCACACGTGGCGCGCCGCCGCCTCGACGGCCGTGAGTCCCGGCCGCTTTCCAGTTCTCTCGCTGCGAGAACCCTGAAGCCCAGCAGCCTCTCGACCAGCCCAGTTCCTCCCCACCACGGGCAGGTGTGGTTATACAAAATTGCTTCATGTCGATGACCTTCAATAGCTATAACCTCATTTTCGAACGTAGTTGTTTCCAACCAGCCCGTTTGTTACTGAACGCCGTACAAGATGTGGATGTTGAGAGCACTCATCTGCCTGGCTCTTCATCATGGGCTTCATAAAAACTAAGATATACACAAGCGTTATTAAAATCAAATGAGTAACTGCTGATCTCATGGTGACAGCCCTAAACCAGTAATGGAAATTCTGAAATCAGACAGCAGGCATACTCTGATGAATTAATATATGCATCAGAGTATGTATATATTATCAGAGTATGTTTTTTATTTGCATTCTGACCACAAGTATTGTGGTTAATGCAGACATGATTCCTTGTAAAAGTTTTCAGTTTGGTGTTTTCAACATCTTAACACCTGTTCTGTTGCCAGAAAAAAGGGGAAAACCTACTCTCATATTTTGGTACTGGCAAAGGAGGTCCCATGATGATACAGAATAAAATTCCTCCACTCGAGTGTGCAGGAGGGAGACTGAAAGCCGGGCATCAGCGCCCTGCGGGGGCCCGCGTGGCTCTGTGCGACGCGTACTGGATGGGCTCGATGCGAGAAGCACGGCGCGAGCGTTCTTGCTCGGGGACGCCGTGCCACTGGAAGGTGAGGCGCCAGTCGAAGCCCCCGATGGCCGGCTCGCTCGTCTGCATGTAGAACTCAAACGTGTTCCAGTCGATGGTGTCGATCACGGGACAAACGACCGCCGTCTCCTTCTCCCAAATCCTGCGGAAACGTCGGGTTGGCGCCGACGATGGAGAATGGTGATTGTTTATTGACGGACGGTCACAATCTGTCCTCGATGGTGAATTTTATCGGTACAGAGCAGTCAAAAAATTTGGCAGGGAATGATTTGGAACGATTTAGATTCATGATTCGATACAAGAATAAATCATTGTGTTGCTACTGTTGTGCTCTACAGAAAGAGTCAGCATATTTATTTGTAGACAGAAGCAGCCAAGGATAGGCATAGAAAAAAATTAAGCCTTGAGCATGAATTTAAACTGGGGCAGGGAGCCAACAGCACAGGCGGCTTGAGGAAGTGAGTCCAACAGAATGAGTAGCTCCCACTGAGCGAAGGGTGATTTGAATGTTTAAAAAGAGAGCCATTACTTGTTGAAGGGAAGAGTACGTAGCAGGGAATACTGTGAGATGAGAGAATAGAGGCAGGAGATTGCATGGAGTGGGGTAGAGGGAGATGAGAAGAGAGAGGTAGAATGATGTTAAGGGAGGAGTGGAGTGAGATGACAGGGGAGCGGTTTCGGCAGGGGCGACTCCATGGAAGGTGACGGACGGTGCGATGGTGAATTTGATGCGCAAGCGCGGTACCTCTGCAGCAGGGGCTCGATCCAGCCGGGCACGCACTCGCAGTGACAGTCGAGGAAGGTGAGCACCTGGCCCGTGGCGTGGGTGGCGCCCAGCAGGCGTGCACGCACCAGCCCCTCGCGCTGCGTCGTGCGCACCAGGCGCACGCGTTCCAGCGTGCTGATGTAGTCCTCCAGCGGAGACTTCAGGTAAGCTGCTCGTGCAACAATGAGCACAAGCACGCGAGTACTATGTTTATAACTATGTTTATTTTACCAGGTAAGGCCCACCGAGCTATATCACTCTTTTTCAGAAGAGACCTGGCCACAAATCATAGCTCAACTAAGTGGAATATCACGTGGACATTTATAACAGCCAAATACTCTAAACACGTGATTCTAAATGTGGAGGGAAAAACCGAATGATCTGGAGAAAAATCGATATGACCACAGGGAGAACATTTAAACTCCAAATATACAGGCCTCAGGGTCGGGATCGAACCCACGACCTCTTTTATACCAGGCGAGGTAGTTAACATCTCGCCACCGTGGCACCCCGAAACGATTGGCCACATCACGGTTTTACCGTGAAACACGATTCATCATCTGCAAGTGGTTTTTGGGTGAGGCCACGTAATGATCTGGCCAGCTATTTGGCTCCCTCATTTCATAACTTGAGAATGCTTGATGCAGTTTCAAGCGAAATATCGTATCTCATTGCTAAATTTGGTTGTACATGTGAATATTCAATTTATTTGGTTATGTCAGGTGCTGGAATGTTGCACACCAAAAATATGGCCAGGTCATTACATGGGCCAATCCAAAAAGGAATTCCGATCATAATATTGGCTGCGAAAACCATGCTTCATCACGATTAGTCTATTACATGTCAGGCGTGGCGAGCTGATATATAAATTACAGATAAGGATTATAATAAACTGAAATAATTTGTTGAAAAAGAAACCTTATGGCACCGTTTCAACGTGAAATGTTTACGAAAAAAAAAATCTAGTTGAGGATTTTTTTGCACTGCTACCAACGTGCACAGTAAAGTTTTCCCCACCGATAAAATATTTCATTAGTTCACTCAACTGGGAGTAATGCGACTTACGAGCTTCTTAGCTCACAGGGTACTTCAAAATAAACTGAACTGAAAGAGATTTTGCAAGGGGTTCCGGTAAAAGGGCTCAGGAAGCCAGAGGCACTGGCCCAGTGCCCAAAATGCTCCCATCCCTTGTAGCCACAGTCCCCTCCGCAGCAAACTTGCTATTGCTGTACTGCTATGCAAGCCCATAAGGGATCACCTCCCCCACACTGCCACACTACCCCACGTGGCTGCTATTATTTCGTTTTTAACCACTGCAATTTTTTTTTAACCCAAGTTTATTCTGAGTGCACGAATCTGCATCCTGTCACGGGATGAAGCGTCCATTTGGAACTCTATAGGAGCAGTGCGTTACCCCACAGTCGATAACGGCCTGTGGAAACAGATATCACAGAACTGCTTTTGGGATCCCTTTAAGTGTCCTGTTATACACAATAAGACTGCAACACTTTTCTACGAACCCTGTTGTAAACCCATACTTGGAAGTTTAGCAAATTAAGTGGAAAAACAAATATTATTCATGGGTATTTTCGTGCAGTGACCGATAATGATCAGGCTGAGACCAATGACTTCACTACAGCTGAGAACCAGATTTAATTATTGATGGTTACTCCCCAAATTCGAACCCAGGATGTCAGTGCCATTGGTTCTCGGTTCCCTGTGAACTTGTGCCATCCAGCCTCTCTTGTGGTTGTTTTTTAAAAATATATTTCCGATGTTTCTGGAAGCAATAACAAGTAAATGGGTGGAGTGGTGGTACAGTGGCTATCACTCTGAAATTTGAATCCAGCATCCAGAGTTTGATTCCCTCTGCCCCCTTTACCAACCAACACTGAGCAGCATGCTGAGGCTTGGTGTACGGCCAAAACACCCACAAGACTGATGTGGTGTGGGGATGCTTTCATCCATTGGTGGTTTGAGAATGGCTGGGATTTATGGATGAAGGCCTCCCCCAACAATCCATCGAGCACCTGCACAAAATCCGATTTCATTGCTCCACCTCTCCGCCGTACGTCCTCAAATAATTAAAATAAAATAGCCGATCGATGTGACAGCAAGACGAAGGTCAACGTGGAGCGCAAAAACGAGCCCCAAAAGGAAACGGTCGCGGCCGAGAGCGGCGCGTGCGAACTTTCGTCTTTGACGACCGCGGCGCACCTCTGTCGCTGAAGTCATCGACGAGGATGATCTCGCGCAGCAGAACGGCGGGCGAGCTCTCGAGCACGCTGTGCACCGTGCGCAGCAGCGTGGACCACGCCTCGTTGTAGAAGGCGATCACCACCGACGTGGTGGGCAGGCGGCGGTAGTCAAACTTCTGCGCCTTGCACCTGTGGGCGGCCACGTTTACGGTATTGCCGGCGCCCGGCAGGCGCGGGGAAATTCGGCAAGCAGTTGTCGCTTTAGCCAAAAAACAAACAGCTTTTGTTCGTTTCTCGCCTTCCCGCATGCCGATTACAAACATTGTGCCCGCTAGTGAACACACTTTCAATGTTTACTGTCATAAGCTCATTGTTAATACATACGTAGAGGTGTAACAAAACATTTTTCCTGAAGTCTTCTAACTGGAAAAACACTATAATGCAATTGCCTAAACCAAGGAGGCGTCCTAGGCTAACAGCGTTTATCTTCTCCCCTGTGAGTGAGCAACGACATCCACCCTAGTCCCCTTATTGCCACCCTCAATGTAAGGAAACATTCTTACCCCATATCATCCTGTCCAAAAGTTCCCCTTAGCTACTTAAAACAATGTAGTCCCTGCAGTTCTCCTTATCTCATCACGCACATGGCTTCCTTCACACTTAAAAGCTTCACGTATCAAAATTGTGTGTAATTGGCATCAGAACTATACAAAACAAACTCTAAGGCATTCCTGTGATAATCATATTTACTGCACAGGATGAAAAGCATATATAACAGAAGAACCAAGGTCCATCATTTTTATGATTCTTGAGACTCGGCAAGGCGTTCCATTAATTCCCATAGACGTTATTGAGGAGCACTTACTCATACATGCGGCCATCGGGGATGTGGCGGTGCAGAGAGATGCGGTCGCTCAGGTAGATGTTGAGGGCGTAGCGCTCGATGCTCTCCTCCTCCAGCTTGCGCTCGGACGAGCCCTCGGGTAGGTTGAGCCGGGCCGCCTTGGCCCACTCGCCCAGCGCTCGCTCGTCCGGAGGGGGCTTGGAGTACAGTGGTCGCGACAGGTCCTCCTCCACAACTACAAGAAGCAAGAGGTCATTTGTAGCAAACTCTATTGGAGCCACCGCATCTCACAATAGCCTGCTCCCTTCTGCTAAATCTCCCAGCTGCTCTTAAGTCTCATTATCATCACCATGTGGAATTAGGTATTTCCCTGGTTACCACTCCAATGCCTGTCTCAGCAACCCAATATATCCTTGCTGCTGAAAGAAATATCCCTCCCAGTAAGCAATGTGGCTCTCTGAATGTACTTACATTCTCCACAATGACAAGAATAACAATTTTGTAATCGAATCCATTCTGCATGTCCTCCACCCAGCACAACTTTCCTTTCCCTATCACATCCACAACACTTTTTTGCCAATTTATTTTGACAATTTCTTTTCTGACCTTTCCAAACCGCTTGCCCCTCTCCTACCACGCATGTGTTTCTTGTCCGCACACTTAAATCTTGCACGGGCTTTTTAGACTACGGCGTAAACGCGAGCGTCGTGATGTGCCCGTCCCCGGCCGGAGCACGGACCTTCCTGCGACTCGCCCTTCTCCGCTGGCTCGAAGGGCTGTGCTCGCTCGCTCTGCTCGTGCGAGCTCGACGTCACGAGCTGCACCAGCACGTAGGCGAACCACACGAGGCTCAGCAGCACCAGCGCGCGGCCCAGCAACGACCAGCCCCGCCGTGACGGGGCACGCATGCCGAGGCTGTGCGTCGCGTGGCGTAGGAATGTGGCGTACCGGTGTGCGGCAGCCAATTGCTGTCAGCGTAAGCTCGTTGTTCGGTTTGGTGAACGGCGAGCGTGATGTGGAGTGCGGTCGAGGGTGTGCGTGGCTTGGAGTGTCTGGTTAGTTGCGCGAGCCAAGTGGAGCGTGTGCAGCGCGTGTGTGCGTGCGACGTGGAGCACGTGGTGTGTGCGACGTGGAGCGCGTGGTGTGTGCGGTGGTGTGCTGGGGACACGAAGGCGTCTCAAGCGGCAGGATTCCCGTCACCGCTATCCACACCCCTCATCTGGAGACAATGACAGACAGGGGGTATGTGGAACACGGGATTAAAGATTAGTTTTGACTGTGGGGTGAGCACAAATCATGCTAATACAGGATTTTGCATTTAAAACAAAGTCTTTAACTTTGCATCACAAAAGTATTTGAATATTACTGGCTTCCCTGCGTTGACGTATCATCTGTTTATGTCCACCTTAATGCCAGGTGCTGGTCTATCACGCTACATGTCATGGAACTAAATTACCCTTGACCACCTCGGCTCACAATCATTCCAGCACACGCCAACAAACACGACCTTCCTCCAACAACTACAATCCTTCTCAAACTGTAGGCTCTGCTGGCGTGCCTGAGCTTCGTGGAAACCCCGCGATGATGCAGCCACTTCAGTTCAGTTTCATGTATTAGGTGTAGCCCTGTGAGCCATTCGGCTCTTGAATCGGGTGCAACCGCAACAAACAAAATCATGAACAAGAAACATCTTAAAGTGACTGCCGGCAAACAGAAAAATCCAGGAAAAAACAGCAAAGTCTTACAGAAAAAGCACCGTATATCAATGCTGTGTGGAAAAATCCCAGTGGGATGCAAGTCAAACAATAACAACCATAAGACAATTCAGATGAAAGGTATCAGTCTAACTCTGTACAACAACAAACAAATATGGCTAATCCAAAAGTTTTCGAAATCACCAAAATAAAGGTATAAAAAATTAACCCGTAAAAACAAAGTTTTTCACTATAAATCCTTTATATGCGTGGCGGCTAGAGTCCTCTCGTCCTCTGGCTTGAGATGGCTGCCACCTATGGGTCAGATGATTGCCTGCCACCAAGCAATTGGTAATTAAATTAAAAAAAATGTTGCCTAAAAAGTGTAACATTTTGGAAAAAAAATTTCACGAAAATAAATTGTCACGCACGAGTCTGTGTGCAAAATGTCAGCTCGATTGGATCACGGGAAGTGGGTTAAAAAACGACCGAAAGATTTGCATGGTCGTAAGCGCGCAAGCAAGCATGCAAGTGAACTTAATATAAAGAATTTAAAAGCAACGTAAGTGATCACAGGAACTGTTGCAGAAAACGCCTCGAGTGGAGTATTAATCCCACAAGTGTATCCTTTGAGGGTAGAGGCGCGTGAAACGACATTTAGCATCACCGAAAGTGTTTCATGAAAATGGACACTGCGGGGTTTTTTGGGGCAACGCAATTCAAGGTGCAACGCTTTATCGATCCACCGCTGGACGAATGCCTCGCGACAACGTTCAGCGATGAAGGTTGTTTGCCCATACTTCACCACGCTGGTCAGTTTAGTTGTTTTGATGGGGGGGGGGGGGGGATATATTTTTTTTACAACAAACAATAACAGCCGGTTCGGCCACGGAGCAAAGGGCAGCCCCCACCGAGCAAATAAGGAACTTGGCGACATCTCCCTGGCGGCGGGGGGGGGGGTGTGAAGGTGAAGGGGGCCGCGTTCGGACGTCACTCGTTCACGACGCTCGTCACAGGGTGGCTGAGACACCTGCCATTCCTAAGCCGCGCTCGCAGCGGCAACTCGCCTGCCCACGAGCGAGACAATGAACCCTCGCCCCGGTCAACCATCACCCGTCGGTTCCGTCTCCTCCCAAGGAGGCGCCGTGAGACGCGAATTCGACCTCGGCCTGCCACGATCCGATCCCACCCTGCCCGGGGGTCAACACCGCCACAACCCCGAACATTGAGGGGGAGGGGGGGGGACAGCCCCCTCGTCGAACTCCACGAACCCCTAAGGCGGGGGGGGGGGGCGCGCTGGGGTCCCGGACCCCCTCTCACCCGCGTGGCGCCGGCGACGAGGGACGACGAGGCGAGGAACTCTTCTCGCTTCCAGAGAACCTCCACCGGCACGAGTGGGTGGTGGGTCAGTAGTGGTGTGTCAGTAGTGGTGTGTCAGTAGTGGTGTGTTAGTAGTGGTGTGTTAGTAGTGGTGTGCCAGTAGTGGTGTGTCAGTGTATTAGTAGCGGTGTGTCAGTAGTGGTGTGTTAGTAGTGGTGGGTTTGCGAGTGTGTTAGTAGTGGTGTGTTAGTAGTGGTGTGTTAGTTAGTGTGTTAGTAGTGGTGTGTTAGTAGTGGTGGGTTTGCGGGTGTGTT
>CM025650.2:1548328-1566791 GCA_014621495.2 Entosphenus tridentatus
CACCATGTATATTAATTAGCGGGTGACTTCACTCCACATGGGGGGGCGAGGCGCCTCCTCCCCCCTCCTCAGCATCAACTTACAACCCTCACTACAAAGGCAGAACCCTCATGTCACGCGATCTCCGTAACGCTATTGAGACATAGAAGTAAAAAGGATGTCACGATGAACAAGGGATTATAACCTTTAAATTAAATAAGTGTGTGTCACCACGCCCTTACAAATTGCACACGAATTGATGCAATGAATATCACGTCGCAGTCTGCTTTTCGCTTGCAAGTTTCAGATTTACTGAAATCACCCATCCTTGGACGGGCAAAAGGCTAGTATATATATGCTGGCAGCTAAACTTTTTTTTCTCCATTTTCAGGGCAGCACCTTGTCACTGCCTTGGCAGACTTCATGTATGGGTTCAAAACAACATCTTGGTAATTGTTGCAAATAGCAATAATGTTTGCTTACCCTCATTGCACTGAAATTAAGTTGAAACGACTAGACTGGCAAAAATGGCCAACCATATTGGCATGCTTCATTGTGTTTGTGCGTGCTGCCCGCGGTGGTGAAGGGACTTGGGTAAGCAGCGGTCGAGCATCGAGTTGGACACGCCGAGTGTATCGGCCGAGCAACTTCGTGACCTGGAGCTCGCAGTCAACACCAAGATCCGTGAGCACGTTCCCGTAGAAGTCCACGTTTACGAGGCGGATGATCCAGAGCTGGCACAGGTGATTGCAGCGCCTTGCATGGGAGGGTGGTTGGTATTCACTGTGAAGTGTGGGCACTGATGTTGATTGTCTTTTTGTCTTTTCCGGTACGGGGTCCGGGTAGTTCCGGAGTCGAGGATTGCCGGATGACCATGTGGGACCTGTCAGGATCATCGACATCAAGGCAGTGGATGCCAACATGTGCTGCGGGACTCACGTTTCCAACCTCAGCCAGCTGCAGGCAATCAAGATCTTCGGCGCCGAGAAGGGAAAAAAGAACAAAACCAACATTTTGTTCCTGGCGGGAAACCGCGTGCTGCAGTATTGTGAACGCAGTTACGCTAACGAGAGGGCTCTGAACGCCCTCGTCAAGTGAGCATTGCTTAAGCTACGCCACAAATGCACTATTTGGTGCCATTAATCTGGTTATTAACCTGTAGGTTTATAACCATATGTATTATTCACCGCAGAGTTGTTTTAAACCTTGTGTTTCTCTGTTTTGCCCTGGAGGGTGGGGCCCGAGGAACAGGTGGAGGCTGTGGACCGTCTCCAGAAACAAGCGAAACTGCTGCAGAAGGTGAGGCCTACCAGTCAGTTTGAGGCTGGTCCTCTTTACAATTTCACATCTTTCAATATGGGTACATTTATAAACTTTAGAAACCCCAACTTACATTTACGTAATCATTATACAGAGGTACAAGCACCTGTGGCGTTGTGCACGGTTTTCCAGATCTCACGAGTTTGTTCCGGCCTGATGTCAAACATGAACATCCCAAGCATCGTTCTTGTAAGAACTGCACTGAGATGGTCAGTCCATTGTTGCTTCTGGTAACCCCCTCGTGTTCATTTCCCGTGGGATACAGAGTAACACCATTCTGCTGCGTGACCTGGCCGTGCTCACTGCCAAGAGCTGTCGCGAGGAGGCCAGTCGCAGTGGGATGTTCTCTATGCACAGGTCAGTCTTGAGGTGTTACATTTTAACTGCACCGTTTACTGCACACGCAATCACGTGCCTTTTTTACCTGGCAAAGGTATGTTTAAAATAAAACATGAGCTTGATGAATTTTTTAATGCAGGAAAGAAGGAGACAATGAGTTCATGAATATAATTGCAAACGAACTTTCAAGCGAGGTAAGAGATTCAAATTGTTCTGAATTTGAAACCCGTTTTATATTCTAAATATATTTACCCCCACAGGGTTCGTTTGTGAGCCTTCTCAGTATTGCTGTAAACTGAGAAAGTTGTTTCGCTGGCCCTCTTGTTCCATTTGCAGGGTGTGCTGGTGTTCCTGAGCGTGGGGGATGAGAAGGCAGCTGGACTGTTCTTGGTGGCCGGGCCACAGCAAGCCGTGCAGGAACTGGGCCCAAAGTAAGACGCAATCCTCTACTACCTTCCTGGGTAGTAGAGCATAGAAGGCGAACAGTGATAGTTATGCTAAACTATTTCAAAGCAATGGCCAGTGGCTATGTTCAGGTGCTTACACAGAGCTTCGTTCATTGATGTTAATTGTTATCCTTCATGTCGAACAAGCTAATATTGAAACGTATTGATGATTTCTAGAAATGTGAAAATAATCTTAATCCATTGTGATAATGAAAGTAGCTTAAAAATCATTTTATTTTAACTAAAATTGTGCAGGGTGACATAACAGTGTGTGCGCTTCGGTGTGCAGGGTGGCGGAAGTGCTGGAAGGGAAGGGGGCCGGCAAGGGCCCCAAGTTCCAGGGCAAAGCCAACAAGATGAGCCGGCGAGCCGAGGCCGAGGTTCTTGTGCGTGACTATGTGGCTGCCCAGCGGCCGCCAGAAGCGTAGAAGGGCCGTGTTAAGTACACCTTGCCGGAACACAGCCTTTCCCTATTACATGATAATCGGAGACTTGATAGTCAACACTAAATATTAAAGTTTCCATTTTTTACAAGTAGGGTTTTCCCCACGTTTCTCATTCAGCGGCCTAGCAGCATGGCATGTGGCATGAGATTGGGAGGGAAGCCGTGGTCTGGTAATACTCTACCTGGAACCTAATGCACTTCTCACCTGGAGTGCCCTGATCACGTGTGAAGAAGGGCTCTGGCAGAGCCCACATCTGGTCCTGGGATAGAACTTGCTCCATTAGCCTACCTCTCAGAATTCCTCGCGTATTTTTTTAAATACATTGAAGGTGCATTGTTTTAGGTCCGTTTCTGTTATTTTGAATGAATCAAATGGGTTTTTTGTGTTTCACTTGATGCAAGCCTCAAAAATATATAGCACTGAGACACCCACACAGATTGCATGTGAAAGGACTGTGAAGATTGTGGTGGGGGGTAATGAAGCTGCGCTTACAAATCCAGAAATCATGGTTGCACTAACGGTGATCACAAATAAACTGAATCAAGACAATTCAGTCATGTCTGATCCATGTTTTAAATTTGACATCACCGGAGACGACACAAGGCCACGTTTATTTCAGGAAACGTCTTAAGAAATCTACACATTTGGCTGCAATTCAGCATGAAAATGTACAAATATTAAAAGGTGATAAAAGTAAATACATTCATCTGGGAAGAGTTCAGTGCAAGGATAAAGTCATAGTTTGTTTTATGATCAGTACGAGAATGCTGCGCTCTGTTCATTATCTTGGCGCCTTGCAACGTTTCCCGTTCTACACAAAATCAACAGTAGAAGCTCTTGTTTCCCATAGCATTAAATACAATTCACATTGCAGTGTTAATCGATCCCCATTGGCCGCCACACTTAAATACAATTGTAATGTACCATCGGCTAGAACCGCTGTGCATTGTTCCCACAAATTGCTTTTTGCCCATTGGTTGATGTGACGACTGCTGCAAGCGGTGTCCTCATCATCCGGAGCTGATGGTCACTTCCAGCTGTGTCCGCCGACTGGTGCAGCGAGCGCCGCACGGCTCAGTTGAACGGGAGGGGCAGGGGATTCTCCACGGCTGCCTGATCCACCTTTTGAGGGTCCGTTCCCTGCTACGTGGGGAAGGCAGGGGTCACGGAGGGGTGTGATGACAGCTGTAAGGCCACCGACAAGGCTCAACTATCTGTGTATTTGGCGTTAGAATAAATAATGTAGGGTTTTGTGAAATCCTCCAATGAAATTGCCAAATTTGCTGGAAAATTGGGACGTGATGCATTAACTTGGCTGTGGTGTTAAAGTCGCACACTAAGCCGCGGTCTGGCAAGCTATCGAGGCGCTGCACTATGACCTCTAGGTACGTTTATAAAGACCCGGATGCCCCTGGAGCCAGCTTGTCCATCGTGTGGCACCATTCACTGACAAAGCAACTTCATGTTCAAACTGACATACACGTACATCACAAACACTAGTCCTATTCGCTCCACTGCTGCCTGACAGCATCACGATGTTGACTTTGCATTTAACAACTCATTGATTATTATCAATTCATATGCTCGTGGATAGTTTATTATAATTGACATTGCAAGCGAGAAATGTGCTGTTACAATTAGGCTCGTGTGGTGAGGTGGTGCATCAGTCCGCGATTAGTATAACCTCTTCTGCTCCAGCTACACTCACCTGGCTGTAAACTGGATTTTCAAAATGGGTTGTGCCTTTTTCCTTCTTTCCAGTTCGCTTCCATTTGCGCGTCACCTGCAGGGCACGGGCACAACGCGGGAACGTTCGTCGGGGTGTGTGTTACTTCTACCGTGGCCTTCCACGCAGCGTACGTAGAGGTGTGACTCGGTGACCGCTCCCTTCCCGACCTTTGCCGCGGGGGCGATGCCAGGGGTCGTTACGGGCTCCTCGGCCGGTGGTGCCGGCGCTCTGTTGGGCTCGGCCGCCTCGCCGTAGAGCGGGTTGTCGAAGGTGCGAGCGGCGCCGGGTGGGTTGGCGGGGCACGACTGTCGAAATGAGACCGATGCGTTGGTTCAGTGGGCGGGGGACTCGTTTTGCCCCCCACGTCTCGCTGTCGTGTACGCACCACACAAGCCTCCCATGTCATCAACAGCGGGTGCAATGCGATAAAACACGGCGTAAATTCACAGCCCTCATCATGTTGCATTAATCACGAGGGGTTTTTTTGGGGTTCATTTAAAATAACAACTTAGACTCGTACCAAAGCACGTTTTTTTCTCCCTGTCGAGGCGAAAACTACATTGGCGCGAGGAACCAGACTAGTAGGAAGGCAGCCAGGTGGTAAGCCGGCGCTACCAACAATAATCCCAGCTCTTCAGTCCTTCATATGCAAAGCTGCTTTTAGCCAATTTAGTCAATACATGTGGGAGGAAACCGGAGCGCCGGAAGAAAACCCACACGTGCGAGTGGGGAAACACGCTATCCCCGTACAGAGGGAAACACAATCACTTGCTGTACCATCTCCTGGCAAACCACGACCTCAGTACCCATGGCGAGGGAGTTTCGTGACATTTTTGTGATCCGACAACCCCCGCTTTCCACAGTGCTGGATTACAGACGTGCACCACCGCAGCGCGGTGATCACCTTGAACCCGCCGTGGGTCATGCTCGCACAGACCTGCGGGGGGCGATGGGATCCGTACAGTGGGTTCTCGAACACAATGCCCGGCTTGTCCGTCGACATGAAGTTTTCGTTCTGCGTGGGGTGGAAACGGTCGAGTTTTAGCATTCCCCAGAATACCGAGACCGGAGAGCGGGCAGCCGTGCGGCCCTCGATTTAAGTGACGTGTCCGTTTCACGGGCGACAATCGCGGGGGCCCCCACGGGCAGTAATTGCGTGTGGATCGAGACAGGGCGGATCGGCTTTCGTGCTCTATTACGCATGCCGTCCCCCACCTCCCCACCACCAACCCCCCCCCCCCACCGTTTTTCCCTGGGGCCAAAAAGCTCCAAGAGCTTAAAAATGAATCGGCGTGTAATCTGACCCAAAGTGGCACCAGAGATTTAGAAGTAATCATCCTGCAATCTGAAGTGTTGTCGAGTAGACCGTGGTTTTTTGTTTAAGAAGAAAAAAACCCACATTGCTTTCCCGAGAAAGTAGAGCAGTCTCAAGAGTCAGCGATAGTGGGGGGGGGGGGATTCTTGGCATTACTTTTAACGCGAGTCTAGCAGCCCGGAGCCAAATAAGAGAGTACGAATGGACTGGCATGCGACACAAACCATGGGAACAGCCTGCACCACTGATGCTGTACTGGCACACGTGTTCATGCGATGATGGTGCGAAAAGTAATCGTTGCTCGTAACCTCTCGCTCATTATATACAGATAATAATGTTGTTATTGTCAATTCACTGCTGGATGAAGGCTTCTCCATGCCTTGTCAGTCATGGGGGATGTTTAACCATACTTTTTCAATAGGGGGTCAACGAAGGGTTTGGTGGGGGTGGCACAGGACCAGTTCAGACATCACTCACCACTCGTTTGTTGTGGCTGAGAATCACACTTAGGTTGCTGGGTTCGCAGCGCGATGCAGTACCACTACTCCCCTTTACGCGTGATACTGAAGATTATATTATATTACTCAAGACACGAGTTGTGAATTATCTTGTGAAGCTCTTTAAGGTAACTTTCCCTTAGCGGGCACCACGCAAGAACAATACGATTGCAATCCCCCAACGTTTGTGTGACGGAAGCGTCCGGTCGCCGTCGCCGTTGTGGGGCGCGTGCGGAGAGAATAAGGCGCGAGCGCGGAGCGTGTGACGCAACGGCCTGCATGGCAGCGTCGATGGCGGCGTCCCCGTGCAGCGCCGCCGGACCCAGCTCCACTCGCACGTCCGCCCCGCGCCGGAACAGCGCTCCGCCGTCCTCGTCCTTAAACCTCAGGAAGCGTCCCAACCTGGCCACGCGCGAGCACCCGGAACGAAGGCAATTCAGTTGACGAAAAAGCCGGCGCCGACTTGCGTCGCTCTGCGCTGGCAGCACGGTACCGGCGGCACCGGCGGTCCGGCGCCCGCGGTCTTCGTTGACTCACTTGGGCAGCTGAGGCAGCCGCGGCCGGAAGGCGAGGCAGGGGAAGGAGAGGCCGTTGCGGCGGTGGTTCACGCAGACGCCCAGCAGCAGCGCGGCGAGCAGCGCGGTGATGACCACGGCCAGCGCGGCCGCCAGCGTCGCTGCGTCCGCACCACCGACACGAGCTCTCAAACACCGGAGACGAAACCTACGGCTGTAACCACCAAATCGCACCCCCTACACCTGACCCTAACCCTTTCCCTAAATCTCAGCCTATCCACAGCCATACTATTCAATCTACGCCCAAAGCCTAACCCCACGCACAACATCACCCGTGAACCAATCAACAATAAGCTGTTCCCCAACAATAAAATTAGCCCAAGATTACAGATGTCATTTAGTAAGCCTAAAAACACACACGATCGGCGGATCTATAGATGCGTGGCAATAAGGAGCGTCGCGAGGTTGGCACGGGCCCTGGTGCAAGCAATGAAACTGGGACCCCTGTTCAATTATCTCTCCTCTTCGCCGCTCGCCGCGGTGCTCCTCTCCTACCCATGGGGCCCCCGGTGCAGTCGGGGCCGCCCGCACACCCGACGGCCACGCCACTGATGGCGAGCAAGAGAGACGCATCGTGCGGCGGGCGCAAGCCGAGGTGGCACGGCGTCCTCGCGAGCGACGGGGGGAGCTCACCGCTGGACGGCGCGCCGTGGACCTTGGCCATCTCGCAGTAGCGGCCGACGTAGCCTCCGGGGCATCTGGAAATGGGGAGGATAGTTGGGTGGCAGAGTCGCGGGGGCGGGCATGGCTGGTGGAAGAAAATTTTAACGCAGAGAAGGGCGGAGACGGAGCCGAGTGGCGCGCGGCACGGGGGGCGGCGCGGGCGGTCACTCACGTGCAGGCGGCGACTTCGGAACGGGCGTCGCACGTCCCGCCGTTCACGCAGCGGCACGGCAGCGCCAGGATCACCGGCGGCACCTCGGCTGTGGCCGGAGACGTGAATCAAAACTCTGAATTAGAAAAAACTGCGTTGCCACCAACACAAAACACGATCTCTAGTATCATAATTATGCTCATCAAGCACGGATCAATTCACTGTTGGATGAAGGCCTCCGCCAAGCCATCGCCAATGCTCTTGTTCCTGCGAATGCAAAAATCCACCCAGCACCTGCACAAACGCTGATTTCATCACTCCATCTCCACAGAAGATATACTCTCGGGTGTGTTCTGTCCGTTGGCTGCCACTCCATCATGATTCTCACCGACTGGTCATCATCCCTTCCAGTGACATGCTCCGCTCAAGCCCGTTTACTTTTTTAAAGTCAAAATCTCGAACGGAAAGTGCACATTTTCTCTTAATCCATGTGTTTTGCTTGCTGTCTCTCAGTGCCATTCCGAGCATGAGTTTTTCTCAACGCACCTTGCAGCTAATGTTCCGAGCGCAACCTCAAAGTATCGAGGCATGCGTGTGCGTGTTTCAGCAGCGGAATGAAGAGAACCTGCATCGCACTGGGTCGAGCTCCCAGGGAGGAAGTGGGAGCCCTGGGGGCACGCGCAGCTGTGGCCCTGGGGGCGCAGGAGGCACAGGTGGCTGCAACTGCTGTTGGCGCACGGATTCTTCACTGCAACAACAACGGACAGAAGCAATTTTTTTATTCACCAAGTTTATCCTGATTGTGCCGCGGCATCGTGTCACGAGACAACGCCTCCATGCTGTGCTCTCGCTACCCTCATGGTGAGAGAACGGCCCGCACAAACGGACACCACAGAGCTAACCCTGAGATCCTTTCAAGTGACCTCTCATTCACACAGTAGGGGGCAGCCCTTGCCCACCCACGTTGCCAAATGATACATGTTAGTCATGCAGCAGTCAAACCGTTATTTTATCCATGTAATTTTTTTTAAGCGATGTTTTTTTATTGTAGTCATTGGTGACCGGGCCGACACGATAAACCCGTTGCACTTGAGAAGCCGGATTCACACCCAGGACCTCAGCAGTTGCCAGAGCGGTGCTCCGACCTCTGACCCACCCGGCCACCTCCAGGGCCGCCTTTCGCAACCGTCAACAAACTCTGCACGGGCACGGGAGGACAGCCTTACCGTGGGCCGGGTAGCGGTGCTGCTGGTAAACGCGGGCCTGCGTGAGCCACGGGGAGGCGATGAGGACCCTGGTGTGAACGCCGCGGCCAAACTTGCTCTGCCTCCACACCTGGCTGCTCTCGCGAGTCGTCCAGTACAGCTCGCCCTCGAACACGTCCAGGCTCATGGGGCCGCCCAGCCCTGCGCCACCGCCGACGCCACGCGCCGGTCACGAACGCGGACCGAAGGCGCACGCGCGCGATCCCGTGGCGCGTCGCCTCGTGCACTTCCTCGAGAGCTCGCACACGTCGCAATAAGGCGGCACTCGCGGACTCGCTGAGCCCGAGAGCGCCGCGTGATGTTTGACCGAACCCATCCCTCCCGCCCCGCATCGCGAATCCTCAACCATGGTTCTCGGGCTTCGTGACTGCATGTAAGTCCTCAGGTGTCCCAGACAAGCATCGTCAACGCGTCTCTCGTGACATCCAAGGACGCGGACACACGTAGCCAGTCACACGTGTGAAACTAACAACCGCTGCGTCTGAGGCAAAAGTCAGGTGTGGGAACATGCACAGAGACAGCACGTGACAGCATCCACCCTCCCATGCCAACCCCTAAGTGCCTCCCGGCAAAGCCCCATAGTGAGCACCCTTTCCAGGGGTCCCCGCTGACAAAGCCCCCAAGCGAATCTCCGTCCTTTCCCCAATCCTCATCAGTAGAAGTCGTTCTGATGCAACCGCGAGCCTGTGACCAACGCCTCGGCCCCCCTCCACCCACGAGGTTCTCCAGCTCAAGAGAAGCTGGTGGACGGCCTCAACTAAGGGCAGGTTTCAGCAGCCACGAGCGTGGACCGAGTAGGCCGCGGGAGCACACGGGCGACACGGGAGGGGCGGGCACGGACCCCCGGAGGCGACGGTGCGGCGGTCGGATCCGTCGTGGCGCACGGAGAAGATGGCGTCCTCCTTGGCGTCGCTCCAGTAGAGCCGCCCGCCGGCGTGCACGTCCACGGCGAGCCCCGTGGGCCAGCCCAGCACGTCGGACACCAGCACGCGCCGCTGGCGCCCGTCCATCCACGCCGACTCCAGGCGTGGCCGCTCCCCGCGGTCGGCCCAGAATATGAGCCTGGCCACGGGCGGGGCGGCACACGTCAGGACCCGGAGCCACAGGGCCCAGGGCGCAGGGTCGTGCACTAACAACTTCTCTGTCGTCACCCTCATCACCTCTCATACGGCAGCAGTTTGCCCTTCGCTACCCTCTCTCATCATTGCCCCATCTTTTAATGCGTGCTCCGCTCTCGTACAGCGATTTGAGACACGATCACAATTAGATGCTTTGTTAATTCATATTGCGCGTTGTATCGCGTAGTTTTCAGCACACGTATTTAGCCGCTTCCCAATCACCTGATAGCAGCAGCACAGATGCACTACTCCACTTGGTGTTGCATGTGTACAGCGTGGTCCTCGGGAAGTGCGACAGGGGTAATGGGGCGATGGGCTGATGGGGCAATGGGGCGATCAGGGTTATTGGGGTGTTGGAATGATGGTGTAATGGGGTGATGGTGTGACGGAGCAATGGTTTCATAGCATGATGGGGTGACCAAGGTTATGGGGCGATGGTGTGATGAGTCAGTGGGTTGAATGGGCTACCCAAGCACAGGGTTGAGGGCGATGGCCGATGGCTGCTGTAGGTTCGTGGAGACGATCTGAGTGCGGTATCGCCCGTCCAGCAGCGCCACCTCCACGCGTCTGGCGCCCTCGTCCGTCCAGTACAGGAGTCTAGATGACACACCCACACAAAGGTTCCCCGTATAGCCTTGAAATAATTATTGGGGCAAGTGTTGTTAGTGAGCACGGCACTACACATGAGGGAAAGAGTGGCCAACGCTATGCCCAGCCACCTTTGTCTCCCCAGTACTAATGTTTACACAGAGCACCAGGTACTCATTTATGGATAAGTCGACCTAGGGGAGGCCCAGTGTCAGATATTCGTCACTATTATTCGTGTCTACAGTGCTCCTGTGATTCATTCCACTGCCAATAAAAGCTGCGGCGATGAATGGCGAGCGAGCCATCCCCTGGCTCTCGGCAAGGGTCACCGACGGACAGGACGAGTTGTTCAGAGAGAGAGCGACATGCACGTCGCGCGGCGATCGCGCTCCGGCTCCGACCTGCCGACCCAGTCGACGGCGATGCCTCCGGGCTGGGCGATGGCGCCGGTCTCCAGCACCGTCGCCACGGCGGGGCCCAGCGCGCCGCCCGTGGCCCCCGCGGGTACGAACGCGCGCTTGATGGAGCCCGGGGCCCCGTTGCCGGCGCCCAGTTCCGTCCAGTACAGCATGCCTGCCGGACCCGGCGCAGACCGCACGCCATTTTGAACGTGAAACGGAGTTCTCCAAACGCTGCATGGATTTTTCCCCCACGATACGGACGTTAATAATAATAATAATTTACATTTAGTTATAAGGCGCCTTCCACGAATGTCTCAAGGCGCCTTGTAAGAATAAGGATAAGGAAAGTCCAAGAGAGACGGAGAAGCTACATAGAATAAACTGCCTTGACATGACGTGGTTCTCAGACGAGACTTAAAAGTATCCACATTATCGGATGAACGAATGTCCAACGGTAGAAAATTCCACAACCGTGGCGCAGACACAGCGAGTGGCCCTTCACTCAAGGGAAGCAGCCGGGATCGAGGTACGCACAGAAGGGCAGAGTCTGCAGATCTTAACCACCCTGCGGGGGTGTACGGATGAATTAACTCGTGAATATATGGTGGTTCCATCCAGACCATGCAAGCCTTTAAAAACGAGTAGAAGTTATCAAGAGGGGAACATCCCAGCCCAACCTCCCTCCCTCCTGCACACCTCTGCTCTCGTATCAAACGTGCCCCTTAATGCATTTGTGCTGCCGATAAATTGTCTGATTCCCTTTAGATTACTTGTGAAATGACAGCGTGGTGGGCAGCAGCTGGTGGTGCAACAAAATGCTATACTGCACTTCTATGTTTCCACATCTATGCTGCTGGCCTTTACCAACCAGCATTGACCGGTGTGGTGAAGTACGATCAACTATCCCCCACAACCGGCAAGGCGTGGGGGAAGCTCTCCCTCATCCAGCAGCGGATAGACCAAAGGGCCGGAGTCCACTCGCGTCACTACGGCGTCTCCGTCTCTCAGCTGCGAGCGTGAAGCCGGTGCCGTGGTGGGTAGCGCGGGACCCACTGGCGCCGGTGCCGTTGAGGTCCCAGTCGTAGTCCAGCGCCTGCACGCCGTCTCGCCCCGACACCAGGTCGTGGAAGGTCCCCGACGAGAGGTTGTACGATCGGATCCCGGCGCCGTCCGGCAGGAGGAGCAGCGGGGCCTCGCCTGCGCGCCACGACCGCCCGTTAGCGCCGACGCCGCACGAGCCGGCGGGACCGTGTGTGGGCGCGTTGCGTGCGCCCGTGCGTGCGCGTCCGTCCGCTCACCGTGGGCGGCGCAGCGCGCCTGCGTGCCGTGCCCCACCAGCCGGTACCCGTCCGTGCAGGAGCACTCGAACGAGCCCTTGGAGTTCCTGCAGAGCTGGGCGCAGCTCCCGAACGCGTTGCACTCGTCCACATCTGACGCGAGCACAAGGGCACGTGGGCACGAGGGGCACGGCGGCACATGACCTGGCCTGGCGAGGGCCGCACTGCCGACTGTGTGCACGCGTGCGCGTCTGCGATTGCGTACACGTGCGGGGAGCGGTAGTGTAGCAGCTAGTGCGCTGCGCTATAAACTCAGCTACCTGAGTAAAATTGTCACCCAAGCCTGTAATTGTTGAGGAGTGATTTCAGAACCAGTAATCAAGTGCTTGTTTGTTCCGTTGTTGCTCTCATTCTCTGCTGATGCACCACGGATCTCCCTCGCACACTCACTGGGCAACTGACTAAATGGGACTTTCCGTACAAATGAATGATTGATTATTTGAATAAAGCTATACAGGGGATCTTGTCTTCGTATGCTGGTGTATGTGTGTGAATGTATGAGAATGTGTGTGTTGAACCGACCTTGTGGGGAGCGGTAGGGTCACGGTTAGCGCTATGAACCCGGCTACCCGGTTTCGACTCCCACCCACGGCCAACATCAGTGATGAACCAGCCCTGTGCCTCCCCTACGTCGACTCAAGTGAGCACTTGGTGTGGTGTGTAAACATCGCCGCTGGGGAGACAAAGGTGGCCGGGCATGGTGCTGGCCACCCACTGCTCGTGTGCCATGCCGGCCTTCATAGGTGTTCGATAACAGCACTCGCCCCAACAGTCTGTTAATGCTATACGGGGGATCTTTGTATTTTTGACACGGCCTCAAAGTGCACCTAGCCTGGCACAAGCACCGTGGTAACGTCACCACCACTTAGTGGCGAACGGCTGCTGCTGATGTTGTTGCACGTGGGGCTCACCCTCACAGTCGTTCTTGTTGCTGGCGCTGGTGGTGTAGCCGGGCCGGCAAGAGCAGATGAAGCCCCCGCCGGTCAAGTTGGTGCAGAGCTGAGCGCAGATCCTCTCCGCGCAGTGCCGCCCCATGCCGCGGTCTAGGGACGAGCATCGCAACGCACGGGCCCGGAGGCACGTCACTCGAGTGCAGGGCACGGGGAGAGCCGAGTGAAAATAACACAGAGCTGGAAAAATGAAAATCTGGAGCAGCCTTTTGTGGAATGAGTCGTGGATCCTGGGAGCCCGAGGCCCGTCACGCGAAGCGGTCGGTGACAACGAGCGGGAACGTTCAATCGCGGCAGAGACCGACGAACGCGTTTCTGGAATTTGGGGCGAGAACCGGGGGGGGGGGGGCAAGAGACAGCGGAAGGGTGTCCAAAAGTGAAGCATTGCGAGGAAAGAAGGGGAAAGAGAAGCGCTGCTGCGCTCGGCAATGCGGTGGTTGAACGCAAGAATGGATGAGGACCGTCTGCGAGTCGGTGGCGTGGCGTGGCTGGCATGGGCCCTGGCGTAAGGCATGAAACGGAACCCCCTGACCAATTTCTCCCCCAGCTCTCTCGTAGCCCATCGCGCGTTCCTCTGCTCTGGCCTGCGGGCGCCCCGACAGCTACGCCACCGCCCTGAGCGGCGACCCGAGGATTGAACCCATGCCCCGAGAGTTTGCCGGCACGCACGGCAGCCAATCTCGTCGCTGCTGTCGCCGCAGTCGTCGTGGTCGTCGCAGGCGGCGCTCCAGGGGAGGCACCGGCCGCTCGCGCACTTGTACTCGCCGGTGCCGCACGGCCTCCACGTGGGCGCCGCACCTGGCGGGAGCAGCAGCAGCAGCAAACGCTCGTGAGTCATCGCTCGCACGAGTCCTACCCGAATAAGCCGGTGCTCGAAATTAGACATTTATGCGGCAGAGTCCATTCCCTTAGGACTTTCCCACATCCGATTAACACGGTTGGCTACGTACTGCGTGAAAGAATTTAAACACGCAAAGGTACATTTTATCGACATCGACGGGATGATAAGCCGAGTCAACCCCCGACTGGGATTTGAACCCGTGACCTTCTGAATCCGTGCCACTCGCTCGACCGCCGAGCCACCCGGCCGAATCCCACGAGCACCGGCACCAACATCTTCCGCGTGTAACTCTCGGCGGATGAAGATGACGAGCGAGCGTCGTCCGAGGTGCGATGGGGGAGGGGGGGGTGTGGCGGAACGCTGCCGGGAGGGACGTGGCGCGGTGCTCACACGCCAGCGGGCCCTCGTCGCTGCCGTCCCCGCAGTCGTCCACGCCGTTGCAGAGCTCGTGCGCGTATACGCAGCGGCTGTTGGCGCAGCGGAAGCGCTCCAGGCGGTCGCACGTCATGGCCACTGCTCCCGCACGACGACGGGGACGAGGTGTCAGAAGCGACGAGGTGTTTGGGTGAACGCGAGTGTGCGGCGAGCGCGCGCGGTGATTGCGATGTGCGGCGAGGGCGTGGTGAGTGCTCGGGTCTCGGCGCTAGGCGCACGCACGGCACAGGCTCAGCTCCTCGTCGCTGCCGTCGCCGCAGTCGTCGTCGCCGTCGCAGCGCCAGGCGCGCGCCACGCACACGTGGTTCCGGCACTCGAACAGCTGCGCCGGGCACCAGGTGCCGTTCGGGTAGCGCGGGGCTGTGGGCGACGCCGAGGCCTCCGTGAGAATACTGTACATGACAAATGCTGCACGGAACAAATACTGTGCAGAATAAATCGATAAAAGTATTGTAAGGTGCCCCTGCGAGCAGCGGCCTTCAGCAGCAAGCATCAAGGCTCCTCGTCCCCTCTTCCCCAGACCACATTTTGTGTCCGCTCGCCTTTTGTGCCGTCCACTCAGGGTTGTATTTGTGGCAAGGGTTTTATTAAATCCTTTATATTAAGTTCACTTGCTTGCTTGCGCGCTTACGACCGTGCAAATCTTTCGGTCGTTTTTTAACCCACTTCCCGTGATCCAATCGAGCTGACATTTTGCACACAGACTCGTTGTGCGTGACAATTAATGTTCGTGAAATTTTTTTTTCCAAAATGTTACACTTTTAGGACAAAAATATTATATTTAATTACCAATTGCTTAATGCTGCCAAGCAATCATCTGACCCATAGGTGGCAGCCATCTCAAGCCAGAGGACGAGAGGACTCTAGCCGCCACGCATATAAAGGATTTATAGTGAAAAACTTTGTTTTTACGGGTTAATTTTTTCGGTTTCATTCGTTCAGGGGTTGGTAACGGTTGGTTTATTCTCCAAACCGGGGGGTTGCAGAGGCGGTGGTGTCGAAATACATCATGGCAAGAAAGACTATCCTGGCGAATTGAAAGGAGCATGATCCCCCATCACCCCCGCGTTTGGCGGCTCTAGCACAGATCACGTTTTGCCTTGGCAGGGATAGAACACCTCGGCCGTGAGCTCAAAGGGGATTAGAATTGGGAAAACTGAGGCGACGCGGTCCCCGTATTGCCGTGGTGGCGGGACTGCACTTCGGACACTGAACCAAAACGCCAACATCGCGTTTGTTACTTTAATTGCAGTTTAGTTCTATTCCACCACCCCACCCCCACCACCTCCCTTCCCTTCTTCCCCTTTCTCCCCCTTCCCTGGCTAACTCACCGATCCTGACCGTTATCCTCTCCCGCTAGGGTAGTGAACCCGGGTAACTTTAATGGTGAAGGTGAGTGGAGGTGAGTGGAGGTGAGTAAATGTGAGTGGATGTGAGTGCAGGTGAGTGGAGGTGAGTGGAGGTGAGTGAAGGTGAGTGGAGGTGAGTGGAGGTGAGTAAATGTGAGTGGATGTGAGTGGAGGTGAGTGCAGGTGAGTGGAGGTGAGTGGAGGTGAGTGGAGGTGAGTGAATGTGAGTGGAAGCGAGTGGAGGTGAGTGGAGGTGAGTGGAGGTAAGTGGAGGTGAGTGATGGTGAGTGGAGGTGAGTGAGGGTGAGTGGAGGTGAGTAAATGTGAGTGGAAGTGAGTGGAGGTGAGTGCAGGTGAGTGCAGGTGAGTGAAGGTGAGTGAATGTGAGTGGAAGCGAGTGCAGGTGAGTGAATGTGAGTGGAAGCGAGTGCAGGTGAGTGGAGGTGAGTGGAGGTGAGTGCAAGTGAGTGCAGGCGAGTGGAGGTGAGTGGAGGTAAGTGGAGGTGAGTGAATGTGAGTGGTAGCGAGTGCAGGTGAGTGCAGGTGAGTGGAGGTGAGTGCAAGTGAGTGCAGGTGAGTGAATGTGAGTGGAGGTGAGTGGAGGTGAGTGAATGTGAGTTGAAGCGAGTGGAGGCGAGTGGAGGCGAGTGGAGGTGAGTGAATGTGAGTGGATGTGAGTGCAGGTGAGTGGAGGTGAGTGCAGGTGAGTGCAGGTGAGTGAATGTGAGTGGAAGCGAGTGCAGGTGAGTACAGGTGAGTGCAGGTGAGTGGAGGTGAGTAAAGGTGAGTGCAGGTGAGTGCAGGTGAGTGAAGGTGAGTGGAAGCGAGTGCAGGTGAGTGCAGGTGAGTGGAGGTGGTGTCTGCGCGTGTCCCCGGCGTGCCGCGTTCTCACGACAGTTGGCCTCGTCGCTGTAATCCCGGCAGTCGGCGCGGCCATCGCACGTCCGCTGCTCGGCCACGCAGTGGCCGCTCGCGCACTGAAAGTGTCCCGGGCGGCACGTGTGCAGCTCTGCACGGACAGAACGGCGGAGGCAAGAGGGTGGAAAGGAGAGTGGGGGGGGCGAGAGGGCGGTGGTGGGTGGAGGTGGGTGGAGGTGAGCGAGCTCCCTCGCCGTGGCTCGCCAGCGCCAACCCAGCGCGTGTCGTGGCTCGTACCGCAGCCCCTCTCGTCCGAGCCGTCGCCGCAGTCGTCGTCGTGGTCGCATGTCCAGATCCCCGGGACGCAGCGCGCGCTGTCGCAGCGGAACTCGCTCTCCGAGCACGGGCGTGGAGCTGGTGGGGGAAAGGACGGCGGCGGTGGGGAGAGGGGTGGCATGGGGAGGTGTGGAGAAGACGTGAGGTGGGGGAGAAGCCAGGCGCCGAAAACTTTTTGAGGAATGAGCCTCGGGGTCTCCCTTGGTGCAGACGAAGCGACGGCGGTGAGGAGGGACGAGGTTCGTCAAGCCCGGCGTGCATGTGGCACCGCGTGGGGGTGCAGCAGATCACCTGGCAATGCGGTGACTCGAACCCAACCAACTCAATGATGCCATCGTAGGGGTGAGCTCATGGGTGCAAGGGAGCAGTCTCAAGCACGGGTTCGCTCTTCATCATTTGTTGTGTGCGCCGTCTTTAGCGTATTGTTTCCTAACATTGTATTTGGTCTGCAATCACTTGTTCTGGCTCCTCGAAAATGTTACCGCTTGGGAGATTAAAGAGCTTCCTCCTCCACTCTAAAAAAAGATTCTGATTCCTATAAAATGACGAGTGAGTTTATGCGAGCGAGCGTACCGCAGTCGCGCTCGTCGGAGCCGTCCACGCAGTTGTTGGTGCCGTCGCAGCGCCACCGCAGCGGGATGCAGATGTGGTTGTCACAGCGGAAGTCGCCGACGGGGTCGCACGAGACATTCTCTGAAACGGAGACACACCATTGTGTCGCTAGTCGTACCGGCGGATGCATCGGCAGGGAACCACGCATGATATTGTTTTGGTGACTGTTGGTAGCAAAAAAGTCAGCGGTCAAGTTTACTGACACAGGAGACGTGCTATAAATAATACACAACAACGATGATGATGATGGAGTGAACGATTCAGTGATTGTGCTAGTGACTGTGTCACCGGCCGGTGATCGCATTATCAGTGGCCGCCTTAATCAGCGATCGCTCGCTCCACGCTCCCCGGCGCCGCTCACCGCACTCCTGCTCGTCGCTGTTGTCCAGGCAGTCGTTGATGCCGTTGCACGCGGCCCAGCGCGGGACACAGCGGTAGTTCGTGTGGCACGAGAACTCCGTGGCATTGTCGCAGCGGTGGTCGGGTCCCACTGCGAGCGGGAACACGGGCGCAGCAGTCGCAGAGGGCGCGCTGGAGGTCACCGGAGACGAGCACGGCAGTTCCAGAGACACATGGCAGTTATAGAGACACGTGACAGTCGAAGAGACACGTGACAGTCGTAGAGACACGTGACAGTCGTAGAGACACGTGACAGTTGAAGAAACACGTGACAGTTGAAGAGACACGTGACAGTTGTAGAGACACGTGACAGTCATAGAGACACGTGACAGTCGTAGAGACACGTGGCAGTCGTAGAGACACGTGGCAGTCAAAGAGACACGTGACAGTTGTAGAGACACGTGGCAGTCGTAGAGACACGTGACAGTCGAAGAGACACGTGACAGTTGAAGAGACACGTGACAGTTGTAGAGACACGTGACAGTCGTAGAGACACGTGACAGTCGTAGAGACA
>CM025650.2:1566801-1586918 GCA_014621495.2 Entosphenus tridentatus
TAGAGACACGTGACAGTCGTAGAGACACGTGACAGTCGTAGAGACACATGACAGTCGTAGAGACACGTGGCAGTTGTAGAGACACGTGGCAGTCGTAGAGACACGTGACAGTCGTAGAGACATGTGACAGTCGTAGAGACACGTGACAGTCGTAGACACGTGACAGTCGTAGAGACACGTGGCAGTCGTAGAGACACGTGACAGTCGTAGAGACACGTGACAGTCGTAGAGACACGTGGCAGTCGTAGAGACACGTGACAGTCGTAGAGACACGTGGCAGTCGTAGAGACACGTGACAGTCGTAGAGACACGTGACAGTCGTAGAGACACGTGACAGTCGTAGACACGTGGCAGTCGTAGAGACACGTGACAGTCGTAGAGACATGTGACAGTCGTAGACACGTGACAGTCGTAGACACGTGGCAGTCGTAGAGACACGTGACAGTCGTAGAGACACGTGACAGTCGTAGACACGTGACAGTCGTAGAGACACGTGACAGTCGTAGAGACACGTGACAGTCGTAGAGACACGAGTCACTGGAAGGGACGATGGCCGATGGCCGAGACGAGAGATGGAGCCGCATCCAAGTGAGGAAGCACGCCCCACAGGCCACCCTATGTGGAGATGGAGCGGTGAAATCGAATCATGTGTCGGTGCGAGGTGGGTTGTAGCCATATAAATTCAGATAGGAAAATGTCACAACTCTATAACACTGATTTCGTTCTTGTTAAGAATCACCGTACAGTATCGCCATTGCCTCCTGCAGCTATTGCGCCGTGGCTCTAAGTGGAGCTAAGCCCCGGGGACCGCGCGGTCTGAGTGCGCACGAGCGAGGCGGTGCGAGCGGCGCGAGCGCGACACTGACTGCACGTGTCGTAGGGCTCGTCCGACTTGTCCCCGCAGTCGTCCACGGCGTCGCACACCCAGGCGCGCGGCACGCAGCGGCCGTTGCGGCAGCGGAAGTGGGCGAGCGAGGGGCAGGCTCGCTGCGCGCACGCCTCCGGCTCCTCGTCCGAGCCATCCCCGCAGTCGTTCGCGCCGTCGCAGCGCCAGGCGGTCGGCAGGCACCGCCCGTTGGCGCATCGCCACTGGCTGGCGTCGCAGCGGTGGCCGTCTGCGGAGCCGCGCGCGCGGCACGCGAACGAGAGGGTCAGTCCGTCGTCTCGCCGGCGCCGACCGACCGAAAAACACCCCGCCGCGTGGAGTGGACGCTCACCGCAGAGGGACGCGTGCTCGTCCGAACCGTCGGGGCAGTCCCGCTGCCCGTCGCACAGCGCCGCCGGGCCGGTGCAGCTGCCCTCGCCGCACTGGAACTGGCCCAGGGGGCAGGAGCGCGGGGGGCACGTGCCCGGCTCGTCCGAGCCGTCCTGGCAGTCCCTCTGCCCATCGCACTTCCACCAGACGGGCACGCACCTGCGGCACGCGCCAACGGGCGGAACCACGCGGCAATCTGGCGCTCGTCCCATCGCTCCTCTGGCCCCTTGTGACCCATCGCCGTTACGGGGAATCGACGCTCAAGCGGAGAGGCGTTTACATTGTTCGTAAAGTGAAAAAAACCACGTACTGCTAAAGCACAGTCGTTGGCATCGGCCTAGTGGCATAGGGCGACTCCAGGGGACACCGGCACGCGGGACTCACTTCTCGTTGTCCAGGCAGCGGTACTGCGTGCTGGAGCAGTTGGGCTCGCAGCGCCGGGCGGAGTCGCCGTGACCGAGCGCGAAGTCTTCAGGGCAGTGGCACGCGGCGCCGCCCCCGCCCTCCGCCAGGAGGCACAGGTGGGAGCAGCCGCCATTGTTGTTTCCACACGGATTGGGCACTGTCAGGAACCACGTGGACAGGGGGGGACACGGGGTGATATCACACACACACGCGGTAGAACAACATGAGTAACCGGTAGCCCCGCTCATTGACAGCATTGTGAGCCGAGCCTGAACCGGGAACAAAATCCTGATATTCGCCAATGCTTCCGCACACCGAGATAGTTTTACGAAACCGGGACTGTCCCGGCCAAACCGGGACACGTTAACTCAAGAGACCAGGAAAGGCTGATTTGCAAGCGAAGTCTGAGGGACGTTTTGGTCGGCTCAGATCACTTGGTCAGGGAAGAAACGAGAGGCCCCGAGCCTGGGCTTGAGCAGCAGAGCCGAGTCAGCCGCGCTCAACGGGGGTGCGGCGGTTGCCGGCGCTGCGTACCGCTCGGCTGGCGGTACGGGTGGAGCACGTGAACGTCGAAGGGCAGGTGCGTGGTGTTAGCGAGGCGCACGCGCCCCGCGCCCGTGTGCTTGTGTGCGCGCTCCACGCTGTGCGTGTTCCAGTCCGTCCAGTAGAGCCAGTCCTCGAACAAGCTGAGCGCGAACACGTGCGGCAGCGCGCCACTCAGCACCATGCGCCGGTTGCTGCCGTCCAGATCCACGGACCTGGCGAGGGACGCGGTGGGTGGGGGGGGGGAGCAGATGAAGCGTGGCTATCGAGCGCGTGGGCGGTGCAACTGCACCAGAGCCCGCAGGCCGGAGAGGCCCAGGTGTCAGGCTACAGAGAGGTGGGATGTTGGACAAGGGGAGCCCAATTAGATTTTGTGCATCAGGGCCCACACTAACCGCGCTAAGCCCACCGCTGGCATGAGGGTGGAGTGGGAGAGGGGAGGAAGTCAATGGACCATCGTGAGCTCCAGCCCCTGGAGCTCACGAGATCCCCTCTCTCCAGAATCAAGATCCCCACTTGCCCCGTGACCCCAAAGTAATCACACGATGGCCATCAAGCCCATCGCCGGTGTTGCGCTGCGAGCGCGCGGTCAACGGCTCTCGCGGGGAGTCACCGCGACTGCTACGGGCGACGACGGACGGGACTCACTCGATGCAGCCGAGGTGAGCGTCGGCCCAGTACAGCCGGTCCGTGGTATAGTCCAGGGTGAGCGCGTTGGGCCACTCGAGTTTGCTACTCACGAGGGCCTGGGGCCGCGCCCCGTCCATTCCCGCACGCCCCACGTAGGCCCGGTGGCCCCAGTCCGTCCAGAAGAGAAGGCTGTGCCGGCGCAGAGCGAGCACGGTCACGCGATCACACGACAAAAGGTTTGCAGCACAAGACGTTCGAGGATACAACCGTGTTCATGATGCTGACCACCCTTGCGCCGAGCTGGTGCAATGTGTCCTGTGATGGTGTGGTATCGAGTAATGTGTCACAGTGTAGCACCCCCGATTAGCACGGTTGGCTACGTACAGTGCAACATACATACGTAGTATGGGGCAAAGTGGCACTGTGCGGCGTGGCGTAATGCGGCGCTGTGCGGCTTGGTGTGGAGCGATGTGGCATGGCGCGGTGTGCCCTACCCAAAGCGGGGGTGCAAGGTGAGTGCGCGGGGGCTCTCCAGGCAGTGCGTGGCGTCCACGCAGCCCGCGATGAGCCTGGTGCGGAATCGCCCATCCAGCTCCGCCACGTTGACGCAGTTGCTCTCCGCGTCCACCCAGTACAGCTTCCTGCAGCGGCCACGCGGCCCGCACCGTACGGAGGCGCCACAACGCATCACCGAAGGCCGCCATCGCGCTAACCAACAACGTCAAGCAATACTCTGACGGCGCGGCACGCGGCAAAACCCGAGCTGGAGGCCAGTCACTCCGGGCGGAAATTTACAGCCACAGTCGCTCGAGAATAACGAAATAAAATGACGAGAGCTCGAGACGGTGCTAGCGACGTTCCCCTGGCACACCTGGCAATCCAGTCGACCGCCAGCCCCTCGGCGTCGCCCAGCAGGTGCGACACCACCGCCTGGCGCCCCGTGCCGTTGAGGAAAGCCCGCTCCAGCACGTTGCGCTCCAGGTCGCTCCAGTAGATCCGCTGCTCCACGCGGTCGAAGTCGAGGGCGACCACGCGGCCCAGGCCGCTCAGCAGCGGCGGCCCCAGCGACGGCCGCTCCTCCATGGACAGCTGGCGCACGTAGTAGCGGTTGGCGAGCAGCAGCAGCGGCTCCACGCGGCTCAGCTGACGGCACGAGTACCCGTCCGGCCCGCGCGCGTAGCCGGGCTGCGCGGAGACACGAGCGGGCACGGCAATGAGTGAACGAGCGGAGCGTCACACGGTTAAATCGCAGACGAGCCGGCACAGTGGGGAGCACGGGCCCCTGAATACATTGCCGAACGAATAGGTTATAAGGTCGCACTGATCGCATGCAAAGTGCTTGCCACGAATGAACCACAATACCTTGCTGATCTCGTCATGCAGCATAAACCATCACGCAAACTCTGGTTATCCTCGCAGCAGCGGCTTTTGGCTAACCATCGAACAAAGATGGTCATAAAACTTAAAGCTTTCGTGACTGCAGGGACTCTTATTCTTTGGGTCTTTCAGTAAAGTCACGTAGATAGGTTCAAAGAAAATAACTAAAATAACAAAAAACTACAAAAAAAACGACTTTTGTTATTTTCTTTGAACCTATCTATGTGACTTTACCAAAAGACCCAAAGAAAGATGGTCATTGCATTGGGCGCTTCCAGATGTGCTTCTGCGGCCATCTGGCATGCTCTTCCTTCTGATATGAGGAAGCCACTGGAGCTATGCACTTTTCAATCTAGATTGATGACTAATTTCTTTAGAACTGCTTTTTGTGTTTAGTTTGTTGTCCTTCCTTAACACTGTTGACTACGTATGGTGCAAAATAAGTTCAACATGCATACAAGGGGTGCGTCTGCCAGTCAGCTCAGTCAATCAACCCACGATACCTGGGTCTGTCCCGTGACCACCTTGCTAGCGAGCCATCGACAATTCACGCGACAGCCTCGAAGTGCACCTAGCCCGGCACAAAGCGCTCGGCGGCGGCGCGCGCCCTGCCACGGTGCCGGACCTCGCACTTGCAGCGGAAGGAGCCGGGCGTGTTCTGGCAGCGCTGGCTGCAGGTGCCCGGCTGCTCGTGGCACTCGTCCACGTCGGTGCAGGCGCGGCCGTCCGGCAGGAGACGGAACCCCGGGGAGCACGCGCACGCCCAGCCCCGCACTAGCTCCACGCACTCCTGGGCGCAGCGGCTCACCAGCACGTCGTCGCACTCGTTCACGCCTGCGGGTGCACGCGGCGCGGCATGCCACACTCCGCCACGCTCCGCCACGCCCCGCCACGTCACACCCATTGAAGTGACCCATGCCATGACCGCACCATTAAACACCCTCGCCGTACTGTGCAATGCCACGCCGCGCCACACCATGCCGTACCATACCACACGATCTCATGTCGTGCCACGCCATACCGTGTCATACCATGCCACACTACGCCACACTACGCCACACCTCGCCAGACGACACTTGCCACACCTCACCTATGACAGGGCCCAGTCTATCCAAGGAATGTATGGGTGCGTGACAACGTCCGAACACACTCAAGTTCCACATTTACGAGGCCAGGCTCAGTCTCTCCACAGCAAGGCACGTGTCTGCGGCAAGCGCCCTGTTATTGACAGTTGTGTAAGGGGGAAGTCACGGCTGTGAACATGAACAGAATTCCACATTCCAATGGCAAGACCATAACTTTGCACTGCGAGGCCACTATGTGAACTGAGTCGTAATCATTATCATCATCAGCCATGATCAATCCACTGCTGGATAAATCTCTGCCCAATCCGCGGCCATGTCTCACGACGGTCCTGCGATCCAGTGAACGTGCAACGTTGACCCAACGTCGGGCCACCATGAATCCACCTAGCACCTGCAACTGGGCTGATTCGTGCAATGAGCGTATAGCGGACGGGATGGCACAGATGTGGAGTTTGCGTGTCTCTCTCCCCGTGCCCGCGTGGATTTTTCTCCGGGTCCCTCCACATTTACAATCAACATGCCAGTATTTTTATGGTTTGCTTCTGAGCTACACAGATCAGTGGGAATGACATAGTTAGAAAAATAACACTTCCGTTTTTAGCTTACGTTCCTATGGCGAGACCCTGTACTGCGAACAATCGGGGCCACCATGTGCAACGGGCAACAAAACGACGATGCGCGCGAGCATGGACGCACCGCACCCCCTCTCGTCCCCTCCGCCGGCGCAGTCCTCGGTGCCGTCGCACACACGCCGCTCCTCGACGCACCCGGGCGCGGCGGCGCCGGCGCCGCCCTCGGCCCCGGCGCCGCACGGGGCGTAGCCGGGGGGGCACTGGGGCGGCGCGTCGGGGCCCGGCGCCGGCGTCCCGCACGGCGACGCCTCCTCGTCCGAGCCGTCGCCGCAGTCGTCGTCGCCGTCGCAGGCCCAGCCGCGCGGCACGCAGCGACCGTTCTCGCACGTGAACTCGCCGCCGGCGCTGCACGGCGGGTACGAGCAGCCGAACTCGTCCGAGCCGTCGCCGCAGTCGTTCCGGCGGTCGCACCTACGCGGGGACGGGCACGGGCGGAGACGGCATGGTAGATCGGACGTCGCGGACGCAGTGAGGACAACCGCATTTATTTACGTCGTCGATGCCATCGTTTACAGCTCCCTGTCACTCTGGTGCTCCGGCCAAAAACATCTTCATGTACCGAGGACTGCAGAGCTTGGGAAATTGTTGGAAGCGCCGGCCCACCACGTCGCCGCGCCCGCACGTACCGGTATCGCTCGGGAATGCACAGGCCGCTGTCGCAGTGGAACTGGTGGGAGGAGCAGGAGCGCGGGGGGCAGCTCTGAGCCTCGTCCCGCCCGTTGGGGCAGTCGGCGTCACCGTCGCACAGCCACGCCAGCGGAACGCAGCGCGTGCCGCCGCCGCCGCCAGCGCCGCCGTCGCCGCACGAGAACTCCTCGGGGCTGCACGTGTGGCTCTCTGCGCCGCACACGAGCAGCGTCCGACAACACGGGGCCCCCGACGCACACCGAGTAAACGGCCGCACGCGCCACGGTCACAACCGCGCACGCCCACGGCTCGACAGCACACACCACACACACCTGAAGAGCATAAACGCACGTACCTCCGTGCAACCACACGCAGCCACGCGCTCGCGTGGTCATCGACGCATCCTACGAATCGTCCGCACACCCCCAAGGCCACGCTCCAAACCGTGCCGTCTTCGTTTAGATTGGAAAAAAAAGTCATCGTCGTCGTCAGCCGCGCATGATCGGTCCACGGCGCGCTCACCGCAGCCATGCTCCTCGTCGCTGCCGTCCCCGCAGTCGTCGTCTCCGTCGCAGCGCCAGTCGGCCGGGACGCAGCGCCCGCTGGCGCACGCAAATTGGTCCGCGCGGCACGTTCGCTCCAGCGCACCTAGCGCACACGGCGTGCGCGGCACCGCCAGGGGCGTCAACGGCATCTTCACCGACGGCGTCACTGCCACCGGCAGCACCGACAGAAGTGCCAGCGCCACGGCCGGCAGCTCCGGGAGAACCATCGCTACCATCAAACATCACCTCCATCGGCGCCACGAGCGTCACCATCGCAATCGCAGCGCCAACACCATCAGCAGGTGTGCCGGCAGCACCATCACAACACATAGCACCAACCAGCACAAGCAGCAGCCGCAGTAGCAGCAGCACAATCACTTCCATAAGAACGAGCACAACCGCCGAGAGCGGTGACACCGCGACACGATCTCTACTATCGCACAGGCCAACAAAGATCATCGCCATAACTGTCACCATCGTCATTGTGAGAAAGACTTCATCTCTAACAGGGTGATCAGTAGGCCGGGGCAGACACACGTAACTGGTCGTAGCCACAACCATAGAAAAACGGACTTGGAAATATTTTATGGGTCACCGACCCAGACGGATCCAGCTGAGATGGATCCCCGATTGTAATTACCCAGAACACAAAATGCGCTCCGCATTGCCAGCAACTACCACCTGTCCGCGACCATGGGCACCGTCACCCACGGGCGTTGAAGGCCCGGCGCTGCGGAGAAGCGAGCGAGCTTACTGCAGGAGTGCGGCTCGTCCGAGGAGTCGGCGCAGTCGTCCGTGCCGTCGCACACCCAGGACAGCGGCACGCAGCGGCCCACCTTGCAGCGGAAATCCTCCGGGGGGCACGACACCCCCACTGCTCCATGACGCGGCGAGCAACGCACATCACGCGCGCAAGGAAAAATCATCATCATCATCATCGTCGTCATAAATGTCATCATCACCATCATCATTTGCACCAATTGTAACCAGTGTTATTATTTTCATCATCATCATCATCATCATCATCGCCACTGTCATCGTCGTAATAATCATCATCACTGTCATCGTCGTCTACACAAGTCGAGCGGGTTGGCGCGTGCGTACACGGCGCGAGCGTGTGGACGCGGGGACACGCGGACTCACGGCAGAACGCGGGGTTCTCGTCGCTGCGGTCCTCGCAGTCGTCGTCACCGTCGCAGAGGTACGCGCGCCGCACGCACCGGCTGCTCGTCTGGCACCGCACGTAGCCCGGCAGGCAGCTGGTCACGGCTAGACGGGCGCCGGCGAGACACGAGAGACGCCGAAGCTCACAATTCGCCCGGTGCAGCTCAATCTTACAAAGCGCGCCTCTTTCTCCACGTCATATTCTCAGGCGTGGCTGAAACGTTTTGAGATGCATTCACAATTGAACCTTGCACAAATTTAAATTGCATTCGGTTGGGTCACGTAAAGCACATTCACATTTAGGTATCGCATGTAAGGATAAGCATTTGTCTGGAGATAAAATGCTTCGGAATTGATTGGCCGCTGAGTGTATTTATTTCGGCATCTCATCTATTCCAGCCAAGAGGCAGATTCTTGAGCTTAGATTTGAACAGGGGCGTGGAGTCGACAGCACAAATAGCCGGGGATTCAGAGGTGGGGCGTCCGTGACCTTGCCCACAGAGACCGCCCGAGAGGAGACGGAGAGGCGTGAGATGGCAGCGCGGGAACTCACGGCAGTCGCGCTCGTCTGTGGTCGCGTTGTCCCGGCAGTCGTCGGCGCCGTCGCACACGAACTCGAGCGCGACGCAGCGCCCGTTGGCGCACGTGATCTCGGCGGCGGGGTCGCACGCCGAGTGGGCGCAGCCCCGCTCGTCGCTGCCGTCGCCGCAGTCGTCGCGGAAGTCGCAGCGGTGCGCGTACGACAGGCAGCGCCCGCTGTCGCACACGAAGTCGGTGGCCGCGCACGTGCGCAGCGCTGGCGGCGCCGGGTGGCGGGGGGAGAGGAGCGCGGAGGAGGGTGAGCGAGCGTGTGGATCGCGTGCCGCCGATGGCGACGAGGTTCGGGGCGCACGCGGTACATCGTCAGACGAGGGTGACAAGGCTTTACTCCCCGACGGGATGGCGTGTACCACCGCTGCTCAGTGAAATCTCAGACGACACAATAACAACGATGACGATCAGGATGACGATAGTGACCGCGCCATGATAAAAAGCAACGATCAGGGTCGTGAGGAAGACGACGACGACGAGCGAACGAGCGAACGAGCGAGAGTGCCGTGCTGGCGCCGCACCACAGAGCCTCTCCGTCTCGTCGCTGCCGTCCCCGCAGTCGTCACGCCCGTCGCACGTGCTCCTCTCCGCCACGCAGCCCCCGTTCCCGCACAAGAAGTGCAGGCACGGCGCCGCCTCGCTGGGCACGCAGTCTCGGTCCTTGTTCGCCAGGACCCAGCTGCCCTCCATGGGGCACTGGCACTCCGGCCCGCTGGGCCCTGCACACTCGGTACGAATAAGGCGTAGTTCAATTCACTCTCGCTTCGTTGATTAAGCCAGAAGGCTTCACGGCACTGCGATATTTATATAAACAACAGTACAGCCCTCACTCCCACGACGTCCCCCTGCTCCTTTCCCTCTCATTGGAAACCAGTTGAAATATTTGTCACTGAGCGAGAAGGCTTAAGGATGGACTCAGTGAGCTGCTGTCCAACATAACGGTTCGTGCCAGTAAACACATTTACCGATGAAAGATTGTGTGCTTGTGCACCACCGCGATCGTAGCACCCCCCCCCCCACCTTCCCCGCTCCCCGCGTCTTGGCGACGGCGCCCACGCACCTGGCGCGCACACGTGGCTGCAGCCCCCGTTGAAGCGCTGGCAGGGGTTGTCGCACGCCGGCTGGCGCGACCGCGCCATCACCTTGAGAGCCGACGGGCGGTGGGGCAGGTCGCGCAGCAGCGCGAGGCGGCCGGAGCCGTCGTGCTTGCTGGCGCGGAACACGGCGCGATCCTCCCAGTCCGTCCAGTAGATGTGCTGCCCGTGGACGCTCAGCGCGCACGGGAACGCCAGCGAGCCCAGCACCAGCTCTCGGTGCGAGCCAGACAGTGAGGCGCGCTCGATCCTCTGCCTGGAGGTTAGTGGCACGCGGAGCCGGCGTTGGCTAAAGCGCCGCCGATGGCTGGCTGCTATCGCTGGTCATGTGACCAAGGTTAGCAGGATGCAGTCTATGCAGTGTGTGTACAGGGCGACCGCACGGTGTGTGTGTACACGGCAACAATGTGGTTGTGTGTGTGTGTGCATCATGTGTGGGGAGCGGTAGTGTCGCAGTAAGTGCTCTGCGCCATGATCCCACCGACCCGAGTTCGATTCCCGGTCAAGGCCAACACCAGTGACAATTATCTAAACCAGCCCTTGGGTCGACTCAGCCTTAAATGAGTACTTAGTGCAGCGTGGTGCTGGCCACCCACCCCCTCGTGTGCCATGCCCAGCCTTCATAGGTGCTCGCTAACAGCACTATCCCCAATAGTCTGTTAAGGGCACACGGGGGATCTTGGTCTTTGTAAGTGTTTCGTGTTTTTGTAGTGTGCACACAATCAACGGGCAGCGTGAGTGCCGTCAGGTGTTCCGCAGTGCAGTGGGAGTGGCTCGTGCGTACAGGTAGGCGTCGGCCCAGTAGAGCATGCCGTCCGGCACGTCGATGGTGAGGCTGATCGGCCACGCGAGGCTGGAGTTGACGATGCTCGTGCGGAAGTTGCCGGCCAGGGTCGCGCGCTCGATGACGGGGTGAGGGCTCCACGTCGTCCAGTACACGTAGCTGCACACGCGCCCAAGCGCACGCACGCACGCGGACGCACGCACGCGTGTACACGAACGTTCACGCGGCACGTGCGGACACGAGTTGCGGCAGAGGCACACTCGCCAGCCGTACCGATGTAAGCGGGCGGCTGATGATTGTTGGATTATTTAACCGTTCCTGATTCGTTTGAAGCTACTCGCAACATTTTATGGGGGCGGAACATTTCCGCCCCTTTTTTTTTTTAAATCGGTTAAGCGGCACAAGGGTTTAAAAATCATCAGCCTGCCGCTTATGTTGGTGGGGTTATCGAGCGTGGAGGATCGAAGCGCATTTCACCAGGAGATGGAAATCGCAAGAACGTCCTGGGTCATAAAATCTGACGTTTGATTTCAACATCCTAGCGGTTCAATTGAATCATCAAGAACACAAATCTTCAAAGCGAAAAAAATGAAAAGCTAATTTGAAATTGCACATTAATTATAATTGCATTCCAAATTAATAACAATCAGAATCAAGTATGAAAGCAAACATGAAGCCGTTTAACGTAGCGTGGCCATATAGTCACATTCAGCGCTCCCACCTACGATGGCGATTAGTTCACCCAGCCAATACAATGCGACCAATTTAATTTTGCATAAAAATTGTCTGAGATGAGTCAGCAGTATAAAATCAGCAATCGCATTTGGAGCAGATGACGACGACGATGGTGACGATAAAGACTAAAGATCAGCTTCCGAGTGAGCATCTTGGGGGGGGCGATGCTTAGGGACGCGAGACTTTTTCCCCGGCGCCGGCAGAGGAGACGCACCCGCGGCACGGGTGCAGCGCGATGGCGAGGGGGTGCGACACCCGGGCGATCACCGTGTGCTCGGTGCCTTCCAGGCTCATGGAGGCGATGAGCTGCCCCTTGAAGTCGCTGTAGAAGAGGCGCCGGCTCACCCAGTCGAACGCCAGGTCCTCGCGCGAGCTCTCCACTGGCGGCCCCGGCGGGATGGGGGTGGGGGGACGAGGGCACGGGGGTCAGCGAGAGCGCCCCGGCGTTAAAGGTCGCACGCGAGGCTGACGCTGCCGACCGCGAACGGTGCTGTGGACACGCAATCATCACATTTGTGTCGCCTTTTTAGCAAAGGAATTGCGATTGGCTCGGGGGGAAAGGGCGCCGCGGTGGCAAGATGTTAACTACCTCGCCTGGTATACAGCAGGTTGTGGGTTCGATACCGACCCTGACGCCTGTGATATTTGGAATTTGCATGGTCTCCCCGTGGTCGTGTGGATTTTTTTTCGGGTCTTCCGGTTTTTCTCTCCACATTTAGAATCATGCATTTAGAGTATTTGGTTTCTATAAATTTCCACGTGATAAGCCACTTCGTTGAGCAACCATTTGTGGCCAGGTTGCTTCTTAAAAAGAGCTGTGCATCTCAGTGGGCCATACCTGGTGAAAGTTAAATAGTTTAGTTTAAAGAGATATCTGAGAAATGTGCCTGAAATCCAATCAACTATGCCCACAATTACAAAGATCCCTGTATAGCCTAAATAGGCTTTCGGGACAAGTGCTGCAAGCGAGCACCTAAGAAGGCCAGCACGGTGCACGGGCCGGCGGTGCATCCGGCACCGCGCCCACGCCCGCACCCACGCACTGGAGGTGATGTTGGTGATGTCGGGGGCCGTCCCGTCCGCGCCGGCCAGGTCGAATCGCGCCAGCCCCACGTGGCCGTGTCCGAGGCTGTGCGTGAAGTACACCCTCCCGGCGGCGGCGTCCGCGTCCAGCCCCACGGTGGCGAGCCCGGCCGCCACGGGGCCGAACGGTGGCGGGCGCCGCCCGTCCGGGTTCGGGTCCAGGCCGAGCGAGTGCACGCCGCCCTCCTCCAGCGCCAGCAGCAGCAGCTCCCCGTCCAGCGACGTCGCGCACGTCACGCCGTCCGCCGCCAGCTGCCCGCTGGCGCACGCGCAACGCCGCTCCCACGCGCCGCCCGGCATCGCGAAGCAGAGCTGGGAGCAGACCCCGGGGTCGGGTCCGTACGCGCCGGCAACGCCGCTGATGTTGCCGGCGCTGCCGCTGCCGTTGCCGTGCTCGAGCGAGCGGCAGGGGTTGGGGTGGTCGGGCTGCACCAGCACGTGGAACACGGCGAGGCCGCTCAGCTCGCTCAGCTCATCGCGGATCACCTCCGCCTGCGCGTCTCCCTCCGACGGTTCTTTGCTCGTCTGCCGGGGGGGGGGAGATTTCCGTTCAGCGCCGAGGCACTTCAAACGATTCCATAATGCGGCAGGATTGTTACGGTTAAGCTCGGACAAACGAGCGACCCTTTGGCTCGGCCCGTCGCGATCGCGAGCGCCGCCGGTTCTCACCCGCAGCACCTTGCGCAGGTTGCGGTCCAGCCACAGCAGCCGGTCCCCCACGACGGCGACGGCCCAGGGCGCGGGGTAGCGGCTGCCCCTCCGCACGGTGGCGCGGCCCTGCCCATCGGACCCCACGCGCCCGATCTCGTCGGCGCCCGGGTCGGCCCAGTAGATGAGGCCGCTGACGGCGTCCACCGCCAGGCCGCGCGGCGCCACCAGCCCGTCGGCGAGCAGCGAGCGCCGCTCGGCGCCGTCCAGCAGCGAGCGCTCCAGGAGGCGCGCGCCGGGACCGCCCGACAGCCAGTAGAGGCGGCGCGCCCGGGGGTCCACGGCCAGCTCCGCCGGCTCCTGCCCGCGCGCGCGCAGCAGCACGGCGCGGAACGGCGTGCCCACGCGCAACACCTCCAGCAGCGTCTCGGTGTGGAACGCGTTGCTGAAGTAGAGGTTGCCTGCGGAGACGGGGAGAGCGGAGGCCGGGGGGCGATGAGGGTGCGGGGTCGGTGGCGTCGCGCGATGTTCGTCGGATCGGTGCTCAGGCAGCGCCTTGGTGACACGACTCGAAGATTAAATGTTAATTGATCGTCAGAAATCCACAAATTTCACTTTGATCTCTTTCCAAAGCCCACCACTTTTGCGTTTGCCACTGCTGTATAGGATTTTGAGCCTTATTGAGAGTGGTTCACTCCAGTCACCGAATCACAGTTCCTGCAGACGAAACATACTTCCTGTGAACGGGATAGCCGTTCTGTAAACAGTGCAGGGAGAGTGTCCGAGGCTGGACCGACTCACCAGACAGCCAGTCCAGGGCGATGCCGCGGATCCCCTGGGCGCCGACGCCCGTGGCGACGACGTCCTCCAGCGCCGAGCCGTCCCTCTCGATGCTCCGGACGCCGCCGTGGCCCCCGGCGGGTCCGTCCGCCCAGTAGACGCGTCCTCCCCGCACGTCCACCGCCACCGCCACCACGTCGCGCCCTGGGCAGAGGCCGCGCGCGCGTCGCTCGCGGATCGCGGCGCGGCTCCGGCGCGCGCGAGAAAACAACGTCGGACGTCCCCCGCCCTGCCGGCCGCGTCTCCCGCTCACCTGCTCCGCCGACGGGCACCACGGCCTCCCCGTGGGTCGTCCCGTCGAGGTCGAAGCCCCGGATGCCCGAGCGCTGGGCCACGACCACGAAGGAGTTGTGCGCGAGGCAGGCGCGCCCGCCCGCCACCAGCCGGAAGCCGTGCGTGCACGCGCACGCCCGCGCGCCGCCCGGCACGGGCAGGCACAGCTGCTCGCAGCCGCCGTTCAGGGAGGCGCCGCTGCCGCTGCAGCCGTTGGTGGCGCCCGCCGAGTCTGCGCGGGTGACAACGGTCGTGCTCGGACAAAGCCCGTTCGTTTTTGCGCCCATTCGTACGGAAAAAGGTGCCTGGGAGAAGGAGATCCGATTAGGAACCCGAGCACACCGGGCCCCCTATGGTGGGCAGCCAGTCCGAGATTTAAAACCAGGCCCTGGAAGGACGGCTCGTGGCGGAAGTTGGATTACATTCACCCGACGGGTTCCTTACCCCGCCGAGAGAGCGCCGGGTGAGCGAGCGGTGCGAGGGGGAGAAAGAGAGGATCATTCAGCCTCGCCGTTGGCTGCCACGCGGCGACCGGCGGCAGCCAGAATCGTTCCCAGGGGAGGTTCGCCGCGGGGCGCTCGACACGTACCGTCGCGGTGGTGAACCCTCAGGCCACGCAGCCCAGCCAGGTTGGCTCTCACGACGACGGCCTGCGACCCGCGTCCCGCGATCCCGTCCACGCGCTCCACCGCCTCGAAGTCGGAGTCGGCGTAGTAGAGGAGCCCGGCGTGCACGGCGAGGCCGCGCGGACGCGACAGCCCCGACACGCGCACGACGCGGCCCGTGCCGGACACGCTGCCGCTCTCTATCTGGGGGCGGTGGCGGTAGGGGGTGGGGGGCGGAGCGCAGGCGGCACGGCGCCGGTGAAACAGGCCGGCACGAACGTGCCTCCACGCGTCCTCGCCGGGCGCCAGCGGTGTCTGCGACGAGCGCAATTCGTGTTTTGTTTGGGTGGTACTGCCCCCCGCCTACAAGGCCGCCCACTGCTTCTGCACATCGTCCTGAGACCCGGTCGCATTCAGACGCTGCGTGAATCCACATTGTGAGAGTCGGGGCCGAGGGTCGGGGCAGCGAGCCGGGGCTGTGCGTGCCCTGGGAGGGGTTCGGGCTCACCACGCCGCGCCCCACCACGGTCCAGTACAGCGTCTGCGCCCCCACATCGAGCGCCAGCTGCTCCACGCGGCTCAGCTCGGAGGAGAAGAGCGTGCGGGCGTGCGAGCCGTCCATGTGCGCGCTTGCAATCTTGGGGGCGGCCCCGCTGTCCGTGCCCTGGTCTGCCCAGTAGAGCATGCTGCGCAGGGCAGCCAGCACGCACGCAACAACAACACACGCAACAACACATGCAACAACACACGCAACAACACACGCAACAACACACGCAACAACACACGCAACAACACACGCAAGTACAAAGATCCCCCATATAGCCTTCTACAGACTGTTAGCGAGCAACTATGAAGGCTGGCACGGCACACGAGTGTGTGGACAACACCTCACCCGGCCGCCTTTGTCTCCTCGGTTCTGATGTTTACACACCGTACCAGGTATTCATTTAAGGCTGAGTCGACCTAGAGGAGACCTAGGACCGATTCAGATATCCCACCAATGCTATGGGTTTTGAGCGGGCATAGAACGCGTGTCGTCTGATTCGTAGCGCAATGCGCCAACCACTACGCCACCGCTCCCCGCATACACACGCAACAATTTACACGCGCAGGAACGCACACACATGAAGTATTCGTACTTGTGCACAGACGCGCAACGACGCGCGTAACGCGCGCACACACAAACGCAACGCGCACGCGCGCCTGCGCCGGGCAATCCGCTGCACCGGCACCGGCATCTCCTGCGCGAGCAGACGGGGGACCGAGCGCCGTACGAACCCCCGCGCCGGGTCCACGGCGATGCCGACGGGGCGGCCGGTGCCCGCGGCGTCGCCGGTGCTGGTGATGAGCGTGCGCCGGTAGCGCTGGGCCCCGTCCAGCCGCACCACCTGAAGGGAGACCCCGCACGGCTTCCGTCACAAACATCGGCACGGAAAACGCAGCGCGGCAGTTATTGGAGGTTTCTTTGGCACGTCAAACTTAACGTCACATCCATGCAGGCCACACTCGTGCTCAGTTAAGTCATTTTACGGTCCTAATCAATACGTTTTTCTTTCCCAATGTGCTGCCAAAGTGATGTCATGAGATGCAGAATCCACATGGAACCTCTGGCAGAACGGTGCATCACCCCGTGTTTCAGAGACTGGCCTACCGAGGGAGCCAAAATATTATCCCTACGGCTGATCTAGAGCAGGGGAGGGGAACGTTCAGCCCGCGGCCCGTGAAATCATTTGGTGTGGCCCTGCCAAGGCAACCGCAGGCGGCTCTCGAAATTCAATAAATCTAGGAGCAAACCTGGAAAAGCAGTTGCGAGTAGCAATATCATCAATACCAGCTAACATCACACGCCTCGCCAAAGAGAAGCAGTTCCAGCCATCACATTAGGGGTGAGTTTACTAAATGTTTGACTAAATATAACAGGCAAATTTTTTAATTGATAATTTTGTATGGCCCGCGAATGATGTTATATATATCCAAATGGCCCTTGGCAGAAAAAAGGTTCCCCACCCCTGATCGAGAGCAACAACCATACATTGTATGCGTGTATGTTGAACTTCTTTCGCAACGTACGTAGCCAACCCTGCTAATCTGAGGTGCGGGGGAAGGAACAGACTAAACAGACATCGACATTGTTGGGAGTAGTCGAGTGGTGAATCATCGCTCTGATGATGCCTCCTTCTCCGTGTTTGTGATCAAACATTGAGCTCGTGACACCCCCCATTGTTCTGTTCCTCGTGACCACAGTCGCACACCGGAGAGTCGTTCATGTTCCATTTGCGCATCAAGGGACCGCATCTGCTGCCACGGTTCGCGCGGTGGACGTGGTTTAGGGGTTGTGCTTCTTAGAGCCCTTACGTGGCTCAGTTAGTGTCCATATCTCTACGAGTCATGGCAGTGCTGCGGGTCCCGGCGGGAGGGAGGGGTGCACCTCTATGGAGAGGCCCTGCGTGTTGGTGAAGTACAGGTTGCGTGAGATCCAGTCCAGGGCGAGGGCGGCAGGAACGCCCAGTGCTGCGGCCGGAGCGAACTCGGCGCGCTCCGTGCCATCCGTGCGCACGCGCTGAATCGAACCCTGCGGGTAAATAAGATGAAGACGTAAGATGACCCCCGTATAGCCTGCACAGGATGTTAGGGCAAGCGCTGAGAGCGAAGGCCGGCACGGCGCATGAGGGGTTGGGTGGCGAGCACCACCCCTGGCCGCCCTTGGCTCCCCAGTGCTGATGTTTACACACGGCACGAGGCCGTGTTGACCTAGGAGAGGAGAGACCCAGGGCCGGTTCTGATTTTTGTCACCGATGTTAGCCGTATTCGGAAATCGAACTCGGGTTGCCCGATTTATAGTGCAGTGCGATAACCACTGCAACGTCACTCTTTACGGAAACACACATTCGCAGACGAACAATAACAGCCGCCATTCTCCACAAAGATGCACTTTGAAGTGTTGAAGGGTAGCAGACACACAGACACGCAGACACGCACAGCAGTAGTGATTCGGCCGTTTCCCTACCTACTCGTGAATGTGATGGTCACTGTTAAGGAATCTCACCTGGCCTAGTGGAGGGAATCTCGGACCGATTTATTTAGTGAATGCTTTTACACAATGAGAGCACCAGATAAACGGCGGAAATAAAAAGGTAAATAAATACAGATGTCGTATGTCGATGTTATATACTGTCTGAGTGGACGTTAGCTCCACGTAGCCACAGCACCACGGGACAGCCTCCTCCTCCCCCAGCACGTGCCGGGCGACAGCCAGTCCGCCCGGCACGCCCTGACGGACTTCACAGCCGGTCTCCTGCTCCGACCAACGAACCGAGCAGAGACAGCACCAGCGGTGGGCACAACTCACCGCGCTCTCCGCCCAGTAGAGGAAGCCTTCTCGCTCATCAAAGTCGACGTCCAGGGCGCCGTGCAGGCCCGAGATGGGCACCATGGCGTCATTGGTCTTCACGGAGGGGTCGAGCGGCACCCCGAAGATCACGCGCTCTCGCACCACCATGAGGAAGGGCTGCTCATCTAGAGCACACACGGGGACGGCCAACGTGCAGCTCGAGTGGCCCTCTCGGATTCGCGCTGCGTCGTCGCACAGCACCGTCGAGCCACGGCGGAGCATCGGTCTTCCGCCGTGTCTCTCTCGCTCCCCTTGCTCTACACCACAGCTCGCGGTGGAACTCTCCCCGCTGTAGCGACGCGACTCACAGCCTCCTCCTGTCTATCCCAAGAAGGAGGAACGGCACTGCCGAGTCTTGCCTGTCCTGGAGTTCAATGCCAACCCTGACGCCTGCGTGTTCTCCCCGCGGTCGTGTTGATTTTTCTCCGGGTCCCACGGTTTTTCCCTCCACATTTAGAAACAGGCATTGAGAGTATTTGACTGCTATGAGGTTACAGGTGATGATCCACTACGTTGCGCTGTCATTTGTGATCGCCAGGTCGCTTCTGAACAAGAGCCACATGCAGGTCGGTGGGCCTTATCTGGTGAAATAAAAAATAGTTTCGTTTTAGTTTCTCCGTGCCAGCCCCCACCGTCTGTAACACGACCATTGTCGTCGCCGCTGCTGTGCATTCACAGCCTACATCGATTTTAAAGAGACACTTAAATAGCCCATCGCTTCTTAAAGGCCCCCAACTCTCCCTCCTGGCTTTTTAAAGTGACACCGAGCTTGGCTCTGTGCCCCAGAGTTTCGATCATTCACGTCTGTGAAATACTGTGTGAGTTACAAATCGCAGTGCGTCTAACATCGTGGCAGAGCAGTGCGTTCTAACATCGTGGCCAGGGTGCCACATCACATCGCAGGATCGCCGCGTGGTGTGTGTGTCGCGGCGTCACAGCGCGGCGTTCAAGCAAGCGCTGCTACCCTTGGCGCAGGCGTGAGCGTCCGTGGCGAGGGACCACCCCGAGGGGCAGGCGCACGAGAAGAAGTACGGCCGCATGGAGGAGAGGAGGCACAGGTGGCTGCACGGGTTGCTGGCGCACGGGTTCCATGCTGCGTACACACACGCACGCACGCACGTACGTACGCCGGTCAGCACGCCGGTCAGCACAAGAACAACATTCCCCGAAACCACGGCCGGACCTGGCCACCGGGCAATCAGACATCTGTTTGTCAAGCCAGTCCTGGAATTTGTTGATCCTTTCCCAGCCCCACGGATGCTGAGGTTTTGCCCCATGTGTGTGGTGGTCCACCTCCGGGAGCGACTTTACAGGGGAAATGCCCAGTGGCCAGGTATTCCAGGCCAACAACATTGCCCACAATGCTGCACACGCAGCCTCAGTAGACGGTGGTTAATGATGCGTGTACACATTTGTGTGTGTGGCGGCGGTGCAGTGGTTAACGCGCTGTGCTTTGAACCAATTCTGGGTCTCCCCTAGGCAGACTTAGCCTTGTACCTGGTGCTGTGTGTAAACATCAGCACTGGGGAAGACAAAGGCGTCCGGGGCGTGGTGCTGGCCACCCATGCCCTCGTGTGCCACGTCAGCCTTGACAGGTGCTCGCTAACAGCACTTGCCCCAACAGCATGTTAGAAGGCTATACGGGGGATACTCTTTCGGGAAAGTCAAAACAAAACAAACTCAGTGATTTAATTTAATTAATTTAATTAAATCACTGATTTTTTTATATCTACGTGACTTTATATTAAATCACTAATTTAATTAAATTAAATCAGTGATTGAATTAAATCAGTCATGTAGATATAAAACA
>CM025650.2:1586928-1600279 GCA_014621495.2 Entosphenus tridentatus
AAATTAAATCAGTGATTGAATTAAATCAGTCATGTAGATATAAAACAAAATAAATTAAATCAGTGATTTAATTTATATTCTTAGGTTTTTTTGGTAAAGTCACGTAGGTAAAAAATTAAAATTTATAAAAGTAAAATAAAAATAAAAATTTTATTTTTATTTTACTTTTGTTAATTGTAAATGTTTACCTACGTGACTTTACCAAAAGAACCAAAGAGTATGGATCCCTACAGTCATGAAAACTTAAAATCTAGATTATACGGGGGATCTTTGTCTTAGTTTTTTTCTGGGTGGTGTGCGTGGCAGCAATGGGGGCGGGTGGAAGAGGGCTCACCCGGGGGCTGCCGGACTGGGTGCACTACCACGGCCGCCAGCGGCTGCTCCAGCCCCTCCAGGACGACGCTGGTGTTGGTGCCGTGCCAGCGGTTGGCGCGCACCACGCGACCCGTGTGTCGCTCCGTCCAGTACACCCAGTCCTCGAACACCGCCAGAGCATGCGGGTGCTGCAGCAGCTGCAGAACGTCGCCATTTACCAAATGTCATCATCATCATCATCCCCATCGTTATGATTAATTTCGTCACTGCCTGGTATTTTCATCAATTTACAGTCACAAGCAATACGAGTCTTGGGGTGTCATCACTCACAGCTATTTGCGATGTTCACCAAATTCAATTTAGTTCTGCGCCACACCGATTCTTAAATAAACTGGTGCTTTTTGTTATTTTCCGGGTCATATTCCTAACGTGCTACCAGCTTCGTGTGACGAGGCGAAGCCATTTCCGTGGCAGCTCACGTAGCAAGCGGTGCCAATCACCCTCAGCACGACACCACGGGCGGCGCGACCTCGCGGGCGGCGCGGAGCGACTCACGTGGTCCCCGGCGAGGATCTGCCGGCGCTGCTCGCCGTTGAAGTCGCACGAGTCGAGCGAGTCGAGGTAGGCGTCGGCGAAGTAGAGCGTGTCCGTGGCGTAGTCGAGCGCCAGCCCGTTGGGCCAGTAGAGCTTGTGCGACACGAGCACGCGGCGGAAGCGGCCGTCCATGCTGGCGCGCTCGATGCTCGGCCGACGGCCCCAGTCCGACCAGAACACGAGGCGGGACCTGCGGGGGAACAGCGAAGGCGACAACGGTTCCCCCGTGCGGACTCGGAGACCGTCGGGGACGGGAGGAGCGGCCTCCCCGCGGGCGGTGCGCGGAGGGCGGGCGACGGATCTCACTGGTTCCGCGGGTCGAGCACGAGGCCCCGCGGGCTCGTGACGTTGTCGCTGAGCAGCGTCGCTCGGTGGGAGCCGTCGAGCCGCGCCACCTGCAGCGACTCCAGCACGCTGTCCGCCCAGTACAGGTTACCTGCCACCCAGTCCACGGCCACGCCCTCCACGCCCACCACTCCGCCCCCCAGCACCTGCGGCCACCACCACCACCACCACCACCGTTAATGCCACCACCACCACTGTTAACGCCGCCACCACCACCACCACTGTTAACGCCACCACCACCACCACCACCACCGTTAATGCCACCACCACTACCGTTAACGCCACCACCACCACCGTAAATGCCACCACCACCACCGTTAATGCCACCACCACCACCACCGTTAACGCCACCACCACCACCACCACCGTTAACGCCACCACCACCACTGTTAACGCCACCACCACCACCTTTAATGCCACCACCACCACCGTTAATGCCACCACTACCACCACCGTTAATGCCACCACCACCACTGTTAACATCACCACCACCACCACCACTGTTAACGCCACCACCACCACCGTTAATGCACCACCACCACCACTGTTAACACCACCACCACCACCACCACCGTTAACGCCACCACCACCACCACCGTTAACGCCACCACCACTGTCAACGCCACCACCACCGTTAACGCCACTACCACCACCACCATCAACACCACCGTCAGTCACTGCCACGATCAACACCACTGCCAACACCACTACCATCACCACCACCGTCATCGCTACCACCATCACCACCGTCACCACCGTCACCAACACCACCGCCGCGTCACCGCATGCGAGGAGTGTGAGTGGGGGCGGCACCAGCGTGCGGTTGTGTCTCGACAGCGACGAGCTCCACAGCTGCCCGGCGACCGAGTCGGCCCAGAAGAGACGACCCGAGGCCCAGTGGACGTCCAGGCCGACCAGGCCGGCCGCGCCGTCCACCAGCGTCTGCAGCGTCGGCGCCGCCGAGCCCAGCTCCAACTGCAGCACCGCGTGACGCGTGGACACCAGCAGCAGCGCCGGCCCGGGACCTGCCGGCACGGGTGAAGGACACCACCACGACCGCCACCGTCACCGCCGCCGTCGCCGATCGATGCTCGTCCATGGGGTGATGAATGAGCGAAGCGACCGAGCGGAGCGGCGAGGTCGCTGCAACTTCGATTATTTTTGATGATGATGATGAAGATTCCAACTGGTGTCGTACAGCCTGTGTGGTGATAGAGGTGGCTGGGCAGAGATACTCAGCTGACACCGCTGAGACCCTGGGGCTTTCCCTCGTCAGGCGCAGCGAGTTCTACTCACAGTCACCAATGATTGGACTCCCTTACAATCGAATGAATAAAATGTTAAATTTAATTTGACGTTTCACTTCAATTTGGCTCATTTCGGTTGAGAGAATGAGATGCGTCGGTTTGACCGGCGTGTGCGGCGAAGGGCAAATGAAAGGTGTCTCCCGACTCGTGTGGATTAAGGATTTAAAGGGGTTTCGGTGACACATGGGGGTACGCTGCTCACTTAACCACGTGTCTGCACAGTTATTGGCTGGGAGGGTGGGACACGAAACACGGTGCCCCCCCCCCCGACCAGTGCGTAAAAAATGCTCAATAGTAATCTTGACTTAAAGCTTTCGTGACTGCAGAAAATATTAGTTTTCTGTCTACGTGACTTTACCGAAAGAGTATGCTCAATAGTAATAACAAATTACGTTTACAAAGCACGAAGATGTCCAGGCGCTAATGTCGAAAACCGAGAGAACGGACACGCGTCGAGGCCGGGTTGAAACTCCTCCGTTGTCTCCGGATGACGAACAACACCAGGCACGGCTCTCGCTCACACAGCCGGGGCGAGCAGCGCAGCAGATGGCACGGGCACTGAGCGCGCATTTTACCAGTTAAGGCCCACCGAGCTACTCAGCTCTTTTACAGAAGCGAATTCGCCACAAGCGATGGCCCAACAAAGTGACTTATCACGGTCGACTATAGCAGCCACATACTCTAAACACACGCGGAGAGAAAAATCGGAAGACCCCGAGAAAAATGCATGCGACCACGGGGAGAATACGCAAACTCCAAATATACAGCAGGCGTCAGGTTTGGGATCGAACCCACGACCCCCTGTATACCAGGCGAGGTAGTTAACATCTCCACGCCACCGTAGCGCCGCGACACCGAGGCATCGCGGCCACTGCTCACCCGTGGCCTTGCAGGAGCGGCCGTCGGGCTGCAGGACGTAGCCCGGCTCGCAGTGGCAGCGGAACGACCTGCGCCGGTTGATGCAGCGCTGGCTGCAGGCGCCGGGCGTCGCGCACTCGTCCTCGTCCGCGCACGTCTTGCCGTCGTCGAGCAGGCGCAGGCCCGGGGCGCAGGCGCACTGCGCGCCGAACGGGCCCTGCACGCAGACGTCCGAGCAGCCGCCGGAGCTCACGGCGCAGTCGTCGCGGTCTGCGAGCGCGCACGCACGCGGGCGGGCGGGGGGGGTTCGCGCCATTCACTCCACACGCGCGCATGCGGGCGGAGGGGGGGGGGGTCGCGCCATTCACTCTGCACGCACGCGGCGCCGACAGCCGTGCTCGACGCTCAGCTGTGGTCATTGCTTTCCTGTAACCTCACGTCGGGCTATTGATGTCACGACCGCTTTAAGTCTGGCAGCCCCGAGGGGTTAATACTTTAATTGGCGGGGGATATACTTCTCACACAATATTTCCCAGATCATCGGTAGACCGCAGAATGCACGCGGTATACTGGATGTGGTGTGCCGGCTTTTCACTGTCCAGGACAGACCCGGCTGCAATGAAGCCCTGCACATCAGCCCATCTTCACGCACAATCGCTCAATAACCTCACTCGCTCAATAACCTCACTCACGTTGGCGACGCAGGGCATCAGTGCCCGATTATCCTAGTAGCAAAAGGAGCTACAAATGCTACGGGACCCGCACTTTCAAGGGCACCACACTAAATGCTTTCAAGCTATCAATTCCGGTTCAGTGATTCTGCACTTGCTCTATTACTATAATACTATACTGCCTTCAACTTTTATGAACGACTGGGTGTTTAATGTTAGCGATTTGTCGTATTATTTGGCTGCATAGCAAATGAAAAATATAATGACTTTACTATGCAAGTAAAAAATTCTTGTTTTAATATGTGATATATTTTTTTATTTAGGACCCCTTTACAACATATGCTACAGGCACCGCACGAGCTTCATCCGGCACTGCTGAGCATCGTAGGATGGCAGTGGACTCGGAACGATGCCGGAGAGCTCTGTCTGCAGGCTGCTGCAAGCGGTGCTGCTGTGGCTCACATTTGCACCGCTGCTGCTCCTGCACTTACTTCTGCAAGTTACCGTTGCCGCTCTCACCGCCGCCGTCACGGCCGCGCGCCGGAACACTCACTGCACAGCGGGGACTCGTCGGCCCCGTCGGGGCAGTCCTCCTTGCCGTCGCACAGCCGCTCGTGCGCCACGCACACCCGCTGCCCGGGGCAGGCCCACTGGCGCTCGGCGGGGCAGACGAACGCCGGCGCGGGGCAGCCGCGCTCGTCGCTCCCGTCGCGGCAGTCGCGGTCGCCGTCGCAGCGCCACGCGGCCGACACGCACCGCCCGTCGTCGCAGCGGAACGAGGCCCCCGGGGGGGCCCCGTCGCCGGCGGGGTCGCCGCCCGAGGATGCCGGGGGGCAGGCGGGGGGCGGGGGGCAGCCGACGTGCTCGTCCGAGTCGTCGTCGCAGTCGGCGTGCCCGTCGCACTCCCACTCGCCCGGGAGGCAGAAGCCGTCCGCCCGGCACTGGAACTCGGCGCGGAGGCACCGGCCCGGCTCGCGCGTCGCTGCCGCGTGCGTGCGGTTGTCCGGTGTTGCGCGTGTACGTTGGTGTGCGTGCGATGTGCGAGCGTGTCACGTGTTTGGGCGCGTGCGTGCAGCGTTGGTGTGCGTGCGATGTGTGAGCGTGTCACGTGTTTGGGCGCGTGCGTGGAGCGTTGGTGTGCGTGCGATGTGCGAGCGTGTCACGTGTTTGGGCGCGTGCGTGCAGCGTTGGTGTGCGTGCGATGTGCGAGCGTGTCACGTGTTTGGGCGCGTGCGTGCAGCGTTGGTGTGTGTGCGCGTAGTGGCCGCGAGCGGGAGAAGCTCAATGTTAGCGAGCGAAAGCAAACGCAGTCCACGAAGCGGATAGCTCCTTCATCCACGATTCATCCTCTCATACAGGTCACCAACTCAACAGACACCGTGGCTGCCGACATTCTTGTGCGTAGACAACATTATTTCGTGGACGTGATTGCGTATAAACATTCTTGCGTAGACAACAGTGTGGGTGGAAGGAATTCGTGCATGGAGGCGTTATCCTGTGCACGGCAACAGGGTGAACGTTACTGCGCGTGAATGTTGTGGAAAGTGACCGTTGTTGCACGTAAACGTTATTGCACGTTGAAGTTATTGTGTGTGAACATCGTGATTGGCGAGAGAAGTGGCGATGATGAACACGGCCGGCGCGACGCTGCGGGGAGGACACGTACGGCAGTCGCGCTCGTCGGAGTGGTCGCGGCAGTCGGCGACGCCGTCGCACCGATTGCGCAGCCTGACGCACTGGTCCCCGCTCGCGCAGCCGAACTGGGGGAAGCTGCAGTTGTAGCCTGGGTGGGGACGGCAAGCGCCGGCGGCGCGTTGGACGGCAGCGAGGGTGGGCGGGCGTCGTTCACTTTGGAATACGCGGCACGGCCGGAGCAGCAGGGCAGCCGCTCGCATTGTTCACATTCGCAGTATCAGAATCTTTGTTTACCCTGGAGAAATCCGATGAGCTACAAAAGCTCTTTTTCCACAGATGTCCAGTAAGGGGTGGGTCAGAATTTACCAAAACAAACAATATTAAAAATACGAGGAGTGCGATGTATAGGTAAGGTAAGCAAATCACGATAAATAAATACGTAAAATACATGAAATGTCTATTTTAAAAAGTAACTACAGCAGCAGTAATTTTACGCCGTACGCACATACCGCGTGAGCGTAAACAAATGCACAAAAACCAAACCGGGTCACACTGCACACACGTCCCGCTCTGTCTCACACACAAGGGTACCAGTGTCACTGCTGAGGGTCCCTCTGCCCCATCGTGGGAGCGAGGGAGGGACCAACACCGGGGCAGCGAGCGCCACTCACTGCAGCCGATCTCGTCGGAGCCGTCGGAGCAGTGGCGATGTCCGTCGCACACGAGCCACGGCGAGACGCAGTGTCCCTCGGGGCAGCGGAGTGCGCCGGGGGCGCACGTCGCGGCGTAGGCTGCGCGACGTTCAGGGGAGGGGAGGGCGCGGGGAGTGAGCGCGCGGCGAGGGCAGCTCCGACGTCGGTGACGCCGACGCGAGCGCTCACGGTTCGTGCGCTTCGCGAATCCACGGGTTCGCGGCGGGCCGTTCTCTAACGCGAAGGGGTCGCCCCGCTCCGCGAGAGTTCCCCGTGAATTCTCCATCGGGTGCCGCCGTGACGCCGATAGCGCGATCGGGATGAAGTTGGCGAAAATATATATAAAAAAATGTTTTAAGCCGTGTCAAGAAAATCCAAAAAATTCAACAGAGCTGTGAGCCGCCGCCACGCCGTCACTCACTGCAGTTGCGCTCGTCGGAGGCGTCGCCGCAGTCGTTGTCGGAGTCGCAAACCCAGGCGGCGGGCACGCACTGCCCGTTGAGGCACGCAAAGTGCCCGTCCGGGCACGAGGCCGTTCCCGGCGGCGAGGGGCAGTCCAGCTCATCGCTCCCGTCCCCGCAGTCGTCCCGCCCGTCGCAGCGCCAGTCCGCGGGGAGGCAGCTCCCGCTGGCGCAGCGCGTGGCCAGGGGAGAGCACGTCCCGTCTGAGCGCCAGTGCCGCCCCCCACGCAAGGAGGAGGGCAGAAGGAAGATTTAACTATTAACCATTTTTATTTTAGCAGGTGAGGCCCACTTTTTTTTTAGAAGCGAGCTGGTCATAATTGATGGCTCAACAAAGTGGCTCATCACGTGCGAATTTACAGCAGCCAGGGAAACACCAGAGGACCTGCAGAAAAATCCACACGACCATGGGGAGAAACTCCAAATATACAAACATCAGCGTCGGGGTCGAACCCATGACCTCCTGTATACCAGGCGAGGTAGTTAACATCTCTCCACTGTGGCGCCCACCTCTCAACACATGCAGCCACGCTCACTGACACTGTTAGCCAGTCGGTATTGCCACTCTCGTTTAGCCACACCTAAGGCTTAATTTCAATTCTGTATTCACGTGTCAATATGGTATACTACTCTTAATGTTAATATTCCATGCATATGCACCATCACAATCAGAAGAATCACAATGTTCATTACTGAGGATAGCTTCACTGAATCTCAGGAATTACTCTTTAGTTTTTTCGGTGAAGTCACGTAGAAGGAAAAGAGAAATTCCTGCAGTCACGAAAGCTTCAAATCAAGTTTGAATCTCAGGGCTTGTCTTGTGCTCCTGTGTGGCTATTGGGCCAGTTCTATTCAAAATGAGTTGTTGGCAACTTGGGAGGTTGCCCAGAGGAAGCTGTTGCCATACCGCCCCATATTCTGGTCACCGTGCAGGGAAGCGTACCGCTATCTTTTGGCGGTGAAGAATGCAATCGTCAGCCACTCGTCACCAGAAGGGAATTTCTGACTGAATATTTCCCAGACGATGCTGAGAGACCGCAGCAAGCACGTGACAAGGAGCCAGAGTGAGTGGGATAGCGGATGAGGTGTGCCGGGTGGAGTCGTCTGCTGTGCGTGGGGTAGAGGGTGGTGGGGAGGAGGGGAGGGGGAGAGGGGAGGCGAGGAGGGGGTGGCGAGCGCCCGGTCCCCCGTCGCACCGGCGCGCGTGCAGTTGGCCTCGTCCGTGCCGTCGTGGCAGTCGTCGACGCCGTCGCACACGAACGCCCGCGCCACGCAGCGGCCGTTGGCGCACGGCACGGTGAGGGGCGGGCACGGCGAGGGCGGCGGCTCTTCGGATGGCGCGGGCGCGCAGCTGCGGCGGTCGGCCCCCAGGCGGGCGCCGTACGGGCACCCGCACACGCGCCGCTGCTCGGGCACCGGGAAGCAGAAGTGGGTGCAGTCGCCGTTGGGGTGCGTGGCGCTGCTGCACGCGCTGCTGCCTGCACGGGGAGACGCGCGGACGTGCGGGCGCGAGCGTCGGCACGCGCCGAGAGACGCGCGTGGCCGCGCGCAAAGACGCTGAGCCCCTCCGGCACCGCCTCGACGGACTGCCGGGGCACAAGCGCCGTTAGCGAGCGCCTACGAAGGCCGGCACGGCACGACGAAGGAGGGTGGGTGGCTGGTGTCACGCCCCCCCGGCCGCCTTTGTCTCCCCGATGCTGAAGTTTACACGGCGGGCAAGCGTGCGTGCAATCGGAGAGACAGGCGCGTGGCAGCACCCCGCACGCGCACCTGGGAGAGGGCCTGTAGGAGCGCGTGGCGCCGAGCCATCGCTGGCACGGAGCTTGGGAAAATTTGATGCGATTCTCAAATTATCGTTTGCTACACGAAGGGCTCAGATTACAGTTTTCCAGCGCAACGGTTTCGCATCGATTAAATGTCCATTATCACACCGGTACGGGTAAGAGCCCCCTTATGGTCATAAACAAACCATCATCTCTCGCAAAGTGTAATTGGGTAACCTTAGCTCCTTTAAAAAAAAGTCATAATTACTTTTAAATACGTGGGACTCTTGTGTGAGTATGAACCCAATGCCCCGGCTACTATCAGTGTCAAGCGATATCTGAACCGGTGCACGTGTGCGAGCATGTGCTTGAAAGCGTGTACCTGAGAGTATGTGCATGCACGAGCAAGCACGTGTGTGTCCGTGCGTGCACAAGCACACAGTTGTGCATCAGTGTGTGTGTGAGCGTGCCGGCATGCAACAGCGGCAGTGTGGCGGGCTGTGCGCTCGGCTACGAACCCGACGACCCGAATTCGATTCCCGCTCACAGCCAACAACAGTGACGAATATCTGAACCTGTTCTGGGGCTCGACGAGGGCGACTCAGCCTCAAATGAGTACCTGGTGCGGTGTGTAAACATCACGACGAGGGAGACAAAGGTGTGTGCGTCTGTCCGGGCGCGCACGCGAGTTCTTGCAGTGAGGCGCCAGCATGCGTGCGCGAGTGTGTGTGCACATAGCGAAAGGCCGTGCATGGTCATGTGTGCGAGCGCGTGTCTGTGGTGTTTGAAGGCAGGGTCGGAATTAGGGGGGTTGCTGGGTGGGCCCCGCACCACCAAATACCTTCGTGGCACCACCCGAGTTCACTCTCTAAAGCGGTGAATCGAACTAATCATTATTGGAGTTGCATGTTCTCTCCACCCCCGTCGCGGGGATTTTTTTCCGGGACCACCGTGTTTTTCTACCTCCGCATTTAAAATCAACGTCACGCACTTAGGGTATTTGGCCGCTATGAATTTCCACGTGATAAGCCACTTCGTGATAGCCAGGTCGGTTCTGAAAATAAGAGCTATGTAGCAGCTCAGTGGGCCTTACATGGTAAAACAAAAACCAAAAATTCGGGAAAGTCACGTAGGTATAAAATAAAACAAATCACGACGTTTCGGGCGCAACAAAAGCGTCCGTCATCAGGTGGGAAAGCATGGCCTGCTGCTGAGGCAGCCTGAAACGTCGTAAATTATTGTATTTTCTACCTACGTGACTTTACCGAAAGAACCAAAAATTATGGATTCCTGCAGTCACGAAAGCTTCAAATCAAGATTTTAAAAGTTTTATAGTTTTCGTTTTAAGAATCGCCGCCGTGGTGGTCCCCCCAGACAACAACAGCTCTTGCCCCCCCCCCCGCCATCCGAGCTGAGCCAGAGTTGGCTCGGAGCTGGGTCGGGTGTGCGACTGCGAGTGACGGCGTGCTAGTGACGATGCGCTAGTGACGATGCGCTAGTGACGATGCGCTAGTGACGATGCGCTAGTGACGATGCGCTAGTGACGGCGCGTGAGGGTGCTCGCGAGCGCCGTGCCCATGGCCTTGCCTCCCTGCGTGCCGGCGTCGTACACCTTGACGTGCATGATGCTGGCCACGCCGCGCCGCATCACCGTGCTGCCGCCCCCGTCGCTCTTGCGTACGCGCAGCAGCATGCCCAGCCTCCAGTCCGTGAAGTAGATGAAGTCTGGCGGGCGGCACGCGGTGGGGGGCGGGGGGGACGTTTCGTCGTCTCTCGATCCCTCGTTGTCGACTTTCAGCAGAGTGATAATTGTTTTTTTTACCCTTTTATCTGGCAACAAAACTGACACCTTTTATTTTACATGGAGTCATGTTTGCATAGACCACAATACCTGCAGTCGGAATGCAAAAAAAAACACAACTCTGATAATGTATGTACTGTCCTTGAAATTGATTGGTCCACACCCGAGACAGCTTTCTTTAGAGCTTAGTCTCTCATGGTGTTGTGTGCGTGCGCGTGCGTGCGCCTGTGTGCGTATGTGCGTGTGTGCGTGTGTTTGTGTGTGCGCGTGTGTGCGTATGTGCGTGTGTGTGCGTGCGCGTTTGTAGGGAGCCGTAGTGTATTGGTTGGCGTGCTGCGCAATAAAGCCAAGGACCCGGGTTCGATTCCTGCTCACGGCCAACATCGGTGACGAATATCTGAACTGGTCCTGGGCCTCCCCTAGGTCGACTCGACCTTAAATAAGTACTTGGTGCGGTGTGTAAACATTGCCACTCTGGAGAAAAAGGTGACCGGGTGTGGTGCTGGCTACACCACCCGCCTGTGCACCCTGCCGGCCTTCATAGATGCTCATGAACAGCACTTACCACAACAGTCCGTTAAAGGCTATATGGGGTATCTTTGTCTTTTCAATTGGTGAGTAGTAGTGGTGGTGGTGAGTAGTGGTGGTGGTGGCGGTGGTGGCGGTGGATAGTGGTGGTGGGGAGTAGTGGTGGTGGTGGTGAGTAGTGGTGGTGGTGAGTAGTGGTGGTGGTGGTGAGTAGTGGTGGTGGTGAGTAGTGGTGGCGGTGAGTAGTGGTGGTGGTGAGTAGTGGTGGTGGTGAGTATTGGTGGTGGCGGTGGATAGTGGTGGTGGTGGTGAGTAGTGGTGGTGGTGGTGAGTAGTAGTGGTGGTGGTGAGTAGTGGTGTTGGTGGTGGTGAGTAGTAGTGGTGGTGGTAAGTAGTGGTGTTGGTGGTGGTGAGTAGTAGTGGTGGTGGTGAGTAGTGGTGTTGGTGGAGGTGAGTAGTGGCGGTGGTGGCGGTGAGTAGTAGTGGTGTTGGTGGTGAGTAGTGGCGGTGGTAGTGAGTAGTGGTGTTGGTGGTGGTGAGTAGTGGTGTTGGTGGTGGTGAGTAGTGGTGGTGGTGACGGTGAGTAGTGTTGGTGGTGGTGAGTAGTGGCGGTGGTGGCGGTGGGCACTACCGCCGTGCAGGGCGAGGCTGAAGGGGTGCACCATGCGCGAGACGCGGCCCAGCGCCGTGCGGGCGCCGCCCTGCAGGTCGCTGTGCTCGATGCGGTCGAAGTACGCGTCCACCCAGTAGAGGCGGTCGGAGCTGCGCAGCCGGACACGAGGAGATTGGGGGCCGTCCATAAATGACGTCACGCGATTTTGGACGATTTTTGACCCCACCCCCCTCGTCACACGGCGTCACAAAAAGTCAGACAACCCCCTCAACTATGACGTCATTACGTCACAAAGCTCTGCCCCCCCCCCACAAAACCATATTTCCATTTTGAAAATAAACATGCTTCAAATCGCTTTAAACTATTGTCAAAGTAGTGCGTATTTAATGTGGCGCTGCACTTTGATGTTGTAGGAGTGTTGGTATAACACTTAGTGTTGTTATAACAATTCTATATTTATTTAAAGTTGCGCATTTTGATGTGACGTCACATTTCTCAACCCCCCCTCATCACACATCGTCACAAATGTCTGAACCCCCCCCCCCAGGTGCGTGACGTCATTTATGGACGGCCCCTTGGGCGGTGAGCTCAGCCACGGGGAGCTTCAGCCACTGATTGCTGCTACCCACGGCTGAAAACAACGACTGCCCCCAAGCAGCGGTGGCGGCAAGAATGGCGGTGTGCTCGTGGTGATGGCGGTGGTGATTGGTGACGATACTGGTGATGGTGGTGGTGGTGGTAATGGCAGTGCTCATATTAACCAATGTGCTGCTGCTGCTGGTAGTGGTGAGAAGACTCAGGTTGTCACATGGACCCACAGGCCAGGCAGCCGCCACGCAGCATTGTACGTGGCCAATGGAAAGATAACGCCCCTCGAATTATTTCAAGAGAGATCTCCACTGCCAAACTGGAGCTGGCCAGGTGCAAGTGTCTCCTCCACTCTCTCCGCAGCCACACTCTTTCTCGTTAAGAGTTGAGGTTGGCGGAGTGTTCGATGACATGTGGTGCTCAGGAGATTACTTAATTTTTGTGGAGAGGGTTGGGGGGCTGATGGTAAGGCCTTGCCTCTTTGTGGCAAGCTTTTAATAATAATAACTTACATTTATTTGTAAGGCGCTGTCCACTAATGTCTCAAGGCGCCTTGTAAGATTAAGGTTAAGGAAATGCCAAAAAAGAAGAAGCTAAATAGAATAAACGGAATTAAGAAAATGTGTTTTTAGACTCGACTTAAAAGTATCCACATTGTCAGTTAAACGAATTTCCAAAGATAGGAAATTCCACAACCGAGGCGCAGACACAGAAATGCCCGCTCATCCCAGGAACGCAGCAGGGCTCGAGATCTCAACGACCTTGAGGGGGTGTGTGGGTGAATTAGCTCGTGAACATATGGTGGTGCCCGCCCATGCAAGGCTTTGAAAACTAGTAGAAGGATCTTAAACTCTCCTCGTTTCAAGACCGGTAAGTCAGTGTAATGATAAGACAACCGAAGAAATATGGTCACGTAGCAGCTCCAACTCTTTCTGAGAGCGGGCAGTAATTTACAGCACACAACAACTTCAGTCGGCAGCCATCCGTTAACTGCACCCGGTAATCAGCCAGCCTCCCACTTGCGTCCGCAAGTTCTACCGGCGGAGACGTGGGGAGACATGGGGAGACGTGGGGAGACGTGGGGAGACGTGGGGAGACGTGGGGAGACGTGGCGAGACGTGGGGGGACGTGGCGAGACGTGGGGAGACGTGGGGAGACGTGGCGAGACGTGGGGAGACGT
>CM025650.2:1601280-1617229 GCA_014621495.2 Entosphenus tridentatus
CCCCCCCCCCAGGTGCGTGACGTCATTTATGGACGGCCCCTTGGGCGGTGAGCTCAGCCACGGGGAGCTTCAGCCACTGATTGCTGCTACCCACGGCTGAAAACAACGACTGCCCCCAAGCAGCGGTGGCGGCAAGAATGGCGGTGTGCTCGTGGTGATGGCGGTGGTGATTGGTGACGATACTGGTGATGGTGGCGGTGGTGGTAATGGCAGTGCTCATATTAACCAATGTGCTGCTGCTGCTGGTAGTGGTGAGAAGACTCAGAGCGTCACATGGACCCACAGGCCAGGCAGCCGCCACGCAGCGTTGTACGTGGCCAATGGAAAGATAACGCCCCTCGAATTATTTCAAGAGAGATCTCCACTGCCAAACTGGAGCTGGCCAGGTGCAAGTGTCTCTTCCACTCTCTCCGCAGCCACACTCTTTCTCGTTAAGAGTTGAGGTTGGCGGAGTGTTCGATGACATGTGGTGCTCAGGAGATTACTTAATTTTTGTGGAGGGGGTTGGGGGGCTGATGGTAAGGCCTTGCCTCTTTGTGGCAAGCTTTTAATAATAATAACTTACATTTATTTGTAAGGCGCTGTCCACTAATGTCTCAAGGCGCCTTGTAAGATTAAGGTTAAGGAAATGCCAAGAAAGAAGAAGCTAAATAGAATAAACGGAATTAAGAAAATGTGTTTTTAGACTCGACTTAAAAGTATCCACATTGTCAGTTAAACGAATTTCCAAAGATAGGAAATTCCACAACCGAGGCGCAGACACAGAAATGCCCGCTCATCCCAGGAACGCAGCAGGGCTCGAGATCTCAACGACCTTGAGGGGGTGTGTGGGTGAATTAGCTCGTGAACATATGGTGGTGCCCGCCCATGCAAGGCTTTGAAAACTAGTAGAAGGATCTTAAACTCTCCTCGTTTCAAGACCGGTAAGTCAGTGTAATGATAAGACAACCGAAGAAATATGGTCACGTAGCAGCTCCAACTCTTTCTGAGAGCGGGCAGTAATTTACAGCACACAACAACTTCAGTCGGCAGCCATCCGTTAACTGCACCCGGTAATCAGCCAGCCTCCCACTTGCGTCCGCAAGTTCTACCGGCGGAGACGTGGGGAGACATGGGGAGACGTGGGGAGACGTGGGGAGACGTGGGGAGACGTGGGGAGACGTGGCGAGACGTGGGGAGACGTGGCGAGACGTGGGGAGACGTGGGGAGACGTGGCGAGACGTGGGGAGACGTGGGGAGACGTGGGGAGACGTGTGGGAGGTGCGAGCGCCGCGGTGACGGCGCTGGCGCCTCCCCTGTGGCTGCGCGCGTTGCCGCACCTCCAGTCGATGGCGAGGCCGTTGGGCCAGCCCAGCGTGGTGTTCACTATCGGCTCCACGTGGGATCCGTCGCACCAGGCCCTCACGATCCTCGCCGGGCGGTTCCACTCGCTCCAGAAGAGGTACCTGATGACGACATCATCGCCATTACCACGCCATTACAGTTGTCACGATCGTAATGTCAACGGGCAAACGGCCGCGGTACTCCGCTCACTCTCGAACACGGGGAGCGACTGGGAGATGCCATGAAGGACCGCAGGTAAGCAGGAAGCCAGCCATGCGGTGAACCGGCGCTAAAAATTGCCCAAGCTCTGCAACCCCCTATATATGAAGATATTTCAGCTAATGAATGAGTGTCTACATGTGGGAGGAAACCGGCGCGCTCAGAGAAAACCCACGCATGCGAGGGGGCAACGATCTATTCCATACAGATGGAACAGGTGCAGTTCACATTTTTGCTGTGCCGCATTTTCCTGTGAGGCAGGGTACGGCTCCTCCTCGGCACCCACGGGAAGGGAGTTTTCACAACATCTGTGCGGTGATCCGCCAAACCTCCCTGCTGCCTCCACAGTGCCGGATTCCAGAACACGTGCACAGCCACCACCACGAGGCACCGCTGCCTGGCTACGATGGTCACATCGCCGTGAGCCACCGTCGTCATTATCATCACCTTGCGAGAAAATTGAGACAATGGCTTTTGCCGAGCCATCGAACAAAGACGGTCGCTGCATTGCGCTTCTGCGGCCGTCTGGAACGCTGTTCCTTCCGAGATTAGGAAGTCAAAAGAGCTGTGCACTTTTAAATCTCGATTGAAAAAACTCAAAGCTTTAGAACTGCTTTGTGTGTTTAGTTTCTTGTCCTTACCCCGCACCTCCGATAAGCACGGCTGGCTACGTACGGTGGTGCGAAAGAAGTTCAACGAATCAATCTTGATGTGAAGCTTTCGTGACTGCAGGAATCCATACTCTTTGCTTCACGTAGGTAGAAAAAGTAATAGATCACGACGTTTCTATCGCCACACAAGCAATCGTCCTCAGGTGGGATGGAGAAACTGGATGCTGAAACAAGTCCTTATATATATTTTTCTACCTACGTGACTTTACCGAAAGAACCAAAGAGTATAAGTTCAACGGACTCTACACACATGCCGATAACACCGTGAGGATAAAACTGGCGAAAAGATTTTCACGAATGACAATTTAAAAGAAAACGACGACGCTGTCAGGAAGGGCCTCACCCGGCGAGGGGGTGCACGGCGACGGCGCGCGGCGACTGCAGGCCGGTCACGAGCGCGCGGCGCGAGCGGTCAGCGACGCGCACCACCGACACGTCCCGGCGCCGGCTGTCCGTCCAGTACAGGTTCCCCGAGAGCCAGTCGTACGCCAGCGCCTCCACGCCCTCCACCTGGATCCCCACCAGAACCTGCCGGCCTGGCGTCACCGCGCGGGCGGAGGGAGGGGTTGCGAGTGGCACGCGGCACGATGCACGGGATGCGCATCCGCGTGCACACGTGCGCAAAGATGCGCACGCTGCACGTGCCAAAGCACACGTGTGCACGAGCGTACGTACATCTCACACACGCAAACCACAATAAGATGAATATACCCCGTATTGCCTTGACGGACTGTTGGGGCGAGTGCTGTTAGTGAGCACCTATTAAGGCCGACACAGCACACTAGGGGGCGGTAAGGCAAGCACCTCGCCCGACCACCTTTGTATCCCCACTGTTGATATTTACACACCGTACCGGGTACTAATTTAAGACTTGAGTCGACCAAGTCCAGGCCCAGGACCGGTTCAGATATTCGTCGCAGATGTTGGCTGTGAGTGGGTATCGAACTCGGGTGGCAGGCTTCGAAGCGCAACACGCTGACCGCTGCTCCCCACCAAAGACAAAGATCCCCCACGTAGCCTGAAGAGACACTCGGTACAAGAGCTGTTTCGCGAGCACCTATGAATACCGACACAACACGCGGGGGGTTGGTAGGCCAGCACCACGCCGGGCCGCCTTTGGCGATATTGACCACCTATGCCAGGTACTCATTTGAGGCCGAGTCGACCTCGGGGAGGCCCAGGACCGGCTCGGACAATCGTCACCGGCGTCGGTGCCATCCTTCCGCTCACCGGTGCCGTCCAGGTTCTGCCGGGAGATGCTGCCCTTGCTGCTGTCGGAGAAGAAGACGGAGCGGTGCGCCGCGTCGAACTCCACCCCCACGAAGTAGGAGGGCTTCCCCTTGACGGGCAGCACCACGTCCTCCTGGCGCGACGGCGCCAGCGGGATCCCCCGCACCGACACCATCGCCGACACCAGCAGAAACGTCTGCACCACTGGCGCGGGGAGGAGGCGGACCGGGGAGGGGGGAGAGAGGGAGGTCGGAGGGAGCCTCGAGTAGTGCAGACACTGTAGGAGGACTGAAGGGGCACCCCATGACATTCACTCAGCGTAGCTTCATTATAACATGTAGAAGGCTTTCGCGACCAATACTATTCATAATAAAGGTTTTTGGGTTAGATCGCGTAAGTGTAAATGTGTCGTAACCCTCCACCACCCGACACAGCCGGTAAGGGATTTGTCACGTAAACAACGAGCCAATAAGTCACTACTTGAGCCCACCGGTGTGTTGGCGAGTAAATCCGCAACATTTACAATTTGAATATTGTTAATAGAGCTGGGCGGATCGTTGCACCGCGCGGCCGCGAGAGGTCGGGGGGGGGAAGGGGGGGGGGGCGGCTCGTGGCGGCCGTCGCCACGGCGGTGGCACGACCGCGGCCGCCTGTGACCCCCCGGGGGGCTGCCTCACGCGCGCAGCTGCGTCCGTCGGCCTGCAGCTCGAACTCGAGGCGGCAGCGGCAGCGGAAGCCGAGGCCGTCGGTGTCGGCGCGGTGGCTGAGCAGGCAGACGTGCTCGCACCCCCCGCCGTGCCGCCCGCACGGGTTCGGCACTGCTCACGCGCGCGCAAAGACAAAGATCCCCCGAATAGCCTTAACAGAGTGTTCAGGCAAGTGCTGTGAGTGAGCATCTATGAAGGCCAGTATGGCAGAGGGTGGGTGGGTGGCCAGCACCATGCCCAGCTGCCTTTGTGCCGTAGAGATTACGCTTACACACTGCACCAGGTATTCATTTCAGACTCAGACTTCATTATTTCAGCTGGCACGGCCCCACTGAGCTAAGCAGCTCTGTTACAAGGACAACCACAGCAGTGGCGACAGCTGCAGGACATTACAGGGTGGGGGAAAAAACTACGGCAGATTATTTACACGAAAATGCATACAAGTTCAACAATCAAGCGCTTAAAAACAAATCAACAACAATGTCCAAACATCCCATCACAGACAGAATCAGAATATTTACGTATACTGGAGGAATCTGATGAGCTATAAAGCTCTTTATCACAGATGTTCAGTAGGGGGCGGGGGGTGGGTAAGAACGTTACGCGTGGAAGTAAAGCCCGAGTCGACCCAGCCGAGTCCCAGGAGCTGTTCCGATATCGCTCGCCGCTGGCGCGGGAGCCCAGCCCGTCGGCGTGTGCGGCGCGGTCCCTTACCGAGCGGCTGGCGCGCCACGTGGCTCACGGCCACGGCGTGGGGCTTGGACCCCGAGCGGTGGACGACGGCGGCCTCGGCGCCGCCGAACTGCGACGCGCGCAGCACGGCCATGCGCGTCCAGTCGGTGAAGTAGACGCGGCCCTCGAAGAGCGACACCCCGTAGGGGTGCGGCACCACCGCGCTGCCGCTCAGCACCACCCGCCTGCGGCGCAACGCACGCGCGCTCAGCGAGAGGCGGGGGGGGGGGCCGTGCCCGGCCCGCCGTGCCATAGCAACACGTTCGCCGCGCAACGTGAGCGGGTAGCCGCACGCATGGCAGCGCAGGCACCGAATGTGACTCCGTTTTCTGTCTCTATACCAATGCGAGCACATCTTAACCTGTTGACACAAGAGGATTGGGGTTATAGGGCAAGCATTTGTTCAGGCTGGAATTAGGGTTAGAAACACACGTCGAGGGTTAGAGTGACAAGGAGGAGCATTTGACGAGGATTATTAAAGGGGAAGAGCGCCTGTCAGCGTTCGTGTTGGGGTGAAGAGGAGAACCCGTCCAGGATTCCGCACAGATTCAGGGATGCCGAGGGTCACCTTAGAGTTCGAGTCAGGGTCAGGCCAGAGATCACGTGCTCTTGGGTGGAGGGGGGGGGGGTTAGGGATGCGGCGGTCAGGGTGAGGTGAGCTGGGCAGCACCTGTCGAGGCCGCTGTAGGAGACGCACTCGATGCGGTCGTAGCGGCTGTCGCTCCAGTAGAGCCGCTTGAGCACGTGGTCGAGGGAGAGGCCGGCGAGCCAGCCGAGCCGGCCCACGACGAGCGGAGCGCGCGCCGAGCCGTCCATGTGCGCTCGCTCGAGGCGCGGCGCGTCGCTCGGCGCGTCCCACGACGAGAAGAACATGAACCTGCGTGGCACAGGCGCCAGCTGGTGGTTGGCCGACACTCCTTCCCGCCGGTGCGTGTGGACGTGTGAGTTTACGGTGGCAGTCAACCCGTGACACCTGGCTCTGCCCCGTGACCTCCTGCCAGCGGGCGTCCGACACTTCACGTGGCTTTAAAATGCACATAGCCTGGCACAAGCGCCATGGTGACGTCGCCGCCACTTAGAGGCGAATGGCAACTGTTGTTTGTTGTGACTTTGCACGGTGGTGTAGCGATTAGCGCGCTGCGCTATGAAACCCGACACCCCGAGTTCGATTCCCGCTCACGGCTAACACCAGTGACGATTATCTGAACAGATCTTGGGCGTCCTCTAGGTCGACTCAGTCTCAAATGAGTAACTGGTGTGTAAGCATCGCCACTTGGGAGACAAAGGCAGCTGGGCGTCGTGCTGGCCACCCACCCCTTCGCGCCGACCTTCAGAGGTGCTCTCTAAACAGCACTTGCCCCAACAGTCTGTTCAGGCTATAGGGGGGATCTTTGTCTTTATTCTTGTTGTGCTTGTTTACCCAAGAATCAATGAGCCTCAAGTTTTTTGCAGTCGGCAGGAAATGTTTTTGTGCGCCAACCCAAATGGGTAATTTGCAGGAAATATTTTAGCATTGGGATGCGTGGCCAAAACAAGTTACATTGTGTGTGGTATTGTTGGCAATGGGAGAACAATGGAGAATCCGAAGGAAAATCACTCACAACAATGGGAGAACATAAAAACTCCACGCGGGAAAGGTGCCCGAGTCGAGAATCGAGCTCAGGTCTTTGTTTGCTGCGAGGCACAAGGATTACCGCCGCATTGCCACCCTGCCGCCAAGAGGCGAGCCGTGTACGCGCGTGGAAGCAACGCGTGCGTGCGTTGGCGCCGTCGCCCACCCGAGCGTGGGGTCGAGCGCGAGGCCGCGGGCGCCCTCCAGGTCGTCGGCGAGCAGCACGAGGCGCCCGGCGCCGTCCAGCGCCGTCACGTCGATGCGATGCGCCGTCGAGTCGAGCACGTAGAGCTTGTGGTTCACCCAGTCCACCGCCACGCTCTCCGGCGTCTCCAGCGCCGAGCCCACCACCTCCTGCAGGCCCGAGCCGTCCGCTCGCGCCGAGAAGACCTGCGCGGTCGGGCGGCGCGGCACGGGTTTTAGCAACGGCCGCTCGTGCGTGCCGGCCAGGCCGATCGTCCGCAGGACAACTCGAAAAGAAAGATACTTTTTAAGATTTTTGCTTTTCACGTTTTCTGACGCGTGGTACAATCCCAACAATCGGCGTTACAGGGCGTGCGCGTCCGTGTTGGAATTTCACAACGGTTGGCCATTCCCTTCTTAAATATGAACACGGCGAGGGGTGGGAGGGGGGGACGGGATCTCCCGTGATCTCAGATGTGAGGGGGGTGAAAATAAACATCGACTAAAATACGCAAATCTCATCGGCCGAGCCCAATCCCGACACGAGCGACGGACGCCCCCCCCCCCACCCCGGGCCGCGTGGCTGTCGCGGTGCGGCGCGACCCCGAGCCGGCACCTTGTTGAGCGCGGCGTCCGTCCAGTAGACGGTGCCGAGGCGCGCGTGGAAGTCCACCCCCGTGGGGCTGCCGCGGGCGGGCGACGGAAGGAGCGTGCGGAGCTCGTGGCCGTGCAGGTCGCCCACGAGAAGACCCTGGCCGTCGGAGAAGATGAGCAGCGGGCGGCCTGAGGCACGCACGCACGCACGCACGGACACGCACGCACGGACACGCACGCACGCACGGACACGCACGCACAGACACGAACGCACGCACGGACACGCAATAATAAAATACAAAGGCCCTTAACAGGCTGTTGGGGCAAGTGCTGCGAGCGAGCGCCTATGAAGGCCGGCACGTCGGTGTCCCAAGTGCCATGCCCGGGCGCCGTTGTCTCTCCAGTGCTAACGTTTACACACCAGGTGCTCATTTAAGGCCGAGTCGACCAATGGCAAAGTCGCGCAGAACTGGACGACTCCCAGCAATTTGGCTGAAAGTAGTGAATCAGTGCAGCGAGGGGTGCGAGCGGAGCATCAGCCAGTCACGCTATCCAATTAACTCACAGTGCCTGGGTCTGTCCTCCGACCTCCTGGCAGCTTTAAAGTGCGCCTTCCTCTCAGCATGCGAAACAACTCCGCCAAATGTGTGACCGCTCGCACGTCTCACTAATGTACCTCCTCTAAAACACCAAGTCACCCGGCAGGGGACCGTTTGGCTGTCCTCAGTCATGGTGGGAAATGACCACGACAGGGCCGGACTATCCGTGCGTGGGATGCCAACCGGCAAAATCCGGATGGACATTGAAGAAACCGACAGCGGCGTCGACCCCCAGAGACGGCACGGAGACAGAACCACGACCTGACCCCAATAGCCCTGACGGCAGACTCGTTCGTCCGAAACGACACCACGACTGGATTCGCGCCGGCGTCAACGAAGAGATGCCGCGGGGTGGGAGGGTGCGGAGGGGTGCCAGCGGTGGGTGAGGAGCGAGTTGGGTCGGGGCGGGGGGGGGGTCACTTGCCGGAGGAGGCGTTGACACGGCAGTGGCGGCCGCGCTCCAGCACGTACCCGTCCACGCACGCGCAGCGGTGCCCGCGCGGCCGCGTCTCGCACAGCTGATCGCAGGCGCCCCACACCCTGCACTCATCGAAGTCTGCCGCACACGCACGAGGCAGAGACACGCGCCCGCGCGTCGTAGCGGTCCGGCACGGTCGGGGCGAGAGCGGGGAGTAGCGGTGCGGGCAGCACCGCCGCAGGTCGGCTTCGTCTCCCCCGTGCTGATGTTTGCGCCCTGCGCCACGTACTTATGTAAGGCTGAGTCGACCTAGGGGAAGTTCAGGCCAGGTTCTGAGAATATTTCCCGCTGATGTTGCCTACACCACCTGTTGTGTGCGAGGTGGTCCCCAATACAATCACTCTCCAGGCTCAAACCTGCTTGGCTTCTGAGATGGTGGAAGGCTGGCACACGTGGGAAGGGAGGATCATGAGGAGGAAGCTCTCCTGCTTGGGAATTCAAGAATATCTTAACTCTGGGGAGACACGACGAGTAGATGGCTCCTGAAAACTTCTCTCTCCCCCGAACCTCTGCTCCCCCCCCATCCCCCCCAGGGGTCTCACCCACGCAGGAGCGGCTGTCGTTGGCCACCACGAGGTGCCCGGGGCAGGCACAGGTCCCACCGCTGGGAGAGGCTCGACACGTGAACTCGCAGCTGAGCGCCGCACACGCGGAGAAGCCTGAGGAACAGGGGAGGGCACGGGGAGGGCACAGAGTGGGCACGGGGTGGGCACGGGGTGGGCACGGGGAGGGCACGGGGTGGGCACGGGGTGGGCACGGGGTGGGCACGGGGTGGGCACGGGGTGGGCATGGACCGCCGATTAACGGAGAACGTTACATGGCAACGGTGTGTTGCTCACTCGTTCTGTGCAGCAGTAAGCATGACAAACATCAGGCATAAACCCGTCAATGAAGTAATGAATATAATTTTCTAAAAAACACATTTTTATAGATTTGACCTCTTTAACGCCAGGGCATCTCACGTAATTTTACATGCGATTATAATCGATGAACAACAACACATTGGAAAGGGCACCAATAGTGGTAGCTGTCCCTATGGGATTGAAAACTCATTTTAGATTGAAAACGAATTTCCTAGAACTGATTTTTGTGTTCAGTTTGTTGTCCTTCCTCCTGCACCTCCGATTAGCACGGTCATCTATGTACGGTGCGAAAGAAGTTCCAACATACGTATACATGGGAGAAAAGGCGACTCCTCTCCTCGCCTGCGTTAGCTTGCCAGTGGGGGGACGATGATCGCTGCTATTGCGTAATCTCATTTAGCAATTTGCGAGCATTTTTTAATTCCGCCAAATTTGGACCGTGACGCCGGCACACAATGGCATGACGTCAGGGGGTGTTTAACGTCCACTGCGACGAGTGCGGCATGCGTTTTACACGAGAGTGAACGTACCCACAGAAATGACCAGGGCGGCCTGCCGGACGTGAACCGTAACAAGCAGCCGATGGGCTACGGCTGGGCCACGCTACCTCCCCAGCGTGGTGGAAACCGTGGCTGCCGCGCTCGAGTGACACCACCAGGACGCCACCAGCGCACATTTTACATCCTCCAGCGGAGCGACGCCGTCGCTCGAGAGCCGTGACGGAGTGTCTGACAATCTTTCGCGTCTCCGTTAAAATCCCCGCCTCGTTGGGCGAGCCTCCCCCCCCCCCCGCGCAGAATGCCACGGGCCGCTCCCTTACCTGCGCCGCAAACGTACGCGCGACCCACGGAGGTGTGGACGTTTCGGGATTTGTCTTCCTCGAGGAGAACTCGGGAGAGGAAGGGAGAGCCGAGGGCAGCGAGGGGAGGGGCTCACCGCAGAGCAGCCCCGCGGTGACGTTGGTCTCGTCGCCGCTCCCCGCGGGGGGGCAGTCGCGCGTCCCGTCGCACACGCGCTCCACGGGGATGCACGCACGCGAGCCGGGGCAGCCCCACTCCCCGGGGGGGCAGCTCGCCTGCTGATGCTGCTGCTGTTCTTCTGCATAGACAAAAAGATGAAAGAAAGACAAAGATCCCCCGTATAGCCTTAACAGACTGTTGGGGCAAATGCTGTTAGTGAGCATCTATGAAGGCCGGCACGGCACACGAGGTGGGTGGCCAACACCACGCCCGGCCGCCTTTGTCTCCCCAGTAGCGATGTTTACACAGCACCAGGTACTTATTTGAGGCCGAGTCGACCTAGGGGAGGCCCAGGACCGGTTTTCAGAAAATCGTCATTGGGTGTTGGCCGTGAGCGGCATTCGAAATCTGGGTCGCCAGGTTCGTAGCGCAGCGAGCTAACCGCTTCACCACCGCTCCCTACGCACACACGCACACACGCACATACACATACACACACATACACACACACACGCGCGCGTCTCGCCCAGCGACGGCGCCGCCCTCCTCACCACAACCGCTCTCGTCGCTGGAGTCGCCGCAGTCGTCCTGGCCGTCGCAGAGCCAGGAGCGCGGCACGCACCGCCCGCTCGGGCACACCACCTGCTCCGGCCCACACGTCCCGTACGCTGTGGGGGGTGGGGGTAGGTGAGATGCGTACGTCGTGCGAGGAACGTTTAGAGGCCAGAGCGTCGCCCGGTGCAGTGGTGGTTTTTCGGCAACAGAGTCTGCTCCGGGTAGATGATGCGTGCGGGTGGATTCACTGGGAAAGTCGAATGGTCTCGCAGTGGTTTCACCATCGGCGTTTTCTAGTATAGAGGCCCATAGACTCGCATAGAGACCCGTAGACTCGCTTGGAGACTCCTAGGCTCACGCAGAGACTGCAAGACTGACTTAGAGATAGGCAGATTGACATAGAGACCTATACAGACTTCCACAGAGAACCACAGACCCACGTACACGAACTCCGGTCATCCTCGCAAGCGGCTTTTGGCTCGCCATCGAACAAAGATGGTCACTGCGTCGCGCGCTTTCAGATGCGCCTTTTGCAGCCGTCTGCAACAGTCTTCCTCCCCATATTAGAAAGCCACTGGAGCTACGCACTTTAAATCTAGTCTGTTTGAAAACTAATTTCTTTGGAACTTCTTCTTGTGTGTCAGTTTGTTGTTCTTCCCCCGCATATCCGATTAGCACGGTTGGCGATGTGGCGTGAAAGAAAGTCAGAGACAAAGATCCCCCCTATAGCCTTCACAGGCTGTTGGGGCAAGTGCTGGTAGCGAGCACCTATGAAGGCCAACACGGCACACGAGGGGGTGGTGTGGCCAACACCACACGCGGCCGCCTTTGTCTTCCCAATGGCGATGTTCACACTAGGTACTCATTTGAGGTTGAGTCGATCTAGGGGAGGCCGAGGACCGGTTCAGATAATCGTCACCGGTGTTGGCCTTCTGCGGGAATCGAACTCGGATCGCCGGGTTTCGTAGCGCAGCGCTGACCGCTGTGCGACCGCTCCCCACAAGGTCAGCACACATACACGCATACACGCATACACGCATACACACATACACGCATACACACCACGGAAGCCCACACTGACCCGGGAGACCGACACACCCGCGTCTGCACCGCGCGCTCTCACCGCAGTCGGCCTCGTCGCTGCCGTCGCCGCAGTCCTGGCGGTGGTCGCAGCGGAAGGCCCCCGGGAGGCACCGCCCGTCGGCGCAGGCAAACTCGTGCGTGCCGCAGCGTAGGCCTGCACACGCCGCGCGGGGCGACGATGTGAATGTCCGCACGCGGCTCGCGCGTCGCGTTGGCAGTGCTGTCCAAGCACGAAGGGTAATAAGGAGAATCAAGCTCGACGCTTCGGTCAGTAGTAACACCGTGTTGTGGTGTGACTACTGACCAGTGGGCGTTTTTTCGGGCAATGGTCTTTATTCATGTATTCATGAGGAATTCAGACAAACAGAGCCGATAAAACATTCCCATTGAACTGCAGCATGGGAGGTGAACCCGGGGATGTGTTCTGGGCGCAGAAGGACGAAAGCCCACCGTGCTACAAATCTACCCACCTGAGCACTGGGGAGACAAAGGCGGTCGGGAACGGTGCTGGCTCTCCCACACCCTCATGTGCCCTGCCGGCATTCCTAGGTGCTCGCTAACAGCACTTGCCCCACTCAGTCTGTCAACGGCTACGTGGGGGATCCTCCTTGTCTTGGCGTGTGCCAGCGTACCACAGCCGTGCTCGTCAGAGCCGTCCCTGCAGTCGGCCACGCGGTCGCAGCGCTGGCTCCGGTTGAAGCAGGCGCCGCTCGCGCAGGCGAGCTCCGGGCACACGGGGTATCCTGCTCACGGGCACGCGGATCAACGCACACACGGACACACTCGCACAACGACACACGGGCACGGCGACACACAGAAACTCCGAAACGCACGGGCACACACACGTTCCGACACACGCACACACGGGCAAGGCGACGCACAGACAGACGCACACAGGGAAACACCGACATACGGACATACGCAGACAATGCACACACAGACACACCAACACCCGCGCACACCAATACATGGACGCACGAACACAGACACGCACACATACGCACACAGACACAAACACATAGACGCATGAACTCAGTGACAAATCAGCATATCAACACAGGAACATATGGACACACATGAACACATGGCTACACTACACGAATACACTGAAACTTGACTCCATGAACGGGGCTCGAATGGGGCGAGCGTGAGAGACCCAGGCGCGTCAAAGAGGAGGGAGAATCTATCTGTGTGGAGTTTTGAGTCATATGTTTTTTTTCTGAGTTAATCCAGTTTCCTGCCCGTATGAAGCCCGATGCACGTTCGTTGAATTGGCCAAATGTCCAAACGCAAGACCCTCTTGAAAAAGTCTTGAGGTTCAGCGAGGCCATCTGGGATAAATCGAGAGCATTATTATTATAATCTTACTATTGCAGTAGGAGTAACAGTACGTCTATCACGAGATAAAGGTCCATTGAGTACGGGAGTCCTCTGTTTCATTGCCGGCCTGTATTTAAATAATTGCACAAGGGAGCACCAAAGATGGGACACGCTGCTAGGTTTTACTAAATGCAGTTTGAAATTACATGTCATTATAATTCCGTGGGCTCAGAGTCCGGACCACTGCGCTGAGTGCTGCAGTGAGGGAGGGAGGGAGGGGAGATTGGGAAGGGAGGGTGATTGAGAAAAGGGGGGAGGAAGAAAGTGAGGGAGAGAGAGGGGAGGAGAGAGGAATTCGGTTAGGAGGGAGGATTGAATATCGGGAGAAGAGGATGGGAAGCATTGAGAATTGAAGGAGGGAATTGTGAGCTCAGAACGCTCCTGAAACACGTGTAAGCCTCTCTGCATGTTTGTTGTCCTTCCCCCGCACCTCCGATTAGCACGGTTGGCTACGTACGGTGGGAAAGAAGTTCAGCGTACGTACGTTCATACCACGCGTGCAATCTCTCGTTCTGTGTTTACACGTGTGATGTTGCAGGAGAGTGTTACTGTGTCCTCACTGTCGGTAGATCTTCTTGTTTTGTGTTCTTAGTCTACCCTCTTGGTTAACGCCTGGCTCACAGGGCCCGCAAGCACACACCTACATTACATCCTCTATTCTTGTTTGTGACTCCTTTTCACAATTCTAGCTCGGTTCATCATGTGCGTCATTTACGTTCCGTTCTCCAATCAAACCGCACGCGGTTGCGTCAGTCTAGTCCCGCGTCGATAAGGCCACGTGGCCTTTGTTGAGTTGAGTGGGCCCAGTTACACGAGGCATCTCACTGCACCCCACTCACCTGGGGAAGGGTTTCCACCCCCGCTGCTCTTACACCTGCTGCCTGGCCTCACTTTACGGTGTTGGTTCCATGCACGTGGATTTGTTGTTTAAGATTTTCCCCGAAATGTATTTATTTTTCATTTACGTTAAATGTCTCTCTGCGGGCGTCTGTGTAGTTTGCGTGTGTACTTTGTGTGCATCGGGCCAGCCGGTGTGTTTTGTTTCCATCCGTTTGATCCTTGACACTTTTTTTTATGAGTGAAAAGTAAATTTTGCTTAGGATTATAATTTACATGGACGCTTTGTAACGGCTTTTTTGTGTTAGGTGAGTGTGACCAGTGCAGCTTAGCCCGGCTGTTCAGCAGCTCTGAGTGCTCAAGCGAGGCATTGGTGAGTGACCGCCTAGACCTACGTGCAAGCACTGCTGCGCAAGATGAACGGCAAGGCCATCTCCTTCACCGCTATCCAATCACATTTACCATTAGACACAGGCAATCAGAGAGACCAAGAGGGAGACAATGATGGAGGTCCATACAGACTCATGAAGACCCCTTAGTCATTCTTAGGGAATTGCAGCAAATAGTATAAGCATTCATAGAAACCCGCAGAGGATCAGAGAGAACCATAGACTCATAGAGAATAATTGTCGCTGTCAAGAGACCCGTGAACATTCAGAGACTCAGAGAGACACGTGGCGGAGACCCTTGATTATCTTGTCATCCTCGCAAGAGACAGGGTGGGAAAGCGGGGCAGGGTGCGGGGAGTACGGGATTGTGTGCGTGCGTACACAATGCGAGGATTCTTTAGAGGGGGTACTCCAATTTGAAGCGAGTGGGATTTGGAAGAGAGCACAGGTTCTACAGCTGACGTTCATGGGGAGGGGGGGGGGGGCCAATAAACACATAAGTCGTGCTGTTAAAAAATTTAAAACAATCTGAAGTTCACAACAAACACGAAACCGAAGTTTTGTTGATCAGCGAAAAGAAATGGGAGGGAGGGAGCGAGGGAGGGCTGATGGGCCGCAGTCACTCACGGCACAACTTCTCATCGGAGGCGTCCGTGCAGTCCGGCTCGTGGTCACAGCGGCGTGCGGAGGCTACACACTCCCCACTCGCGCACGTCCACTCCCCGCTAGCGCACGCGCTGGGGGCTGCTGGAAGGAGACGACGCCACGGAGAGAGAGAGAGAGAGGTGGGGAGGGGGCGCCGTGCGAGACGCAGAGATTGACTCGACAGCGAGGAGGTATGCACGCAGGAAACCCTCCACGGCGTGCCAGTGTCACGTATCACTCTCCTGTTTGCAAACACGAACACGAACATGTACAGCCCTTCTTGTCAATCTACTGCTGAATGAGGGCCTCCCCATTCCGTGTGGGCACCGCAGTGGCAGGATGTTAACTACCTCGCTTGGTGTACAGGAGGTCGTGGGTTCGATCCCGACCCTGACGATGCCTGTATATTTGGAGTTTGCGTGTCTCTCTCCCCATAGTCGTATAGATTTTTCTACGGGTCCTCCGGTTTTCCCTCCACATTTAAAATCACCATCACGCGTTTAGAGTGGTTGGCTGCTCTACATTTACACGTGATAATATATATTTACAAATCCTATAAGTTTTTTTTTTCCCCCAAGCAAGTGCTGTTTCAAGGCAGCGTGAATGACAATCGTGATTCGGTTTGATGCATTACTATTATTTGGGCTCATATGTCAGCGTAAAACAATCCCTTCAAGAGTCTACAGACGCGGCGCGCCTCCGTAGATGCACGACGCACACACGTTTTGAGACAACATAGGAGCGCTCGCAGATCGCTCTTCCACATCATGTGCTGATTCCAAGGTAAAATCCCAAGTCTCAGACGCAAAATTGCTTGAGAGAGCCAGGATTAAACAGCAACAATCATAAGGGGCCGTCCATAAATGACGTCACGCACCTAGGGGGGGGGG
>CM025650.2:1632655-1682729 GCA_014621495.2 Entosphenus tridentatus
GGGCCGACATTACACAGTGGCATCCGTGATGTCACTACACATGTATACAGTATTTTTTACTGCAGGAGGAATCCGATGAGCTATGAAGCTCTTTTCCCACAGACGTCAAGTAGGAGGTGGGTCAGAACGTTACGGCGGTGGGTGCCTTGGGCGTGAGAGAGGGGAGCCCGCGCGTCTTCGCCAGTCGGTGGCGGTAGCGACGCTCGCACGTGGTTGCCTGTAAGCCAGCAACTGTGGAGGAAGCTGCGAGGGTTGGTGGGTCACACACAGATGTCGTTGCGCAACTCCCCCCCCCCCCCCGTGCACGTCGAGGGGGAGCCATAACCCTGGCTTGCCGGGAGAAGGCGGTGCAAGCAAAGATGTGGACTCCATCTGTGACTGTGTGTATGGGATAGAGTGTTTCCCCCTCGCATGCGGGGCTTTCCTCCGGGTGCTCCGATTTCCTCCAACACGGAAGCCACTCATTAATTGACCGATAGCATCTCACTGTAGAGAGGATGGCGGAGCTGTTGTTGGTCGCGCTGGCTTCACGTGTGGCTGCTCCTCGCGCCTCTGACTCGCGATACAAGTTGGAATTGTTATTATTGTCAAAAATAATAACTATCGATAAGCAGACTACGTCTCCATATATCTGTCTCTCCGCATATGTTGTATTTCTTTATTGAGGCAAGCCATGTACAATAATGGCAGTACAAACAGAAGCCTTGTCCGGTTTCGACTTGCAGGGTCTCATCAGCAGACTCACGCTTGTGCTTGAATGGCGGCGAGCTGCCTCGTGCAATTCGGGCAATCTCTTTAAGATACGAGTCCATACTTCACCACTCTGGTCAGCGCGGGTTGGTGCAGGGAGCGCATTTTGATAATGATCATACCGCGCGTCGCATCACGTGGATCTGCGTTCATCTTTAAAGTAACAAGATCGATGTACAAATGTCATCGTTCATATAGATCATCAAGTATTGAAATTACCGAATCAACATTGAGAAATCATCGGACTTTTAACGGCAATATTATCCAGCCGCATTTATTTACACAAACTCAATTGATGTATCGATTGCCACGAACTGTTCTACCACATTGCACAATGATGTGTGCTATTAATGGTCATTGCGCGAAACGTCGCATATTATATATTTATATTGAGTGTGTCCGAGGGTGTTTCTTCGTTATTTGTGCACCACTGCCAACGCAGCTACAGCAGCCGCAGACTCACCAGATAATTAGTTCAGCATCGCTAGGTGTGGTTCAGGTGCCTAGCGGCAGGCAGGTGGGACGCATGGGTGGTTGACGAGGGGGCCCGGGTGGGAGGGGTGGTGCAGCGGGGGTTGGGCGCCCTGAAAAGCCGGCTCGACCTCATTTACTCATCACAAGAAGCACTCAGCTGGGCGTCGCGGGCAAAAACTACAAATCCTTAGAGAAAAATCAGTTTGTGGTTTACTTTCGGAGAATGTTCGCGATGGCCTTCAACGGATCGCTCCAGACCGGGGTAGGTGAGCCGGTGCACGTTTGTGTGTTTGTGTGTGTTGTGTGCTGTGTGCGTGCCGACGTTAGAGGCAGCGAGCGCTGGGGAGGTGGAGTTGGTGGGAGAGGTGCGGGTAGCAGCGGCGGCAGCAGCAGATGAAGCTGGCGCGCAGTGGCGGGAGATGAAGGGAGGAGAGTAACTTGGGCTGGAGGTGCCCCCACAACTTTCCCGCGCCGGTCCTGTTCCTGCTCTTTGCTGCCACGCCGCCGCGGCGGTGGTCGGGCGGCCTGTCACGTGCTCGAGGGGTTGGGGTTGCCACTCGGTCGTCGCATAAGCGCCTCGCGAACAATGCGGTCCTCCTAGGCCAGTGGCTCTTAACCTGCTGGGGGTGCCAGGTGCCCTTTCTGGGGGTGCGAGACGTGGCCAATATTATTTTTAGAAGGTAAATATAAGCGAAGCGCGAATTAAGCACGGAGACGTCAGTAAAACTACTTTGTGTCATCAAACCAATGTCTTTGTTAACATTGCGCTTTTTTCGATTGAGAACCAAAGGGGTGCTAGGCTGCAGTAAAGGTTAAGAACCACTGTCCCAGGCTGTGATGTAGCGATGACGATGGTGGGGGTAATGATGATGACGGTGGTAATGACTATTTCGACAATTTCGATGGCAGTTATGACGGTGGCGTTAATGATTGATAGCCAGGCACTCCTCTATTTAACCAGGAGATTAAATCAACCGACTGATACGAATGAGACCGCATTGCCTCTGTTGCCAAGGTGATCACTGTGAGGGTGGTCGTGGTGATGATTTTGGTGGTGGCGATCTTGTTAATGGTGGTGATGGCATTGTTAATGATGATGATGGTGATTTATTGATTACATTGGTGAACGTTCCTCAGTCTTGTAGGCACATTTATGACCAACATCCCAGCATGGCATGTAAGGAGCAACGCGTGCATTTACAAAATTAGAACGTACGTAGTTGTCTCGTTGGGTTTTATTTAAATGTTAGTGGATTTTGCGGAACTCTTCCCCGGTGGGTCACCGAGCGCAGTGCTGAGTTCCACGTGGGGCTTCGTGACGGCTTTCGTGACACGTCCGTGAGGGGGGGGGGTGCTGAACTGTGACTTTGGAAATATAATTCGGTGAGGCTGCTGCTGCGTTGGTCGTGGTGCACAATCGACACCAACGACTCGACACACGCGCGTCAATAACATTGCCACGCTTGTCAGTAACGAAACAGACACCATCCTTGCTAATGAAGAAGGGCCATTGCCCGGAACGTCGGCGTTATTGACGAATGCCTTTCTGCCGCGCCACGTGAATAAGCTGGCGACGAGTGAGGCTGCATCGCGGCGCCCCGATCCCTCGATGGCGTCTTCTCTCCGCTTCCTCCTCTCGCTTCTGCAAATCCTCCCAACACCTGCTTGTCCAAGTCGCCACCGCCACCCGTGGCTTCCAGCGTCGACCGTTGGAACCACGGTATTCGCCATTTACGAAAATTCCAAAGTATTTTTTTATTTAATCCCAGGCCCACTGAGCTATTTAGTATATTTTTTTTGCCGGAAGCGACCTGTCCACAAACAATAACTCAACGAAGTGGCTTATCACGTGGAAATTTATAGCAGCCGAAAACCCTAAACGCGTGTTGGTTCTAAATGTCGAGGGGAAACCCGGAGGACCTGGAGAAAAATCCACACGACCATGGGGAGAAACATGCAAACTCCAAATATCTAATATGGGACCTCTCTTCCAGTATCAAAATATAAGAATGTTTTACCCTTTGTGGCAATAAAACAGTTGTTAACACTTTGAGACTAGGCTCTAAAGAAAAGAAAGCTGGTGCTGGTATGGATCGATCAGATTCAAAGACAATGCACACATTACACTGCGTAACGAAAAGAAATTGTTCCTGGGTACTAAAGTGTTATTTTCCAATTGCTTATGCCTCAAAAGAACATAAAATGGCTATTATTCCCCACAAACTGCTTTTGTCACCAGGACGGTGATATTTAGAATTTGCCTATTTTCAATGAAAAAACGTGGTGTGCATTTGAGTCGTTCCTTCAAATAAAGTCCTGGTCACAAAAGGAACATTTGTGCGGAATAATAACCATTTTCTGAAATTGAGGCATGAGCAGTTAGAAAATAACACTTGCTATCCAGGAACAAAAGTCGTGTTACATAGTGAATTGTAAGAGCATGTGTTGTTATTTCCATGCTCCCACAAGTATATGTAGTTAATGCAGACAGGATTCCTTGCAAAAGGTTTATGTTTGGTGCTTTAACATCTCAACACCTCTTTTATTGCCAAAGGCGTTGGGGTTGGGCTCCAACCGACGGCCTTCAGTATACGAGGCAAGGAAGTTAACATTTCACCACCGAGGCTATGCCCTTTTCATTAATGGAAAATTAGAGACCAGCTGAAGTAGTGCGATTTGTGGCCATGCAACCCAAACTATGGACCGTATCGTGAACTATACGAACTCTCTCTGCTGAAGCCCTCTCCAGTCGTGGAGAGCAGACTTCGACACTGGCATTTAGCTCATGGACATATTGCTGCTGCTATCCTACGCTAGAATGGAAGACCACCATCTCACGCAGTCGCCCCCACCTCCCACGATGCCGCGTGGCAACAATCCACCCAGCATCTGCACATGTGGTCATTTCATCGCTCCATCTCCCCGGTGGACGTGCTCCTGGATTGCGATCCATTCTTTGGCCACCACTGTTATCAGTCTCGATCGCGAGTCCTGGCCCAAGCCAGCTTTTCTTAACAGTTTGCATTCCGTACTTAACCTGCGTGTGGCACCTCATCCACGTGTTCCTCTCTTTTGTTTCTCAGTGCAATACTCAAGCGTGCATCTGTCCATACATTCTTCCTGGCGTAGTTTACAGTGTGCGTTTTTCTTTTTTATATATATAATATACCCGTTAAATAATACAGTACATCGAAACTAGAACCACACCGTCACCCTTCGGGCTCGAATCGTGTACGTCCACGTGGGCCCGAGATGACAACGACCCGTCATCGCAAGAGCCGTGAACCGGGTAAGGGCCAAAGACGGCCCGCGACTTAATTTGAGGTGTCATTCAAGCGCACACCTTGCCATCCCGACTCGCTGTCGCTTTTAAGATCCGGGGAGGAACCGCGCGACTAAAGAGCAATGTGTTTTCTTTACGCGCTGTTTAACCAACGCCTCAACATCCCTACCCTGAACTGCCCATATAGGACTTACCACTGTGATCTCTACATTGGGTCAAACTTAACATCTCTAAATGTTCGACGGCTTGTGCATCAGATCTTATTTATTCATGATGTACTTACAAAAAAAATCCGCAGATTACCTGCTGGATCTCCTCTCTGTTTCAAAGAACAAATTTGACCTAAGGTCTTCGCTTATTTACCAGCTTCACATTCCCTATTGCCGTACAAATACTGGGGGAAGGGCCTTTGCTATTGATGCCCCCAGGGTCTGGAATGCTATTGCCAATAAACTGCAACTTGAATCACTACCTATGAGATCTTCACTCAAAACTGCTTTAGAGGAGTTGTTCACCCCTAGCTGCCACTGCAATTCAGTGGCCTAAAATACAATGTTTCGCTCCGGATGATCGCTGGAAAGTATGATCTGTGTTTTGATTTAGTGTGCCGATCTTAAAGGTGCATTGAAAAATGTTGATACTCCGACTGATGCTCCTGCTGTTGTGGAGTGACTCATGCAGCCAGCTATGACTGCAGAGTTTGGTAGTACATGTTGTTTATATCGTTTATTGTGAAAATTCGGTCACAGTTCCTATGATCACTGTTACATTGCTTTTGTGGCTTTATTTTGGTGATTTTCGAAACGTTTTTTGGTTTGGTCATGTTTGTTTGTTGTAGTACAGAGTTAGACTGATGGCCTTAATCTAAGTTGTCTTGTGGTTGTTGTTTGACTTGCATCCCACTGGGATTCTTGCACACAGCGTTGGTGTACGGTGCTTTTTCTGCAATATTTTGCTATCTTTTCTTGGATTTTCTGTTTGCACATGGTCACTTGAAGATGTTTTCTTGTTCATGTTTTTTGTTTGTTGCGGTTGCACCCGATTCAAGAGCCGAATGGCTCACAGGGCTATACCAAATACACGAACTTGAACCCTACACTTTCCTTAGCCGCCAATGGTGCCACTGCACCCCCCCTCCCCCCAATGTCTGCCACCCCCAAATCTCATCATTCCATCCATTACCGATCCATCTCCCTTTCCCCTTCCGTCCATCGGTCTCCAGTCCACCGTCAAATTTGCCCGTCTCATCGGTGAGAATTGTGCACACGCCTGTTTATCGTTGCACCATGCCCTCCCGATGCCTGCCACATTTATATCCCTTTCTGAAAACCTTGCCCTCCAATCAAGCATATCTTTTGAATGCAATACATTTCTTCTGAATACATGCATTGTCTATACCTTCCATTTCCCTTATGAACACGTATTTCTTCCTGCCTCAGCAGTCCATCTGCTGTATTTTTTCACCTGAAGACGATTGCTTTGGGTTGCGATCGAAACGTCTTGATTTTCAATTATTTTATTATTTTTCTATCTACGTGACTTTACCGAAAAACCCAAGGAGTATGAATTCCTGCAGTCCCGAAAGCTTCAAGTCAAGCTTCAACACGTCTGTCTCTTGTAATTAAATCTCTGATCTCGCATCTGCGATTAATGCACCGCCCGCCCTTGGCATCCACGTCTGTATGCGTCTCGCTCCCTGCCTCTTCTGGCCCGGGCGACCTCGAATCTGGGAGCTTCACCCTCCGGCAGTGAGTGGCTGTAGCGGTGTGGCCACCATCTGGAGGAGTCTGAGATTGCAGCTCAGCCGAGGCTGTGAGGCTTCGGTCGCAGGGTCGGCGCTAGGGGGTGCTGTTGGGGTGACCTCTGCACCACCCGAATGTCCCTCTGCCCCCCCACCGCACAACAGAACTGGCTACTCCCCCCCCCCTCTCTCCACTACACAATTGAGAGGATCTGGCGCCGGTCATGGCTCACAGTCGCGTCTCCGTGTCTTTCTGCCAAAGCAAAGAAGAATCGGAATCTTTCTTTAATCTTGTAGAAATACGATGAGCAATGAAGCTGTTTTTTTTTTCACAGATGTCTAGTCGGGGCGGGTCTGCAAGTTTATCTACGACAAAAGAATGCAACGAGAGAACCCGATATGAGTGCAAAGTATAGTAAAGGTAAACAAATCACAACATAAATACATTCAAAAGATAAAATATAGAAGTTCAAATTGCATAAGTACACCGATTCCCAAGAACGGGCTAGGCAGAAAAAACGTCCCGGTGTTGGAGAATTGCAGACCAGAGCCAGCGGTAGACTATCCACGTTCATATGGCAGAGACCAGGCCATCCACAGGACGAACGCGTCGTGGCAAGTTACTGTTTTGTCCTCAAAGACACCCACTCGACCCGTGATATTTTTCCCTATTGCATCAGCAGTTAACGGGTGTAATCTGTAACGATTACATTGGGTGAATCAACCCCGATTTCTTAAGATCAGCACACACTCATCGCATCGCGTGTGTAAAAATCGATGTATTTTTAATACGTAGTATGTCACGATATGTTAGATAATGTGCTAACAATCCCCCCACCCCTTCCGGCCACAAGAGGTCCGAAACATTCGCCCCATGTAACAAAATTGATCTCGCCATCAATCGAGACCCTGAACTACATCCGTAAAGAGAGCATGGCGATTGAAGTGGGGGCTGTGGGTAGTGTCGTAGCAATGTCCTTTAGCCAGGAACGGCCTTGCTGAGTCTCCAGAACATTTTTCGGGAGTGTCTTTGCCACATTTGGACTGTTTGGCCATTTCCGTTGAGGGGGAAGACGCTCCAAACGCCGCACAGGCGGATTCAAGAATCCCATTTGCCGAACTGCCATGGTCGGGATTCGAGAGCTGAGACAATCTGGCTTCAGATGGCCTCCACGGAGCTGTTGGTCGAGGCTCGCATCCGGAGTCGAACCCTGGATATGGATGGTCCGTAGTGACCGTCAGAGGTTATAAATAAACCAAGCGATTTGCAGAGCGCATGCAAAACATCACGGGCATTATTAAACAACGGGTTTCCCCGTATAATTTAAAATTGCCCCAGTTTAAATGTTAAAAGTTTACCAGGAGAGGCATGAATGTGCACTTTGGGAGTTAATGAGTAATTTATATTTACCGTGTAACATTTTAGTCACGCCGGTTCAAATGAAGGCAGGGAGGCCTGCGGTGGCAGTGGTGGGTGACCAGGGCTCGAAAGCGCCTCCCACGTTAATCGTCGCCACTGGATTACAACGGGAAAATAAAGAGTTGGCCGACCGTTCAAGGTGATGATGGTGGTCGCCGTTCTTCAGAGCGAAGACTGTTGCCTTTTTATTGTTGGGAGGTCGCACATTGAGAGAACGGCGGAAGGGCATTGAGGAGACTGAGAAGTGTTAAGAAAAATATCCTGACTTTTTTTAATTGACACGAAAGCAGTTGACGATCAAGTAGACGCTGCATAAGAAACGGCGTTAGAAAGACGATCTATTCAATGCCGGGATAAATGATCACTTTTTTGTAAACTTGGAGCTGCAACATATCCCGTATGACACTTACAGAGCGCCACACATTGACTCGCCTCCTCGCCTGTCTCCTATGCAATGTGTAAACATGCGCCGTTCATTTCTACACAGCTCTTGAGAAGTGGTCGCGTAGATGCCCCTTATGAATTCACATGTATTTTGTGTCAACTCGCGCAGGGGTCTATAAATTCGCACAGTGACTCGTAGACTCTCTTTGTATTTATAAGACTCGCGCAGAGATACGTACGACTTGCATAGAGAATTCTCTCACCGACGTCTTAAGCCGCGATGTCATTTTGGATCGAAAACTGATTTTCGTGTTTAGTTTGTTGTACTTCCCTCCGATTAACATGGTTTGGCTACGTACTGTGCGAAAGAAGTTCTACACACGCGTACATTGTCGAATCTGTGAGTGGCGAGAAAAGCCCCATCGTAACAGGAAAATAACGCAGGCCGGAAAGCCCCATGTTTCAAACATCCTCGACGCAATGTAAATCCACATTATTGCATCGCGATTCAGAGCGGCTGTTCTTAGGTGAGCTCGAGTCCCACTTGAGAACATCTGCCGATAATTAGGTGCCAAACTAACACCAGTTGTTGGCTGAAACTACCACCGCATACACGGTGGTATACACACTCTTGTGACAAGATAGTGAATACTGGATACGTTTGGAGGCCAGAGCGTTTGCAGGTGACGCAAGTCCATAGCACGCCGTAATTGATGCGTGACCCCCCCCCCCCCCCGCTGATCGGATGAGCGCGCACGGCTTTTTGTGAAGGCTCTGGGTGCGTGCCTCGCATCTATCTTGAAGGCGGAGAGGAAGAGGTGAAGACTGCTGGTTGGTGGCTGTCGCTGGCTTGTCGCACAACATCTGTGCACCGCCGCTGCCGCCGCCAACAGCAGCAGGTCGCCTGGGTCCGCGTGGCCTCTGTGGAATGCAGTTGTCACTGTGATTGACATAAGAACGGGGAAGTCGCGGAGGGTGTTTTGTTTTCACTGCGAGGCTCGCTGCACGGTATGTTTGTATTTTTATAGTTGTGTATGCATTATTTAATTCTTTAAGCTATTGTGGTTGGCTGGGTGCTTTGCTATCCCAACACGTTTAACCGCATGGTAGAGGTTTTTTTGGTTATATTGTGTAAATTACCCGACAGCCAATTAGTAAGGTTTGTCACTTGAACAAAAGATGGCAATTGGTGACCGAGTTAAGCACACCGGTGTGTTGGCGAGTAAACTCACGACATTTACTTGTCGACGACGACGTTTCGCCGGCAGTTACACCCAGTAGCCTCGTCAGGCGACAGCCAGAATTGTCGAGAAATCCTCCTGATTCGGTCTTCAATAGAAGAGGTCAATGTGGTGCCATCAATTAGCGAATCCGGTGCCAAGACGGTGGGGGTGGGGGTTAATGTAGTCAGAAATTACAATGGATCCATATTATTAGTTGGGTTATTCACAGTTAATCAAAATACATAATCTGTAGATCATGTAGACTATGTAGATTATGTATGTACATTACTGACCGTACATTGACGTGATCTAACCCTAAATACACCTCTTATGGATAATACCGGTCGCGAAAGCCGACGTGTTTTAACACCGATGCTTTACCGCTTGTGCACGTTCATGGGCAGCTTCCACCGTGAGGATTTGTGAGGGGGGCGACGACGACGACATTCCTCATTCTCACGACCACACTGTCCAAAGCAGCAGCGATGATAGAGAGGCCGAGGACAAACGTCATCGTCGACCTGCTCGGTGTGGCCAAGCTGCTCGGTGTGGCCGCCGAGTCCTGCCGGGGCGCTCGAGACGCGTCCGCGTGCTTGCAGGCCGCCATTGCATTGCAACTGAAGTGATGTAGAAGGGCACACAGGAGTGACCCTCTATTGCGAGCGCTAACTACCGTGGGCCTACAAAGCGCGGTCTTCTCTAAGAAGCTGCAGCGCGCGATGCGTAGTCCTTGGCGTTGGTCCGAGTGCAGCAGTGGTTTGCGACTCGACTCCGCACTCTTCATTTGGCCACCCTTTGTTGCCAGCGGGGCAAATTCTAAACTCGCCTGCTTTTTGTCATGTTGCCTTCGCCACCGGTTCCCCACCACCACCAACCACCTCACCTCGCTGCTCTCGTCTCAGACGCCCTACTCGGCGGCGTCACGCAAACTCTGCTTCGCATACCAAGGGGGGTCTCGAACTGTTACAGCCTCGCGTCACGATACACTACACTATACACCACTACTATACACTACACTCTACACCACTACTATACACTACACTCTACACTACACTCTACACCACTACTATACACTACACTTACAGCCTCACGTCGGTTCTCTGCTATCAGCCCCTCGGTGTGGAACTCTCTCCCTTTGCACAATCTGCAAAGTCAAATGCCATCTGACGTTTCAAAAAACATCTAAAGGCCTTCGCTCTCTGCTTGGTCAGGTTGTCGAGTAGCCCTGAGCTTGGCTTCCACGCCTCTGAGTTGTTGACTTGTCTGCAAAATTTGGGCGCGGTTTAAATGTCATTATTATTGTTGAGTTTATTTTACCAGGTAATGACCAATGTGTCGCAAATCTGGTCCCTCCACGGAAAAACAAGGGCGAGGAGTTCCATTGTAGGTCAGCGGAAAGAAGGACTTTCCATTGAGCGAGGGAAGGGGACAATATTAGGAATGACGATTGTAAGAACCAAGATCACAAATGCAATAAAAAAAGACTGAGATGGAGCTGAGTGTGACATGTAGCGAGTAAAGACATCCGATGAGAAGATGGGCAACATTGGCGATGGACTGGTGGCTGATGGAGGGAAGGAGAAAGGCGAGGTGGTGGATCGGTAATGGACAGAATGAGGGGATTTGGGGGTGGCAGACATTGAGGGGCAGGCCTGTGCCCAGCCGTGGCACCGTTGGCGGCTAAGAAAACGGGGGTAAAGTGTCGGGTAAGGTCATGTGGATTTGTGGCGTTGTTAAATCGTCTCGTGAAAGAAAACGTATCGCTTTGTATAGTCACGCGGTTCCCCTCCGGCTCTCGAGGCCCCAATGGCTGTGCCGCTAATGGGGATTTCTCGGCCGTTTCCTGTGCAGCCCTGGCTGGTCGGTGCGACGGCCCGTTGGTATGGGCCATGGTGCGGGCCATGGTGCAGGCCATGGTGCAGGCACAGATTCAGGGGGAGGGATCCCCCCCCTCTCTCCCATCGTCGTAGTCCAGCACCAGCACCCGTGGCCCCTGGTGGAGTTGCACCGCCTGCACACCCAGTGGCCACGCAACTGTGTCCCACCACGCGTCTCCCACTGCCCAGAAAATAACGCAAGAGGCGGCGAAAAACGTTGAACGCGATTCAGCCCAGAGGCGGGGCGGCTATGACCGGGAGGCGCCGTGTGTCCCCAGGGTCTTTAGTGCGTCTCTGAAACGTTAATGTGGTTTTACGAGCTCCCTAGCTACAAAGGCACGCTCATCGTGCGTGCAGCTTTTCTGCGTGCGTGTGTGTGTGTGTGTTGGCGCAGTTATATCTGAAGCTGTGCGTACGTGTTGCAGCGGTGTGTGTGACTGTGCATCTATGTATGTGCGTGTGAGTCGTGTGTGTGTGCGTACGAGTGAGTACAGATAGAACTCGGCGACACGGGTTCGATTCCCGCTCACGGCTAACACCAGTGGCGATTATCTGAACTGGTCCTGCGCCTCCCCGAGATCAGCTCTGCCTCAAATGAGTCCTTGGTGCGGTGTGTAAACATCGCCGCTGGGGAGACAAAGGCAGTCGGGTGTGGTGCTGGCAACCCACTCCCTCGTGTGCCGTGTCGTGTGTGTGTGTGCAGCCGTGTGTGCGTGCGAGTGTGTGCAGCCGTGTGTGTCCACGGGACGGCAGAGGCATGTCGACTATCTGCTCGCTTTGTCGGCTTGAGTGGACATTTGAGGAAGCACCAACTTCAACGTTCTTTGGTAATGTAAATATTTCCCAGTGTTCGTGTGTTTTTTTTAGTCTGCCATAGAGAGATGTTTGAAACTACATTTTTGTTCATTGACGTGATTTCATAGCAATGTGATAATAAATAATTAAATATGCACGTCCATCGACTACCACTGCCTTCAAACACGCTACCCGGTGGTGCACAATTAACAATAACTCGGCACACTCATCGGTAAGAGAGATCAAAACAGACTTTCTCTTTTTAAGGGCCACGGCGTTATTTTGAGAATCTCTTTTGTCAAAGAGGATCAACTCAAACCGCAAGGTAATGGTGCGCGTGGGTTGGGCGGTGTGGAGCGCAGTGGTTTGCTCGCCGCAGAACGATGTCGACCACAGGTGTAATTCCTGGCCCTGCGGCTAACGTAGCTGGCGAATGATTTTGGAACTGGTCTTGGGACCCCCCTCCTCCCCACACCGCCTCTCCCCGCCACAACAACAACGGCCATTTGCCACTAAGTGGCGGTGTCGTCACCACGGCGGTTGTGCCAGGCTATGTGCACTTTTAAGGCCACGTGAAGCTTCGAACTGCCCGCTTGCAAGTCACGGGACAGACCCAGGTACCATGAGTTGATTTTTGTATCTAGGATTTTATAAAGCGTGTTGGTCATAGCGCTTTACAAGAACTTTAAATTCTACATTAGTATTGGCTGATGGGAAAAAAAGATGGGGTTTGAGTGATTGGGATGGGAAGGGGGATTGCAAGGAAGGGTGACGATGGGGAAAGGGAGGGGGCGAGGTTAGGAAGGAGAAGGGTGGTTTAGGTTTTAAGGAAATATAAAAAATGGGGGAGAGGAGAGCGGGTAATGAGAGAGGTGGAGAGAGCTGCATTCGACTAAACGCGGCGCCATTTCTGCATCCGCGACCGATTGAAATGACTGGCCGATGCACCACCTGTGCCTCATACTGTATCAACTTGCTGTGTTTTAGCCGCCCAGCGCTCTGCTCGCTGTTGTGAGCGTCACTCCTCTGCCCTCAGTTGTTGCTGGAGGGCGACTGCCTCCAACTGCCCAGTAGCATCCTTCATGAGCCTCCTCCACGAGCCTCCACAGAGGCCGATCTTGACACCACTGGTACAAGTCAACGGCAAATTCACTCGGCTCCACATCCTCTTGTATCATATCACTCGATCTATTCTATAGCACATGCCGCGCCAGTTTAGCCCCCTCTATCTGGCGAAATAAAAGCTGGTTTAGGCATGTGGTGGCTGGGCATGTGGGCTACATGACCCAGAAAATGCAGCCTTGCCTGCCGGAGGAGCTCACCGATGGGACTTTGTTTAAAACTTTTGAGGATTTGTGACCTCACACAACCCAGCCTGTTTAAACCCAGGATGGATCGTAGGTAGGCCATCCTAAATGTTTCTCACCGATGAAGAAAGGAGGGTTGGGTCCACATTTCGCAAGCATAGAGAAGGGAGACTGTGGCCATGGCCAAGAAGACCCGAAGCTTCGTGTGGAGTGAGAGACCAGGTAGTTTCCATACAGCGTTACGCAGCCGATGAAAAGGTAACGCCACTCGACAGATTCGGAGTGAGACCTCTGCTGTCAAAACGGAGGTGGTCATAAGCACACTGCCCAGGTATGGAAACATTTCTACTCCACAACTCTCCTATCACCAATGGGGAGTTGAGGAGGTCGGAGTGTTTGGCACAACATACCCATGCTGGTGCTTAGTTTGGAGGGGCTGATGGTAAGGTCCCATCTCTTAGTAGCATGCTCCAGATCTAGCAGCAGCGCCTCCAACTCCTCCTTTTGAGTGAGCAGCAATCATCAGATCATCAGCACACATAACATGGTTGACCAATAGGGAGCCATCCCTCCACCGCACCTGCGAATCAATCAGCCTCCCATTCTATCTGTACCAGATGGAAATTCTTCAGTTACAGCCAACGAAGGTTTTTCAAACTATGTCGTCGAAAAATATATTTAACAATGTGGGAGCCAGAGGACATTCCTGTCGCACCCCAAGGCAAACAAGGAATGGCTCCGACTCCCGGCCACGGCGCTTTACCCGGGCCTGCCCACCATCATGACGGTCCTTCTTGACGGTGGGCAGAAAGTCAGGGGTTCTGAAACCCCCCTCTCCACCCACACTTTCAACAATCCCCACTCGCCCGTGTTATGAAGTACGGTCAAACAAACTCCACAACTGACACCGTGTGGGGAGACCAATCGGAAGTCGAGTAACAAATGGCTCTAAATTATCAGAATTATTATAATTGTCCTGGTTCATGATCGGACACGCAGACCCAAGCTATACCAGACAGTGCAATGACATCAGAACACTGCAGCTGATGTGAAAAGTTGTTTTTATTTGCATGAGAGCAGTGTTGTAGCTTCCAGATCGAGTCTCTCTGATTGCCCTCGGCCCGTGCCCAATTATGGCCACCACACGGCACCATCCACCAGGGACCAGTCAGCTGAGCAGCCTGCGCCAACGCAAGTAGGAGGGCCTTCATGGCCGGTTTGTTCGGTCAGTCGCTTGGCTGGTTCCTGGAGGGTGGGTGAGGGGCAGCAGGATGCGGTGGGGTCAATTTGGAGTGATCCGGAGTGCGTGCGTGTGTGCGTGAGCCAGTCGCACGTACGGGGAAGCCAGGGGAGCAGCCAGAACCTGACATGTGGGCCTTATCATCGAGCCATCTCCTGAATGTGGGGTGTGGTGCGGCGGCGGAGGAGGAGGAGGAGGAGGCGGGCGAGCGGGTGGAGGAAGCGGCGAGGGCTGCGATGGGGGGTGCCTTTTGTGCCGCCGCCGCCAGTCAAGACCTGCGGCTTGCCCCGTGCGCACGGAGCTCTGCCTTGGCAGCGGAGGCGGGCGCTCCCGTGGCCACGACCGCTGCCGGGAGGAGGAAGGCTTGTCGTGGCTTCTGACAGCAGAGGGTTACTTTGCCCTGCGGCCTCGGCTGCTGCCGCCTTCCTCACCGGTGAACGTTCCAGGTTGTTCCAAGCCGTGCTCCTGTTTGGAATTTGCTGGGATCGGTCCGAGAGGCAAGTTTTTTTTTGCCGTAAAATTTTAATTCAGATATTTTATGTTTGCAATAAGAAGTTGTTTATTCGGTTAATTGATTTCGGAATCGAAATAATAATAATGTACAGCCCTTTGTCAAGCCGACTGGATGCCGTGTTTGTCGTGGGGGTTTTGCCTGAACCTGCTTTGTGATGTTGGTTGATGTGGCTCGGTGTAGGGGGGAGCGCTGACGGTCGGTTCAAATGTCACTCTCCGTGTCCAGCACGTGTGTCCAGAATCGTGGGTCTCTTTTGATGCCCACGTACGTTGCTGTGCATTGGCACAGCGCTTGCTTCGTGACGCAGCTGAACCTTTTCCGCTGTGTGGCTTTGAGGTTTTACGGCGCGTTTCTGCCGACTTAGCACGAGAGAGAGTTTATCGCGTGAATCTTTCCCAAGCGTTTTGCTGCAGCGACTGCGTCGGGGAAGCTGCAACACAAATTTAAATAATACATTTTTGCTTCGTGTGTAGTTCGCGCAAGGTTCCGCCTTGACCGCTAGAATCGTCTGTCCTTGTCAAGCATCACGGCTAAAGCCAAACTGCCGTGGTCATTGTTCATGGGCTCGGTAGCCTCGGGGCAGGCTCGACAAACGGCAGCTAGAGAGGCCGCCACCACCGCCAATTACTGTCGGGGAAGCCGGTGAGAGGAAGCGTCCCGGTAAACACTCGAAGAATCCACTGGGGCTCGGCAACTTGTCTAAACATGACACCTGTTGCATACCTGGCCAGTCTGCACACACATCGGTACGGCGGTGGCACCTGGGTTGTAGTCGATGGGCGTACCTCGACCAAACAACAACTTCACCGCCGCTTCCAACAATAGGGTTCCTTCCGCTGCAAGAGCTGACACTTGCCGATGGGGTTGGGAGTGGTGGGGGGGGGGTGGCACGTGCCTCCCCAATGATCCGATCAAAATCCCTAATTTCGATCGGATCATTGGGGTTTACTAGTAATAAATCGTAATTTTGCGACCCCCACTGCCACTGTGTAGCATATTAATATGTGCCAGGGGACTTATGAGATGATAGGACAAGTAACGGCAAAACAGTTATAAGTGACTCACAGAATTGTGCGCAGTTGCGTATACAGTCCACGACTTCCCTGAAGGCATTCACCTTCAGCGAGCGCGATGCCGATCACACAACGCGGTTCGAATTCGACCCTCGATCGATGGCTGCGCCATCGCCGCACACACGTCGAATAAAAATCAAGGGACGAGTCCTCACTAACAACTCTATCATTTTTCTTTGCTGGAGGGGTTGCTCCCCCCCCCCCCCACCTGAAAATCCTGGCTCCGCCATTGCGTGTGTTGCTTTGGAGTGTCGGGGCAGTCTGGGTCGGCACACACATCGCCTTTTGCCAACGCAACTCACGGCTGGATGGGGGAGTTCATGCATCCCATCTGAGCCGTGGGGGCTGTTTGACTGCACTGGGTGGCGCGGGTTGGCGAAAGCGGAGAGCATAGAATTACAGTACAACCAATGGGTGTTGTTGCGCTGCCCTCTGCTGCGCACGTCGCTCCGCAGCCCATGACGCCTGTCTCTGTGTCGTGGTTGATCATCCACGCGCTATCTCGGCTCAAGCTTCTGAGATCTGGTGAGATTGGGGTGCACTGCGGGTGATTTGGCCACAGGCTGTATCAGTTTACAGTGCGAATAGTTTGACGAGGCAAATTGTGAGCGGTAGGGTTTGTTTCTGTTGCTATTGCCTTCAAAATAAATAAAAGTCTCAGACTTCCTCTCAAGGGGGATCCTCGAGGCAAGACAACCCACACAGCCACCGATGAGCACGAGACCGAGTCCAGTCTCAGCTTGGTCTTCTCTCAATGCATTCTTAGCCTCCCCTCCTCAGTTGGTCACGGTTATAAAAGGTAAAATATAAACCTTTAGTACAAAATCGTACAAAACCCAAGTCTCGGTTGGTTGTTGTATCGAACCACGGAGCTATCAAAATAATCGGATTCCAGGGCAAGGGTCAAGGTGACGAGTAAACACGTAACTGGGGGTTTGCAAACAACAACGAAAGGGAATATGGCAAGGATTTCCAGCCGGACACACGGCAATGAGATAACGCAAATCACGTGAACAAGGTCACCGTTGACGGCAGAGGAAAGCGCTCAGTCAGGATCGACCCAAGTCCAACGCGGTTCCTAGATGGATCGTGCGGAACGTTCAGACTCCAAGTGCTTGGTCATGGGAGCAGGGGCTGGGGCCTCGGCTCGCAGGCCTCGGGCACGGGCCCAAGCGGGCCCAAGCAGGCCCGCAGAGGTCGCAAACCCACAGGGCGCAGACGCGGGTCGAGCGGGGCGGCACACACATTTATTCTGGAGGAATCCAATGAGCTATAAAGTGCTTTCTCACAGATGTTCAATTTGTTAAACTCGCGCAATATTTACGCTCGTTGATCGGTGGAGAATTGGCAGCCCTGTTTTCGTTCTGTAAAGGCGGTGGTCGGCTCTCTAACTGCGTAGCGCGTGCCTCGTCTCCGTAGCCGTGTTTCGAGCTGCGATGGCTTCGTGCTGCGGCAAGGACTGCAGTGAAAATTATTCTCCCGGTGGCAGTTTTGTCAGGGTGTGTGTGTGGGTGTTGACGGCTTTGTGTGTGCACGGGCGTGTGCCTGTGTGTGTGCGTGCCCGCTCACAGCCAACACCAGTGACGAGTATCTGAACCGCTCCTGGGCCTCTCCTAGGTTGACTCGGCCTCAAATGAGTACCTGGTGTGATGTATGAGCATCGCCACTAGGGAGACAAAGGCGGCCGGGCATGGTGTTGGCCACCCCCCACCCCCTTGTGTGCCGTGCCAGCCTTCATAGGTGCTCGCTTACAGCACATGCCCCAACAGTCTGTTAAGGCTACACGGGGGATCTTTGTATTCATGCCAAAAAATACTTCTGTTTTTCACTTCTAAGGAAAACCTATTAAGCGAGCATTGTTTGTCGGCGTGCGTGGCGACATGTAGGTGTGTGTGTGTGTGTGCAAGAGCGCCCATATGTGTAGGTATCGGAATGTGCATGTGGGCTGCATGTGTGCGTGAAGGAGAGTGCTTGCATCTGCAGGTCGCGGAGGAGCGCTGATAGAGAAATGAAACTGTGCTGGTGCACTTCTGGCTTTACACGCCATGCGAGGTAGAGGCTGGGGTTTTGTGGCAGCCGGGCCTGGCCATTCAGCTCTTCTGGGAGTTCGTTCTTGGCCATCAGCTGCCAGGCGCCTCCTCAAACCCCAACGGATGTAAAATTGAGGGAAGGAGCTCAAAAACGTTGATTTTATTTCGCGAATTCTGCCATTGTTACGGCTCCTTGGTCTGTTGAGTTTCATGCGAGGAACCCACCGGTAAACACCATGTGGGGTTTGGGCATCGTGAGGGAGCGCGCTTTCCTGCACGATCAGATAACATCAACAAAAACACTAAAAGTAAATATTTTGTAAACGGTTAATCGGGCAGTGACATTCAGACCCAGACATTTTGTAAATAACTGCCTCCTCCCCAGTGCGATCTGGAAGCCCAACTACACTACTCGGAGCACAGTGCTGTGAGAATCGCCACATCCTAGAAGCCTGCACAGTGCTGGGCATGGTCAGAGCCCACGTAGCTGAACTCTGCCATCTGTTGCACTCCCGATAGGAACTGACCTGGAATGTCTCCGTGTGCAAGGATGCATTCTGCTGACACCACAGGTCTTCTTTTCCAGCATCTGATTAGATCCGATGCGAGGATTAAGGCCAGGGCAAAAGTGCCCTCTCGCACGCTCGCTTGATCTCTCTCTTTCTCCCGCCGGTAATTTTCCGCAATTGCCACATGCTGCTCCTTTTATTGTTTTGAAATAAATGCGTCTTTAAAACAACATGTACACGCACAAAACAATTGCGCAATGCTGTGTCCTTAATGCTTTGGGGTACCCATATCATCTCCACAGGGCTTAGTTTCTTTTGGGCTGGTGAGGGGCGAGCCTGGGACTGGTTCGGCTTTAACTCCCCACTGGTCTTAACCAAGGCCTGGGAATGTAACTCGGGCCGCCAGGCTCACGTTTCAGCGCACGAACTGCTGCGTCGTGAGCCCACCACTCTCATTTCGTAAATGAGAGTCAGAAAATTCCTCTCGGTGAGAAGATTGTGTCAAGGTGAAGCACTCGTGCGGCCGTGTCTCTGCTGAGGCTTGCCCCAGGTTCGGTTGACGTGGAGGTCGCGTGGGTCTATTGGGTTCGGACTGGTTGAGGCTGACCGAAGTGGTTTTTGGAGGTGAGCGCTGAGCTGGCATCATGCAGCCGCCCGTGAAATGAAGCATTCATCGTCATCGATTTAAAAACTTTAACGCACAAACCTACACGAGACGTGGGGTACGAGCCCTTCATCTCGCACGGGCCTTTAGCACAATTGGAAGTAATCCTTTTGGACATTTTTTCAAAGCAGGGTGCTGCTGCTGCTACTGCTGCTGCTCTTGTTGTCCGCAGACCGGGAGTTTGTCGGCGAATCTCCCGCCGTGCCTCGTGGACGCGGGGGGCGACCCCGGCGCGATGGCGACCCGGGGCCGGCGCGTGGGCGCCATGGAGCCGCCGGCGTTCGTGCTGCCCCCGCGGAACGTGCGCTCCACGCTGTGGGGTCGCGCCCTCTTCAGCTGCACGGTGTGTGGCGTCGCTCGCACGGCTCCCGGCGCTTGTTGGGCTTTATTTGCCAGGGGCTCGATTTCCTCCCCGGATATTTTATAGGACTCCGTTTTTTTTACTCTATTGACTTATTAGTCTCATTTGTATTGCGAGGTACACTGGATGTGGAGTGCCAGGGTACGTAAATATTTATCAGGTCACCAACCCGAGAGCAATTTCCCCCTGTGTCTCATTGAAGTCAAATGCAAAGTCCCTTCATAAAACCAGGGTGTTTTAAAGGTTATGGTGATCAGAAGCAGTAGACGAGTGTTCATCAATTAAAGTTGATTATTACAGCCACGGTACGTTCATGAAATCGAGTGTTTTAAAAACTGACGATTCGTGAAGAGTCCAGATCCATAATAATTGTTGCCTTTCAAAAAATGATAAATTCACTAAAGAAACAAAAGACAAGGAAACAAAACAAATGAGATGGTACAAATTTTACAAATTATTAATTGTTGAATTGGTTGGTGCCCCCAACCATGGGCCGATGAGCTCTCTGTGTGTGTGTGTGATTTTAAGGTTTGACATGCCCACTAAGTGACAGGGACGATGGTAACTATTGCACCATCGCAACCAAACACGGGCGTGTGGTTGTAGCCGATGGTGGGAGCAGCGATCTGCGGTGGTCTGGTCACGCGACCGGGCGAGTCTGAGCAGGCCCGGACCGCCACTCTGCAACCACGCGGCTCGTGTCAAGGATGGCCGCTTTCTTTCGCCAAGGCCAGGAAGATGCTGCACTGAGCAGCCCACTCTGGTGGTGTTACCCTCAAGTGCCAAGCGATGCAGCTTGTCGAGACAAACCGGCAAGCTGAAAAACCTTGGGATTCCGATGCAGATCCGGTTTTTGTGGAGATTGGATCTGAAGTTTCTGCTTTAGTGCGTGTGGGCGCACATGCAGGCTTGTGTTTGTTTGTTCACCAATGGCTCTTTTTGTCACCACCACTCACGGTTCCAATTAGAGACTTTGTCACCAACCGTTTTTTGTAAATTGTTCCCAGAAACACGCACCGCATTCTGCCATTGTCTAGTCGTGCCGTCGTCGTGCATGGCTGATGAAGGAAGCTTCTGCGTGCCAAACATTTTTTTGGTGCACTAAATAGTTTCCAGACTGGACGATTATACGGGTTTGTTTACCAAAAGCAAAAAATGTATTTTGAGTGAAAGCCAAGTGCCCCTTGGCTGCGAGCCATACTCCTACTTATAGCCACTTGTAAACAACTTTAATGGCGGTGATGTTATTCGATGGGGATGCGAGTTTGGCCCAAGAGATGGGACGGCAGCATCACTGCAAGAAGGTGCCTACATGGCAGCACAATAATTAGTTTATTTAAATGTAAGTCACTCTTGCCTTCTAATCTAAGCTCAACCTCTTGCCTTCCATTCTCTAAGCTCAACGAGAGCATAAGGTGACCGACTTTCTCCGCATCGGGATAAAAACAGCTGCAGTTGTCTGTGGCCTGTCATCTTAAGTTGCGTGCTGTAATCAGAGTGTGCGCTGGCAAGTCTATAGAATGTTGGGAGGAGGGGTGCGGTGGGTTTTGGGAGACACCGAGCTCCCTGGGTTTACGACGTCGCGGGAAGTAGGCGGGAACGGCACATCGGTCCTGTCTCAGCACTGGCCGCTATTTAGCCCAGAGGATCGGTCGACGTTCCACTGCCCCCCACCCCCACCCCAGCGGCCACAAATCACGAACCCCGCAGGCACCGAGAAGACGATGACGACGGCAGTCGGCGCCCGTGGCCCCGTTCATCCTTGAGCCTCGCGGATCCGCCGTGTGGATCGCGGCCGTGATTCCGTCGCTGGTGCCTCCTTTGGGCGACGGCTTTCGGTTGCCCGTCTCGAGGATGTCCTGCGATCGTTTCTCCAGATTGTTCCATTCTCCTGCACGATCAGGACCCCCCACCCCTCCCACCACACATCTGGCTCCAACCCAGCAATGCCCTCCTGCTGTGTCCGTTCTCAGAACTGTAGGGGGCACTGGCCCAGCCCCCAGCAGTCACAGTGATATGGGCATCACAAACAATCTGTGCTGTTAGATACAGAGCGTGGCATGATTCCAATATACATTGTGTATTTATATGTGTGGCGATGTATCTGATAGATATATACATACAGTGAGGGAAAAAAGTATTTGATCCCCTGCTGATTTTATACGTTTGCCCACTGACAAAAAAATGATCAGTCTATAATTTTAATGATCGGTTTATTTGAACAGTGAGAGACAGAATAACAACAACAAAATCCAGAAAAACGCATGTCAAAAATGTTATAAATTGATTTGCATTTTAATGAGGGAAATAAGTATTTGACCCCTCTGCAAAACATGACTTAGTACTTGGTGGCAAAACCCTTGATGACAATCACAGAGGTCAGACGTTTCTTGTAGTTGGCCACCAGGTTTGCACACATCTCAGGAGGGATTTTGTCTCACTCCTCTTTGCAGATCTTCTCCAAGTCATTAAGGTTTCGAGGCTGACGTTTGGCAACTCGAACCTTCAGCTCCCTCCACAGATTTTCTATGGGATTAAGGTCTGGAGACTGGCTAGGCCACTCCAGGACCTTAATGTGCTTCTTCTTGAGCCACTCCTTTGTTGCCTTGGTCGTGTGTTTTGGGTCATTGTCATGCTGGAATACCCATCCACGACCCATTTTCAATGCCCTGGCTGAGGGAAGGAGGTTCTCACCCAAGATTTGACGGTACATGGCCCCGTACCATCGTCCCTTTGATGCGATGAAGTTGTCCTGTCCCCTTAGCAGAAAAACACCCCCAAAGCATAATGTTTCCACCTCCATGTTTGACAGTGGAGATGGTGTTCTTGCGGTCATAGGCAGCATTCCTCCTCCTCCAAACACGGCGAGTTGAGTTGATGCCAAAGAGCTCCATTTTGGTCTCATCTGACCACAACACTTTCACCCAGTTGTCCTCTGAATCATTCAGATGTTCATTGGCAAACTTCAGACGGGCATGTATATGTGCTTTCTTGAGCAGGGGGACCTTGCGGGCGCTGCAGGATTTCAGTCCTTCACGGCGTAGTGTGTTACCAACTGTTTTCTTGGTGACTATGGTCCCAGCTGCCTTGAGATCATTGACACAAGATCCTCCCGTGTAGTTCTGGGCTGATTCCTCACCGTTCTCATGATCATTGCAACTCCACGAGGTGAGATCTTGCATGGAGCCCCAGGCCGAGGGAGATTTACAGTTATTTTGTGTTTCTTCCATTTGCGAATAATCGCACCAACTGTTGTCACCTTCTCACCAAGCTGCTTGGCGATGGTCTTGTAGCCCATTCCAGCCTTGTGTAGGTCTACAATCTTGTCCCTGACATCCTTGGAGAGCTCTTTGGTCTTGGCCATGGTGGAGAGTTTGGAATCTAATTGATTGATTGATTGCTTCTGTGAACAGGTGTCTTTTATACAGGTAACAAGCTGAGATTAGGAGCACTCCCTTGAAGAGTGTGCTCCTAATCTCAGCTCGTTACCTGTATAAATGACACCTGTGAGCCAGAAATCTTTCTGATTGAGAGGGGGTCAAATACTTATTTCCCTCATTAAAATGCAAATCAATTTATACAATTTTTGACATGCGTTTTTCTGGATTTTGTTGTTGTTATTCTGTCTCTCACTGTTCAAATAAACCTACCATTAAAATTATAGACTGATCATTTCTTTGTCAGTGGGCAAACGTACAAAATCAGCAGGGGATCAAATTCTTTTTTCCCTCGCTGTACACCGTGTACACATGTGTATGTATGAGATAGATATGAACACATATGCCTACACTGTCTGTTTATGTATCGGAGAGATATGACACCTGCATATAATTTAAATTACATGTAGGCATCATGATGCCGTTCGTATCGCTCTTTCCAGTGTTGAATATAATTTGCATAAATGTATTCGGGACGGGTAGAAAATATTTAAGCTTGAGAAATTTGCCTATGGAATGATGGATTAGTTAATTACTTATCTAAGGAATGCTGCCTGAATAATATTAGGCAAATTCTATTAATGAGTTGTTGTTTTTTTTTTTACGTGGGAGAAACCTAACTTACCCAGAAAATACCTACAAGTATGAAAATGCAACATTCATGGGTTTCACACGGATGGATTCAAGAATGCACTCGTGTCTTGCCATCTTCTGTCCACATCCCGAGCCGAAGCTTACACTTCCTGATGTTCCAAGGTGGTGAGCTGCCATTCTAAGTGCAAACTCGGCTTAAAACCTGCCGAGATTCTGAGCTCGTGCAGTCAATACTCACCCAGATGCAATGAGCTCCGGAGCGCTCGGAGCGATTTGGTCGTGGATAGTGGTAATGGAGGATCAAGTTTTTTATGAAAAATGTCTCTGCCTTCACTTCTGCCTCTTTCCACCCCTCACCTTCCACATGTTTTTCTCCGGCCCCTCGGCACTCAAAAACCAAAATGAAAGCAAAAACGCTCAATTGCTTGTGCGCACTTTCTTAACAAAAAGTGAACCGTAAAAAATCGCTGTCGTTTCCTCACCGCGCGTTTTTCACCCCCCTCTCCCGGCTCCCCGTCACTTTCTCGCCCCCGCCGCCAGGTGAGCGGGAGTCCCGAGCCCACGGTCACCTGGTGGCACGACGGAGTGGCCCTGACGATCGGCGGCCGCGGATGCGCCCAGCGCTCGCGCCCCGGGGCCTACAGCCTGGAGATCCGAGGCCTTGTGGCCGCCGACGCCGGCCGGTACGAGTGCGAGGCCTCCAACGACGCCGGCAGCTGCCGCCTCGCGGTGCAGCTCACCGTCGAGGGTGAGGTTTGCCTTGGGGCATTGCCGCCACCACTGGCTTCTGCCTACGCCACTACCCCCACCACCACCGCAGCCACAAATCGCCTTGGGCGTATTCATGAGGGTCAAATTGAACGCGGATCGTCGGGCGTCAACTGCGAGGGAAACTTCCACCTGGATTGGTGAGGAACGGAGCGAGGTTTGATTGAGGCGAATGTGCCCGCGTTGCCATGAGTGGGCGTTAGCGATGCTCTACATTGGTGCCATAGTTGTGGAGTGCGCAGGCAGCGTAACTGCTCTCTGCACCAGAACCCGTGGCAAGCGCGCTACCCAACTTCCCCGGAAATTGCACTCTTGTGTACGCACGTAGAAATGGACGAACCCAATAGCAGATTGTACATGGACAGCATCCTCTACAACTAGAGCAGCCAATTGATAATTATAGATCGGCTGAATGTGCCGGGCACACACGGGCAACACCGCCAACAATCCATGACCTGCACCGTTTCAACCCAGCCCGTGGACCAAGCTTGATGTGGGGCTATGTTGGGCATCGATGGCTCTGCTGCAATAATTTCTGGCTATACTGGGAGAGGGTGGGCGGTGGTGGTCGAGCGGGGTGGGGGTTCAGCAGGCAGGGGGGTGGGGGCAGTGGGGGGGAGGGGAGGAGGGGAAGTCGTGCCGCTTGTCAGCAGAGTTGGCAGTGAGTGTAGTGGAAAAGGGCACGTTGGGGGCGGGAGGGAGTTTAGCGAGGGGAAGGCGGTGGTGTATCAAACGGGTCGCGTAACGAGGTTGTGGTGACGATGTGGTAGTGATGAGGTGCTGCTCCGTGTAACCCCGCAGATCCGAGGTCTCCGACGTCACGGCAACAAGAAGCCAAGGAGCCCAGGTAATGAGACGGGATCCAGGCGGAGTTGGCGCTGTGTGTGTGGAGTACGCGCGGTGTGACTCGCGTCCTCTCTTCGCACTCGCTCTCGGTGTCGTCGCTGTGCTCTAACATTCACAGACTAGTCGGCGTTTCACTGCTTCTCTGACTCGGTGTTCAGTCTGCGCCTCGCTCCCACTCGTTATCAAGTCCATGTTCCGCTGTCTCGCTCATTATCAAGGCCATCAGTATTTCCTGTGTGGGTCATTCGGCCGCAGTATACCACGCATGTGGGCGTGAAAGACAAATGTGGCTGCCCCATTCACCCCACGGCCCCGGAGTGGACGGCTGCGTTTGCCTGCCCATTCTACGCGGGGTCCAGGGCCAGATCCACTGTTCCACGGGGATATTTGGCCAATGAAGCCCAGGATGACGATAGCGACCACAAGTGGGAGCGTGGGCCCCCCTCGTTCTCCTGTGGCCTCCTTTTGCGGAGCCGTTTCTACCCTGGCGTAACCGCTCGCAGTTGCCGCAGCACCAACCAGGGAGCGGCAGCGCGGCTTGCTGGCGTGCATTCGTGGGTAACTGGCGGGGATCGGAGGGGGTGGCCTGGAGCCGGCGCTGATACCGTTTGCCACGGTGGCGAGCGCTGACATGTGGGTGGGAGGGTTGCATAATGTTTACCTGCGACTGGTGACGCTACACGCGCACCGCGACGAACTTTGGAATGGAGCAAAAAAAACACTGCCACACTTGAAATGGGAGTCGGTGTGTCGTGCTTGCGCAAGTGTTGTTTTTATCTTCCCCCTTGCTCCTTCCCATGCCCCCCTGGGGAGTAAATCGACGCGTCCCGTGCACGCGCAGCACGCGCGCGAACGAGCGTAAAGCATAACGCAGTGGTGGTATTAATACATCTGTGTGTGTGCGCAACGCGCTCGAGAGGGTCTGCTTGAGCTGGGAGACGTGGAGACCGATTCTCTTCCACGTCATCCGATTTTTGGCAGAACTTTGCCGAAGCCTCCAAGGCACGACGCGTTTCGGCCACGTGACTCTGCCCCCTGCCCCCGTACTGTTTACTTCGGACCGTTGCGTTCGATCGCAGTAAGCAAAAGAAGAAAAAGAAAAAACGAATATGGCAACGAAATGGTGGGGTGCTTGTAGGAAACCTCCCGATGTTATGGATTCCGCCGTAACGCACGGTGTAGTGCGTGCGTCGCGCTCGCAGCAGTCTGCGTGTCTGCACGGCATGAGTAGATGCAAACTGACGGTCTGCAAAAAAACATTTGTCAAGCAACTCTATAATGATTTTGCAAGCGCAACGCAGCTCCATTAAGGAAAGATGGCGAGCAAATAAGTAAATATATAAATGATATATAATAATTAATTATAACGAGCCGCGCTCCCTGAATAGGTCATGTGTTATCTCTCGGCGCGAGCTCTCCGCCGTCCCGCTTGCCACCCCACGCCCCCCGCCCTCACCTTCTGCCGCTGCTCCCCTCTCCCCGCCGCCCAGGCCACTCGATGCCAAACATCACCGCGGCGGAGTCCTCCAGACGCCCTGGCAGGAGTCTCCCCCTCGCTTCGCGCAGAAGCCGAGCGGTGCGCTTGTGAAGGAGGGCGGCACGGCGCGTTTCTCTTGCCGGCCCACGGGCAGGCCGAGCCCCACGGTCGCGTGGCACAGGGTGAGTTCGACTTCCGGTTAGAGACCCGCTACCAGAAGCTGAGTGGGGTCTGCTTATATACTCCCCCCCCCGCCCACCCTTTATCCACTGGCACGTTCGAGCTGTAATGGGGCCGCCGTGCAGAGCGCCCCAGCCCTGTGCGGTTCAGGGAGTTGCAAGGTTGTTTCTCTGCGGCAGGGCACGAGCCGTCGCGCGGGTGATGATCTCACTTGGGTCAAGTGCGCCGTCTGATTGCGGTGTGCGGCTGATATTCCGTGCCCCTGCCCTTGGTCCTGCTCGGTCTCAAGGCAGATTGATGCGAGGCCAGAGTGGCACGGTTTTGGTTCTGGCTCTGCTTGCCTCCTAATAGCTGGTGGAAAAACCACCCATACCGTGAGGGGCCCCCATGCTGGTTTGGCTCCGGTGCATCAGTGGAAATGAGGCATTAGAGACCCAGCCCCATGGGGCGAGTGGCAGGGGCTGAGCAATTTGGTGTGTGGGCGGTGCAACTTTTACCAGGGGGCCTCTGCCAAACACTCTGCAACAACGCTTGGAATTCCCTGCGCTCGGGAAGCGAGTGCGATGATTCGTGAATCCTTAACAGTTCTGGGTCGTCATTAAAATGGATCAAGAGGAGACTCTCCACATAGTCGGGTCTCGCCTTGATGGCCCTTGCCTCCATTAAGTGTTGCAGCTGGTGAATGCCACCTGCTTTGAATAATTATTCCAAAATCGGGCCATTTGCCTGCGCATTATTATTTCTCACTTCAGTTGACTTCATTCCATTTAAGTTATTTCGTATTTCCCCTGCCTCAGCCGCTGAAGGGGTAGGTACCGCGTGCAGTAAAAATTCATCCAGGGAAGGAAAACGCCCTTCTGGCTGCAAGCGTGACCCATTTTTTTTGTCCTTGTGCTCTGAATCTTTCAGAGGCTTGGGTGCCATCCAATTTTTGTTGCACGAACAAGTATAAAAAATAAATAAAATAAACAACTGTACGATTCTATGGGACAACAGATCGGACTCTTGATTTACAAGGACACAAACCTTATGCTTGCTTGAGCCAGCCCCTCCATGCTAGCCAAGCGGCGTGTGTTCGAACGCGATAGCCCACGCCTGACGTAACGACGCTCGAAACAAAAGCCCCCTTCGGCGAACCCGCGTCACGTTCTCATTTAAATCCTAGATCGTCTTCACTTAAAATGATCACCCTCTATTCCCAAATTGCTGCTTCTGGGCCGCCCTGTGACCTCCAACCGGACAGCGAGGCACTGGAAACCGCCCTCTCGGCGCCGGTTGTGATGCGTGCGCCGCGGATTTGTGTTGGTGCCGGCAGAGCGGCGTGGAGCTGACCCCCGGCGGACGGGTCGCGTTGGGAGAGGCGGACGGCGTGCACTGGCTGGCGGTGGCGGACGTCGGCGCCGGTGACGCCGGCAGCTACGCCTGCGTCCTCACCAACCCTGCCGGCACAGTGAGCGCCAGCACCGAGCTGCGTTTGCAAGGTACCCCACGGCCAGCGGTGCCGAGTGCCGCACCCGTCCGGGGTTTGGGGGGGGCGGTCACCTCCCAACTTTGCTTCGTGTTGCGAAACCAGCGAGCGTTGCCGTACGTGCATCTGTGCTGCTCTCACCCGACCGCCCCCCCCCCGCCCGGGGGGGGGGGGGCGCGTGAGGTTGGGACTGAATGAACAAGCTTGATGATGGATTGGATGTGCTGATTTTGCAAAGGTGCAGCGTGTGTGGTGACGGTGTTTTTACCGTGGCCGAGGCCAGGTGCAATCAGTCAATTTCCAGGTGAGTTTTGGGAGCTTGGGGGGTGTTACGTGGCAGGTCAGTTTGAGGGCATTGGCGATCGAGGTGCGAGCGCCCAGGAGGAGATGCAGTGGTCCCGTGAGCTAGCCGACTTGCCGTGGTTTGATGGCCCAGACGGGTTCCGTTGGCGAGCGGGGGTGGGGACGGAGCGGGAGCTGGTGAGATGCTGAGAGACATCACCTGGGGCGATGTTGGCACAGACTCAGTTGGAACGCTGCTGCTGCTGCTGCTGCCACCATAAAATCCGCACCAGTTGCTCTGGCGCGCCTGGGCCTTTCCCGCACCGCGGCGCGTGTCCACGTTTTTATATTTGTCGCCATCACGAGTTTTTTTTTTATTTTTAACGGCTCACCTCGTCCCCCATGCTCGCTGCTGCAAATCAGGCTATTGGTCGCCACGAGAACGAGTGCGCAGCAAACAAAAAACACGCAATTCGTCTTGTTTGGTCGCGGCACGGGAAGAAATCGGGAGGAAGCGCCGGGTGATAAACGCACGCCGATTCAGCCGCAGCAGAAGATTCGTTGCCGAATGAAACCGTGGCTCTTGTTTGGCCGTGGGGGGCCGCGTGCGGTGGCGACCAAGCGTGCGACAGCTCCGTCTCCCAAACCCCCACCGCCACCCACCCCCTGCCGGAGATTGATGCCAGACACGGCCGTGGGGGGGGGGCCCTCTGCTTCCCCTGGGGCCGGTGTCCTTGTTTACCGACCCACTGGAATTGACTGGAATGAATGTCTGCCACCCCCCAACCTCTCGGGCACCCTTGCGCTCAGCTCGCTCGCGCGGGCTGCAGGGCAGCGACTCGGAGGGTTCTAATTTTGGGGACGTATTTGTTTCGTTCTTTATATAGGGCACAAAAGGGTGTTGTTTGAGAATCTCGCTTGCAGACTTTCATCTCCGTGGTGCTACTCCAAGCGTGCAGTCGCACAGCGAGTCTGCCCGGCAGTGATAGACCGCACACACGCACGCACACACGCACGCACACACACACACACACGGGAACACACATGCACGTTGCTAGTGGGTACAAAGACAAAGATCCCCTGTATAGCCTTAACACACTGTTGGGGCAAATGCCGGCTCGGCACACGAGGGGATGGGTGACCAGCACCACGCTCGGCCGCCTTTGTCTCCCTAGTGGCAATGTTTACACGCCACACCAGGTATTCATTTGAGGCTGAATTGGCCTAGGGGAGGCGCAGAACCGGTTCAGATAATTGTCACTGGTGTTGGCCGCAAACGTGAATGGAACCTGGGCAGCTGGGTTTGTAGCACAGCGCACTAACCACGACTCGACTGCTCCCTTGCAAGCCGGTACAAAGATAAAGATCCTCCGTATAGCCTTAACAGACTGTTTGGGCAAGTGCTATTAGTGAGCAACTATGAAAGCTGGCATGGAAAACGAGGGGGTGGGTGGCCAACGCCACGCTCGGCCGCATTTGTCTCCCCAGTGGCGATGTTTTTACACCAATACACTGCCGCTCCAGCTAACCGCTACACTACGTGCCACACGCATGTGCACCAATACCCGCCATTCGCCACTAAGTGACGATGACGTCACCACGGCGCCTGTGCCAGGCCAAGTGCACTTTTTGAGGCACTTTGAGCCTACGTGAATTGTATGTAAGCGTGTGTGCATGTACACACACGCTTACATACACACACCTGCTTGTACACACATGCCCGGATATACACAGGCAAAAATGTAATGTGTCGCTTTTGACAGGCGGTTGGGACAAGTGTTGTTAGCGAGCACCTAATAAGAGCTGCTTGTGGGGCACGAGAGGGTGGTGTGGCCAGCACCACACCCGGGCCCTATTATTCACACAAACACAATGTGCGCGAGCGCGCGCACACACAAAGCATAACGAGGGAAAGAATGGATGACAAAAGAGTCGCAGGTAAACATTTGCTCGACACAAACCAGGCGGTACCTGGAGGGCAGTGGAGCCGGAGACTCCGCGCCGGCGTCTGCAGCACGGCTGATTTGCACGTTTGCCTCGTACTGGGCAGATTTAATTTAGTCTTTCAGCTGGACTACTTCTTTTGGTAATAATATTTCGCTTTTGAAAACTTATTTTTTGAAGCCTTTCCCAGGCAGGCCGATGTGTGAATGTGTGTGTGTGTGGGGAGCGGTAGTGTAGCGGTTAGCGCGCTGCGCTATGAACCTGGCGACCCGGGTTCGATTCCCGCTCACGGCCAATACCGGTGACGAATATCTGAACCGGTCCTGGGCCTCCCCTAGGTTGACTCAGCCTCAAATGAGTACCTGGTATGGTATGTTAACATCGCCACTAGGGAGACAAAGGCGGTCGGGCGTGGTGCTGGCCACCCACCCCCTCGTGTACCGTTGCGGCCTTCATAGGTGCTTGCTAACAGCACTTGTCCCTACAATCTGCTATGGCAATATGGGGGATCTTTGTGTGTGTGTGCACCTGTGTGTCTGTGGGGAGCCATAGTACGGTGGTCAGCACGCTGTGCTACGAAACCAACGACCCGAGTTCGATTCCCGCTCATGGCTAACGTTGTTGACGATTATCAGAACCGTACCTGCGCCTTGCGTAGGTCGACTCGGCCTTAAATGAGTAACTGGTGCCGTGTGCAAACATCGCCACTTGGGAGAGAAAGGTGGCCGGGTTTTCTTAGGTGCTCTCAAACAGTACTTGCCCCAACAGTCTGCTAAGGCTATATGGGGGATCTTCGTCTTTGCTCGCCTGTGGGAAGGTGGCATCCGCGAGAGATGGCGGAGGGAGATGTCGTGCTGCGGCTTTTATGATGAGGGCGCGAGCTGGCCCAGCAGAGCAGCGGCGACGATATTGATATCGCCGCCGCCGAGAGGGTGCACGTGCGGATGGATTACGCGGCAGGGCTGGTTACCCGTGCGGACGTCATTGTCGTGCGGTGTAATCCACACTCGACGCCGTCACCCCGCCGCGTGGAAGGTGCCGCATCGTCAAGGGGCGATGATGTTACAGAGCTGGCGGCAGGAGGAGGCCCCCGCCGCGTGCAGCGTCAAAGAAAAGACTCGCGTAGGCTCGGACGATCGGACGCACGCTGCGCCGTGACGGTTGGCGCGAAGTCGGCTTGGACGCGCGGTAATGTATCGGCACCAAAGCCTCGCAAGACCGCCGTGTGACGGACGCGCTAATGATGGGTAGCGCGTTCCCACAGAGGTTCCCACCGCGTGTATTTTAAGATCGTTTACATCTGTCGCGTGTCGTGTTGGGCGAGCACGCTCGCACGCCGCCTCCTGTGTTGGCATTGGGACGTGACCGAGGCTGGGCTCCCCCATTGTCCTGCTCCCCTGCTGTTGACACAGCAAGGTTACCTCAATTACAGGTAACGTGACCTCTCTCTCCCTGGGCCGCCCTGTCTGCGAGCAGGTGGTGGTGGAGGTGGCGCCTCTGAGACGTCCCCGCCCCCCGCCGCCCCGTGGCGACTTGAAAGGACGGAGCGCCAACGGAACGGTGACACAGTCTCGCCCGCACCTCTCCACGCTGAACTCGCCACACGCAGCGCGCGCGGGAAAACGGAGTTCTTGCCGGCGCGCCGCTCTGTCGCAAGTGACACGGGCATGGACGGAGGAACCGGCTCCTCTGCCGTAATTGGCGCCGGCAGCGTCGAGCGGTAAGAGCGCTCCATGTCCTCGCGGTGCTGGTTGTTGTTGTGTCGTCCCCGTGGTGGTCGTTGTCATCTTCCCGCGACACGTTTAGCAGCCGCGAGTGTGCGCAGGTGGGAAACGGGCGGCAACGGCTGTGGCTCTGTGAGCCTGTAGCTGCAGGGTTTGGCTTCGGACCATGGAGTCACGACCGTGTTTGTGCACGCGCGTGGCTTTCGTATTCATTGCTCAAAATACCAAAAATGCCCTCCCGTTTTTTTTGTTTTTTTTGTTCAATTAAGAGGCAAGTGTGTGCAGTCATAGAATAGAAAACAAGCCCTTATCTGCTTTCCATGTTTTGATTCCTGCTTTCCGGTCGTGGCACAGCACTCAAAAATGGAAGTGCCATTTAAATTTCCGCTTTTTCTCACGAGTGCAGACCAAACAGGAGACTAAACACGAGCTTTGTTTGTTCCCTCCCAAGGATGGAAGCGTCTTCCCATGAGCCTCAGCTGGAGGATCGACGCGATTCTCAGAGCTCCAGCGTCCACAGTGAGCCCAGCCCGGAGCTCAACGATAAGGAGGAGGAAGACGATGCAGACGGCTCGGAGCACAACAGGGGTGTGACGCCGGAGGAGGGCGAGCGGCCCCACGTGCCACTGACGAACGGCCACGTGCGGCCGACGGACTCGGAGGCGCCTGGCGCCGCTCAAGTGCCGGCTCCGGGGCAAGAACGCGGCGCCCCCAGCCCGCAGCTCAAAGTCAACGGAGGTGTCACGCTCGGAGATTTTGACGCAGAGGGGACGCCCGGCAGCGACGAGGAAGCGTCCCCGCAACAAAATCGTTCTCTGCAGGATGAGTGCTTGAGTGACGCCGCTCCCCAGCGCCCAGAAGCTGACGTGGCCAGACGCGATGCTGAGGAGGAGGAGGAGGAGGTGGAGGAGGCGCGGGACCAGGGTGGGGTGCACGTTGATCCGGTCGAGGGTTGGGAGGGACTTGCCACCGCCACTCCACCAACCGATTCGGACGAGATGGACGACTGTGTCCCCTCCAGCTCCGCTCGGCTCGTTGAGACCTCCGACGCCACGGACACCGCCAGCCTCGGCGGCACCGTCGAGAACGCAGATGCCAGCGTGGCCGCTGCCGCCGCCAACATTGTCTGCGGCGCCCGCTCCAGCGAAGCCGTCGCTGCCACCTGCGACGCCGGCACCGCAAACGTGGTCGAGACCGGCGACGATGCTGCCGGCGTTGGCGACGTTGGCGGCGTTGGCGACGTTGGCGGCATTGGCGACGTTGGCGACGTTGGCGCCGCCGTCCCCACGTGCATCTCCTCTGTGCCGCCAGCCACCGTGGCCATGGCCGTGGGTGACGGCAGCTGCCGGGAGAGCTCCGAGGAAGATAAAGATGCCGCCTTTTCAGACCCCGTGAACGTCGCCGCGCCGCTGGGGAATAGGGACGAGGTGGCGGCCCCGGGGGACGGCGAAGGCGACGGCGGGAGGAGAAGCGCACGGGAGGAGAACGAGGCGGCGCCTCGCGACGCAGGTGCCGATCCATCGCCGCTAATGACGTCTCCATACCTGTCAACTCCTTATCGGTGCCCTACCTTAGTACAGACCTATTCAGACCGTATTGGTCACCCCGTGCCCTTATAAATCTCAACGTTCATCCTACAGAGACCCATCACAAGGGAGAAAGACAAACAAATAGACACTTTTGTTGTCCGTATTGAAACGGCTGTACACCGTGTGGCGCTAAACTCAACTTCCCTGTCCATGAATACGGGGTAAACCGGATGGGTTGACAGTATGCGTCTTGTCTGTGTCTCCCCAGCCGCGTTGTTACGATGCTTGTGCCACAGACAAACGCTCTTCTCATCTATGAAAAGATAAGAATAGGTTTTTCCCTTTCTGGCAGTAAAACAGGTGGTAAGATGTTCGTACACCAAATAGGATTTTTTTTGCAAGGAATCCTCTCTGCATTAAGCAGACATACTTGTGGTTTTTATTCGGTGTTGAACATCTTAAGACATGTTTTAGTTCCAGAAAGGGTAAAACCTACTCTTATTTATTCATACTTTGATATTGGCAAAAAACGGTCCCCATTTTGCTCTTCTCATCTCTCTCCCTCATTCAAGCGCGATTTTTTTTCTCTTACCAGGTAAGGCCACAATGACCTCTATAGCTCTTTATCAGAAGCAACCAGGCCACAAAGATAACTCAACGAAGTGGCATATCAGGTAGAAATGTATCGCAGCCAAACACTCTAAATGCATGTCGATTCTAAATGTGGAGGGGAAAAACTGGAGGACCCGCAGAAAAATGTACATGACCACGGTGAGAACATGCAAATTCCAGATGCACAGGCATCATCATCCAGTGTCGGGATCGAACCCACGACCTCCTGTATACCAGGCGAGGCAGTAAACATCTCGCCACCGCAGCGCCCCAATGCAACGGCAGCGGTAAGCTGCGACGAGGATGTACACAATTGATGTGTGGCCGTGTCGCAAGGCACTTTCAAACGAGAGGAGCAATGGTGTGCGCACACGGAGAGAATCGTTGAGATCGGTGTTTTGTGGTTTGATTTCAACCTGTTGAGTCTCGACTTGAACCATCGCCATGGATGGTCGCGCCGATTATCGAACCACGCCGATTCGCACGTGCGCGACTCGCTGCCAAGTCCGTCGTGCGCTTTGGAACCGACGTAACTCGATGGGCCGATGCTGAACACCTTAAAATAGCACTCCCCTTCACCAGCTCTCCAATCTAAACTTGCAACCATCGTCCGTAGCTGCCGGTTACTCGGTGCAAATATTTGGTGGGGAGTCGCATTTCCAAAACGCAGCCGTGGAAAAATCTTAGAGTGCTGGACGACCAAGCACCCCACAATAACAACATCAACAAACAACGGCCGTCAAGTCGACGTTCGGCGGTCAACTACATTCTGGCGGTATTCGCATCGGCCGCCGAGGAGGAGAGGGGGGTGGGGGGCGGCCTAAAGGAGGCGCGAGGTCATGACTCATCGCCTCTGTCGTTGCTTCTTCAGCCGTCGAGGATTTTGAGTCGGTCTGTGGGACGAAGCCCGAGCCCGGGCTCCAAGTGTGTGCGCGAACGATGGTTTGTGATGCAAATGCGGATAACAGCCAGGCCGCATGCCTTGATAGCTGCTCGCTAACAGCACTTGTCCCAACAGTCTGTTAAGGCTATACGGAGGGATATTTGTCTTCTTTGTATGTGAGAAACTGTGAATCATTGCTTCCGTTGCATTCATGGGCCTGTGTCACTCCACTCGGTCACTGGAGGTGGTTAGACGGTGCTTGGTCCAGCATCGCATCACTGCGCTAATGATGTTATTGCCAAGAGAAGACTTCTATAACGTCTCTCATTAATTCGCAAGCCATCATCCTCTACTCCACTGCAACATCCTCCATCCCCCTACAAGGGCAACGGGTGTCAAATGATCACCGCGCCTTGAATTGGCCGCAGGATTTGGCGTCGTAAAGATCGGCACCTGGCGATAATTCAGGGGAACGTGGTATTTATAATCGTGCCCGGATCACGTTCGGAATCGCGCGCATGCCGTGGTCACTCAAGCCGAGCGAATCCGGTGTTCATGAGCTCCGGCACAGCCCGCCCGGTGTGTCTGTGTGTGTGTCTGTGTGTGTGTCTGTGTGTGTGTCTGTGTGTGTGTCTGTGTGTGTGTCTGTGTGTGTGTGTCGGGCATGGTGCTGGCCACCCACCCCCTCGTCTACCGTTCCGGCCTTCATAGGTGCTCTCTAACAGCACTTACCCCTACAGTCTGTTAAGGCTATACGGGGGTTCTTTGTCTGTGTGTGTGCGCGCATGTGAGTTTGTATGCGTCTCACTCTGTGTGTGTGTAGTTCTGGTGTGGGAAGCAGAGGTGGAGTGGTTAGTGTGCTGCTCTACGAACCTGGCAACCCGAGTTCGATTCCTGCTCGCATCCGACACCAGTGATAGTTATCTGAAATCTGTCATGGGCCTCCCATTGGTCAACTTGGCTTAGTGTGGTGTGTAAACATCGCCACTGGGGAGACAAAGGCGGGCGGGTGCGGTTTGGCCAACCACCCCCTTCGTGTGCCGTGCCGATCGCTAACAGCACTTGCCTCAACATTCTTTTGAACGCTGCGGGAGATATTTGTCTTCGTCCATGTGTGTGTCACCCAACCATGAAAATTCGTCCATGCGCATCACTTTCTCTGTGCGATGGAGGCCGTGCCCAGCTGAGCCCATCCAGGTTTAAGAACCCCCCCTCCCATCACCACCGGGGGGGTAGGCTGGTGCGACGAACTGGAAGAAGGGATCACTAACTGATGTCTCCACGGAGCTGGTAGCAAACGCACACGTTGCTCTAAAGACAATCCCCTGTACGGTTTATCAGTTGTACAATACGGCCATTATAGAGATGGCTCTATCGGTCCGTGCTGCACGTGCATGGCCCCCCCGGTGTTGCACGCTGCGCCTGACCCCCCCCCCCCCACCACCCCACCCCGGTCAGGTCAGGTTTGAGGCTTGCGGCTCGTGTCATCAAATCAATATATTTTTTAAATGAGTGAAGGCAAATCGTGAACTGCTGTGCAAACGTTAAAAGGATCAGGATGGCTAGGCAGTGCTGCTCTGAGGCACTCTAAGTGCCCGGCGATGTGGTGGTAATAGCTTGTGGGTGGTGGCGATGTGGCCGTGATGATGTGATGTGGATGAAGATGTGTAAGGCGATTTTTGTTGGTACATTTTCGCCGCTGGTTTTGTCGGCGTGTTGACGTCATGTGTTTTTGAGTGGTGGTGCGACGATACGGTGGTGTGACCATGTGATGTTCTGGCATGTGCGGTGCGCCAGGTCCCCCGGAGCTGCAGGGCCCCCATCAGGTGACGGTGAGCGCCGGGGACTGCGTCACGGCGACGTTCTGCCTGAGCGGCCACGGCCCCTTCACCGTCCACTGGCTGAGGAGCAAGGCCGCCGTGCGTCACCCTCGCCCCACAATCACCACGATCGCTCACCCCATGCCACGATCGCTCACCCCATGCCACGATCGCTCACCCCACGCCCGCCACTCAACACTCACCCATACTCACGCCACATTCCTCTCCAATGGCGCAGTGTGGTTGACCCCGTGACCCCTGGTGCAGTTGCACTGCCTGCACACTCGATAGCTGCGCCACCCCTCACCTTACACGATCCCTCACCTCCACACGTCTCATCTCACCGCCTCATCCCACGTGGCTCCTCCACATTTGATGTTGCTGACCTGATTATATCACTCCATCTCCGCAGTAGACATGATGCCTCTGTTAGCTGCCACTCGGTCATCAGTCTCAAACACGAGCCCGCTTATTTTTAATTACGGCCAATGCAATATGTAGGATTATTTATCTCAACAGTTTCTTTTGGCTACCGATTTCATCCATTTTAAATGCATCACCACCATGGCAGAAACCAAAACAGAAGTCACATGACTGAGCAGGACATCTGCTTTTTAAACCTTTTCACTGGGTGCTGCGTTTAAATATTCACGCGACTCGTTTGTATACGATGTCCCGACACGTGGACATAAAATACGAGCTCACAGTTGTGAACTGTTCACATGAGGTGGACTCTGTGTGAGTACACCACATACCCTCTCAAAGTTGTTGGTCGTGATCATGGCCTTTGACCCACCCGACTGTCGGCGATTTTTTTTTTTACGTATTGGCGGTGCACCGGTAGTGCGTGGTATAAAAACACAACACGTTTTTCGCAATAATTAATTATTTTCCCGCGATTTGCAACTCAGGTAAAAAAATCTTGTGGACTAGTGGTGGTGGTGCATCAAAATCAGTTCTCGTGATGTCAAAACAGTCGGAAGACCAACGTTACAACGAGTGCTATGAACACGAAGAAGCTTCGCCGTCTGTTGCCGTACGGCAGCACCCAGCCAGCCTGATGACGATTGGCTGCTCCGTGTTCCAAAGGCAGATTTGACTCCTCGTGCCCTAGACTTGGTCGGACGGTTTCTAGATTCAACGGACTCAAATCCGCGGTCAATATTGACATTGTTTAGCAAGTCTCAGTCGACTGAATAACATCTTCGAATCGCGTCAAACTTGGCGACAGGGTCGAACAAAGACTGATAAACAGATTTGTTTATAAAAATTTAGATTTTGGACTTTTTATGAAGACCGGTGTGTTATGCTGCACCGGTGTACTGCCAATACGTTCATTTACCCAAGACCTCTGCATCCGACACTCCCAGTTGCATCTGATCGTTCACTTTGCTTGTGAAAAGTGTTTTTGTTAGCTTATTTATTTCAACAAAACGGGAGCTCCGTTTTCAGCCCATCGCGCAGCTCACAAAGCCGTGAATGGAAGACCGCGGAAAACTGTTCCGACGCAACTGAGCCCTTTATAGAGAAGGGCCGGGGCCCTGAGGAGAAGCGGGGCGAGGGTGCCATCTCGGTGAGAACACCACGTCCGGGAGGTGAACATTTTAATCGGGGGGGGGGGGGGGAGAGCGAGAGGGCAAATAAAAACTCGTAAAATCATGTGGCACAAGTGGCGTATCGGCGTTTATGATGTCCCTCCACCTTTCCGGGTTCTGCTTGGAAGCACCGAGGGGATTCCTGATGAAACTTAATTCACCGTCTTCCCATCTGGCTTCTTGTGGTAGCTTGAATGTTCTCGGCCAAAAGATCTGCACATCTCGTCTCTTGTTTTCCCATTACACGTCCATAAAAAACCTAACTTTTCCTTTCCCCAATCATTATTATCAGCTTTCTTTTTGTACATGCTAAGTAGATGTAAATATAACTGTGCGAATCCAGGCTGAGGGAATTATGCCACCGATGTATATTGCATGTTAGCCATGGGGGAGGAAAGACGATCTGTTATTTTAATAAGGGGCAGTAAATCTTTCTTTATAACCGTGTTGAAGATCCCTCATTTTCGTTTTTTTTGGCAAAGACTTTTCCTCTTGCTTAACCCCCCAGGATTCAGACACAATGTTGAAAAACTGCTACTCATGGTTCGTCAACGATAGATGATACATTTTTTATTAGAAGCCCTGCGGCACACGTGATAGGACGATTTTCCCTCTTCCAATCCGTTAAACCGAGAATCCGGGTTGGATGTCTGGCAACGGCGGCCCGACCCTGCACATTAGAAAACGGCTCGTGCAAGTGGACACCACAGAGCTACCTCCGAGAGCCTTCATTTGGTAGCCACTGGGTCCTACGGTAGGGGAGTAGCACTCTTGTACTTGCGCTGCCGCTGAGGGTGACGTTTGTCGCACGACAGTCATGCCGGGCTGGACTTGGTGTGTTCACAGGCAGCTCCCTGGATGTTGAACCCAAGCTCCTTGGTGCCAGCTCGGTCATGGTGACCTCCAAACCAACAAGGCCACCTCCTAAATTACACGCGTCACGTTTGTATTGTGATGAACCAGGTCGGGGTTAGGTGGGCGGTGGTCGAGACTCACGGCGGAGTGGCAGCCGACGGAGGGAAATGCGCCCGATAGCACCTCCGCCATAAATCGGAGCGACGAAATTGTCAGTGGTGCAGATGGCTAGAAGATATAGGGGGTAGGTCTTGATCTCGACCATTGTTTATAGCGAATATGGTTGGTGTGTTTGCGTATTTGCGTGTTCGCGTGTTCGCGTGTTCGCGCAGGTGGAGGAAGGTGCGAGGGTGAGGCTGGCGACGGACGAGGGGAGCGCCGCTCTCTCCATCGCGCCCGCGCGGCGCGAGGACTCGGGCTGCTACAGCCTCAGCGTCTCCAACGCCCACGGCAGCACCACCGTGCCCTGCAACATCACCGTGCTGGGTGAGGAGGCCCTGGGGGGGCGACGGGCTAACCCGAGAGGTGGTGGCGGGAGGGGGGGCGGAGTGTTCATGGCATCACCGGGTGCGCTGGCAGCCAGATAGATTTTCATTCCTTCTACGTAAATCACCGTGGGTGGATTCCGCTGTCAATATTTAGTAAACCTCTCCCATTAATAATGACTTTGGAGTCGGCAGGAGTGTTTTTAATAGACACGGTGTGTGACTCACGGGTTTGAAACGGGGCCTTTATGGGCCCTGGCTGGAGTTTCGCGCTGTATTATAAATGGATTAAGGCATTTGGTGCACGCGCATTTCCACCGCGCAACGCACGAACCCAGCCGGCAGCCGCCCCGCTCTCCCGTCGCCGCAAACGCACCGCCGTTGACCGCGCGTGCAGCCCAGATTGGACTTCCTTTAGGCAAACGCTTGGGGCGACTAATCTCACCTGAACTCGGCGAGCACAGCGGGGGATTGGGGAGCGGGGGGGGGGGGTGGGGGGGTTCCATCTCAAAAACGATTCACCGGCCCCGCGGCGGACGCTCGCCCGATGGTGCACGCAGATCGACCGGAGCCTCCGAGGGGCTGCCCCCAGGTGTCCCCGCGGAAAGACGGGTCGCTTGCGCTCTCCTGGTCGGGCCCGGCCGATGACGGAGGCAGCGCCGTGGAGGCGTACGTCGTCGAGGGCCAGCGGTGCGATGCCCGAGACGGCGATGGCGCGTGGACGGAGCTGAGCGGGTCCTGCGCCAGCACCTCCCTCACGCTGGACTCGCTCGAGTCCGGCAGCGGCTGGAGGTTCCGGGTTCGCGCTCGCAACGCGCACGGCCTCGGCGACGCGGGACCGGAGTCGCCGCTCGTCACGGTCGGGAATGCGGGTGAGGCGGCACGGCGCTCTTGCACGCGTTGCCACACCGGCGTTGACACGCGCATGCCAAGTGCCTTGCGTTGGTGATTTGTCGATTTAATGCATTTGCGGCCCAAAGGTGTGCTTCGAGTTTTCATGTAAAATGTCAAAATGCAAATAGGACATTTTAGGTCCAGCTTATGGAGCTAAGTGCACTGGTCTACATTAGAGCCTGCTCGCTTATTTTTGGATGCGAATTTTGGATGATCGGTACTTCTTGCCGGCGTGTTGTGTGTCTCTCGCATGCTCACGCTTTCGTGAACCTCGGCAGAAGGACTATTGAACGGTGAGCATCTTCGTTACAAAAACAAGAATAACACAATGCAATCTTTAACGGGCACAACATCACACAGACATCAATTACCGTGACTCTGAAATGCAGAACCAAGCTCGGTGTCGCTCAAGCCATGAGAGAGTTGCCTTTAGGAATATGCCGGGCAGTGCCAGTCCTCTTTGTTGGTGTAGAGGAGGAGGCTGTGGGTCGCACTACTGTGGAGAGTTCCACAGTGAGCTGTAGTGCAAGGGGACAGGCGGGGAGAGAGATACAGTGGACGATTGAATGTAAAGGTTGCGGTGGCAAAGGCAGGCAATCTTTTAAGCATCGAGTCGAATCGCAACCCCAAGCACTGCCGCACGTGGCCTCGCGCTCGCACACACACACGGCCCTGAAAGTGATTTTGTTTTCCATTTGTGTGCAGATGAAGAGGAGAGCGAACCGGAGTACCACGACGTCGTGGTCAGGACCGACAAGAAGGTCGTGGACCTGTTCGAGAGATTGGACAAACTTGGCACGTGAGTCCTCGCGCCATCGCGCAACCTTGTGGACTCGTGGCGAGGCTGAGACTGAGCGACGAGCGTGGAGCATGGAGCATGGAGCGCGGAGCATGGAGCGTTGAGCGGGAGTCTGCTCCAGGTTTCGCTATCAACGAAAGCGGAGCCCCACGAGCGATTCCGTGCAGTCATCTCCACTCCAAGCAACCTCGCTTCCAGGGGATCGAGAGAGGGGGGACATTAAGCCTTGGGTGTAAAATAAAAATATCTCCATGTATAACTATATATATTAATCTATATTTATAGATTCCCCTTTGGTGAAACCGTTTCAGTTACGAAATTACCACACACACATGTGCTTGGGTCGTTGTGTGTTCGTCCTTATTACAGAAACTCAATTCAACCATTTCAGTGCAACCGTTATTGGCGAGACTATTCGTACATTAATCACTTTATCTTCTCGATATTGCTATGTTATAATCCATGTCCAGTAAGTGGCGTAAAGTAGTATTATAAATAGAACGTTCACAATGGTTGCATTCGCCCAGTTGATTTCTTTTTTCATTGCGCCAAAAGGCTGCTTGGCATTAAAACCGCCCGTGGCCTTTGCACGTGGGCTTGGTGGATAATCGGTAATCCTGGAGCCGAGCAGTGGAGGCACTTTCATGGAGGGGGTGTCGCAGCGAGGAATCGAGCAGCACTCTTGACCGCATAAGCCACCCCCCCCATTAATTTATATTCTCAACCAGCCGTGAAATTGGCGCGCCGATTGTACGGTCGGCGAAACGCCGATGTCTCCGAGCCGCAGCCGCTTCTTCTCGAGAGCTCCGCGTGGTCATCAACAGTTTGGTGGGGAGATCGTGGCAGGAGCAGTCCCGTGCACGAGACGTGTTTAAAGTGCACGGCTTGTGTTTTCGGCCAGGTCTGTCCATGGGTCCGGTAACCCCTGAGAATGATTTTGCTCGTGGCATACGTCCAGCACACGCCTCGCTGTGGCTGTTGGTACCAGCCGCGTGCTACCTCGCCGTCTCCCAGCGATGCAGAAAATATCTAGTCAAAATTAAGGCCTGGTTAGGCATCTGTGCACTCTCCAATTAATTAATATTTGTTTTTCTCTAAGAAACGATTTTTACAAGAAATATATTTTTGGAATGAAATTATAATTTTCATTTTAAAACGTTATCATTAATTGGCTTCAGATGCCACAACTTGTTTTAAGCGGGGTTTAATTTCACACCGAGATATAGAAAACATCATAAACCGTGCTGTTGGTGACCTGCCACCTTGTGACTGCTTAAACACGAGCACCTGCACCTCCATGTGCGTACGTGCGTCTCTGTACGTCCTCGCCTTTGTAGGCGCTCACTAACTACAAGTGCCCTAACAGTCCTCGAAAAGCTCTTCGGGTGATCTTTGTCCTTGTCCCCACCTGCCCACGTGTGCACGTGTTGTATGGTGTGTGTGTGTGTGTGTGTCGTGTCCTTGCGTGCTCTGCCCGTGAGCCCAGGGGCAAGTTTGGGCAGGTGTTCCGCCTACGGGAGAAGAGCAGCGGGCGGGAGTGGGCCGGCAAGTTCTCGCGCGCGCGCCGGCGTGAGGAGCGCGAGAACCTGCGGCGCGAGGTGGACATCATGAACAGCCTGCGCCACCCGCGCATCGTGCAGTGCCTTGCCGCCTTCGAGGCGCCCACCGAGATCACCATCGTGCTCGAGTAGTGAGGGCTGCACGCGCGCGCACGCAAGCGGTCTACGCTGACCAATCCGAGATGACTGGTTTTTATTTTGTCCACATTTATTCCATTCTAGCTGTTGCCATGACATTATGAGATGGAGTGTCCACTCGCCGTTCTCACAGTGAGAAGTGCAGCGGTGAATCTGCCCGCTAGCGGCCTGTGCAAAATGCGCGACCGAGATCCCCGCACGTGACCTCTTACCCACACTAGGGGCGCTGCAATTTGCCACGTGCCCTTTTGTGCGTAACCATTATGCCACCTTTTTTATGACTTTGACCTGGATTTTTGCCACATCGAGGTTATAACCCTACATTCGGTCAGATGGTTTTTGTTGTGAAGTGGCTGCCTGGATTCGAACCCAGGATCTCAGAAAATGTTTTCATATACAGATGACAGGAATAACCCATGAGAACAGAAACATGTATGTACGCTGGAAACAAATATATTTCCCAACACACATGGATGTGCAGCATTGCATGTACAACAGCTCTCAGCCTGGTTTCAGACCTCTGGCTCAAAAGACCTGACTGTGTGACCTATTCGTCTTTTACACCACCAGCTGAAAGAGTTGAGGAAATGTAGCCATCCCAACAACGGGGAGCAGTGAAACCACTCATCGTTGCTTCACGAGACACTTCCAGATGGCGGTCCGCTTGAGAGGCCTTCATCCATCGAGAGCCTAGGCCCTTGATGGATGATTACGAGAATGACGACGACGACGACGGAGGATTGCGAACGTCTCTCAGAGCCGTTGCCTTTGTGCGTTGTTCCGCAGCGTCTCGGGCGGGGAGCTGTTTGAGCGAGTGAGCGACGACGACTTTGAGCTGACGGAGCGCGACTGCGTCGAGTACATGCGGCAGATCCTGGACGGCGTGGGCTTCATTCACCGGCAGCGCATCGTGCACCTCGACCTCAAGCCCGAGAACATCATGTGCGTGAACCGCACGGGCACGCGCATCAAGATCATCGACTTCGGCCTGGCACGCCGCATCGGTAAGGGGGCGCTCGCACTACGCCCAGTGCATGGACACGACCGCGGGTCTCGCCCGCCGGCCAAAGGGACGCCGGCGGCGGCAGCGGGCGCGTAGCGGTTGACCAAGCCCGTCATTAGCTCGTGATACACCAATACGGAGTTATTCTTTGGTTCTTTCGGTTAAGTCACGTCTAAAAATAAAATAATAAATTAAATAATAGCATATTACGACGTTTCGATTGCAACACAAGCAATCATCATCAGGCATAAAAGAAATAGCAACAAAAATCTACGGAGTTTAGCACGGAATAGTGGCCTACCTCTTTACTTGCGTGGCTCGCAGTTCGATTATATTTTTTTGTACTCTTTAAACTGGTCCTCGTCCGAGAACTTTAATGTTTTCTGGGCAAAACTCTTTCTAGTGGTACTTATTCAAATAATGCATCAAATCGTTTGTGGTAAGAACAGATTCTTAACCGTCATTTCAAAGGCGGTCAAAGCATCACGCACTTACAGATGCACTTCTGCGGCCATCTGGAACGCTCTCCCTTCTGATATTAGGAAGCCACTGGAGCTATGCACTTTTAAATCTCGATTGAAAACTAATTGCTTTAGAACTGCTTTTTGTGCTTCGTTTCTCCGCACCTCTTATTACCATGGTGGCTACGTACGGTGCTAAAGATGTTCTCCATAAATACATACATACATACATACATTCTTGAACGACATTACTGTCTGGCCAGTGTATCGGACGAGACGGAACACGGGGAGGCAGGCAGTACGAGTTCTCCTCTGCAGCCGCCCACAGGGTGGCTCCACGTGGTCGCCACGGGGGAGCCCCTTCCGCACGGGCGTCCATCCGGCCCAGCCGGGGGGGCCGCGTTTACGATTCTCTCTCTCTCGCATCCTCGCCGCGCCTGTCGATCGGGGAGGCCGGGGGGACCACAATACCTAACGCATGGTGACCACCACGACGCCGTCTCAGAGACGGCTCTGTGATGATGTTTTCCGTTCCTCGCTTTGTCCACTGGCAGAGCCGGGGGTTCCCCTGAAGGTCATGTTTGGCACCCCGGAGTTTGTGGCCCCAGAGGTCATCGCCTTTGAGCCGGTCACCTTCGTCACGGACATGTGGAGCATCGGCGTTATCTGCTACATTCTGTGAGTAAACGCCGCAGTTAATGTTCCAACCTAGTCCGGGCTTATCTCATCGCAGAGTCACGCGCTTGTGCCCGTGGGGACATTCGCTTGTGCCTGGCTAACGCCGCCTATGTTGGGCACAACTGTGATGTCGTTCGTATTTATTGTGCATTTTACGTCAGCTATCAATAGCCTTAAGTCTCGTAGTCATAGTCGTAGCAATGAAAAATGCAGTTTGTTATTTTAGACGTTGAATATGGACAAAAATGCCAGATGCATTTACTGGCTGAATGCATCTCCGTTGAACTGTTTGGTAAATGATTCATGCAAGAGGAATCTCACATATCAAAGCACTCGTGACAGTATTGATATGTAATGACAATTGAGTCATCCCACGCACCATCATTCATTGTTCACCGATGCATGTGCCCGGTCACCCCATGCCCCCTTATCCCCCTTGTGTGTACGCCCCTCTGTCTCCATGCCCTCATGTGTTTGTCTCCGTGTCTCTCTGTCTGTGCTCCCCGTATCATCCGTACCCCCGTGTCTCTCCGTGACCGTGTTCCCCACTGGCAGGGTGAGTGGAATTTCCCCGTTGGCCGGCGACACCGACGTTGAGACAATGGCGAACGTGACGAGCTGCAACTGGGATTTTGACGACGATGGGTTCGCAGACATCTCGGAAGACTGCAAGGACCTCATCGGCAAGATGATCGAGAAGGATGTCAAGTGAGAACCCCCTCTCCCCAGTTTGCATACCCCCCCCCCCCCCCATCTGAGCTCATTATCGTGATCCCTGTAAGACTGACAACCAAAAACTGGAAAACTTCATCATATGAAACATCGGGCAATCGAGAAAATTAAGCAGTGTCAAGTTTTAAAGGAACTTGCGGATTTGCAAAAGTACAAATTAAAAGGAGGCATACGGTATGGTGCAAAAGCAACTTTAAATGATTTTGTCCATTACCCATTTTGTCCAGTTGCCCAATATGATGACCAACAGGGAAGCAGTAGTTATTATAAAAAAATAAGCCTTCAATGTAACTGGGCACGGACCCACACATCCCAAGGGTGACAGAATTCTTGCACATGACCCAACTGGGATTACACACAGCAGCAACTTCGCCTTATCCCCCCTCCCATACCAAAATAACTTAACAGGACCCTCCTAAAAAAAGTCTTGAGACTCGGTGAGGATTTCCTGGTGAAACGAGTGGATTGTTAATGACGATGAAAAAAAGAGAGATGAAATTATTGCTCCAGTGATGAAGGCAGCATCGTTGTCGATAAAATATTTGCCAAATCTGGCGAGATCCCTAAGCGGCCCGTAGGAACGTTGTGATGCATTTTAGTTTTATGGCGAGGGGTTGACGTTCCACGTGAACCAGATGTAATGAACTCGCGGTGGTAATTTAATCGAAATCCCAAACGCTCCTTGCAACGTGCGACGTCGCGCCCGCAGGAAGCGCTGGACCTGCGAGCAGTGCGTGCAGCACCCCTGGGTGCAGTCGAGCCCCGAGCGCTTGGAGCCCAAGCAGCTGAACAAGGAGCGCATGCGCAGCTACATCACGCGCAGGAAGTGGCAGGTAGGGCCCACACGCCACGGTCAAGGAGGAGGGCTCGTGCTGTGCGCCACCACCGCCACACGACATGTGGACACGGCGTTGTTATATGCTGCACAAAGTCTCATCGTGTTTACCCTCCTGCGTATTTCGTACATGAATCGCATTGAAACGTATGTAGCTCCCAAACTGCGTATGTATGGCTCGTACATAGCCTTTGTGCTAGACGAATGGTTAATTGCTTATAACAGCATATTTATAAAATAAAGAGGCAACAAAAACCGCTGAGGCAATTCATGAACCAAATTTTAACAATACAGAAGCAAGAATTTTTTTCCAATCGATGAACAATAAAAAATTATAGTAAGTCTTTTGACATTGTGCGGTGGGGAACGATGAGCCACGTGAACGTCCATCACACGAGGCGAGTGTGGATTTGTTAACGTGTTAATTGTTCGTTGTCGTCTTTATCGTTCTTTGCAGAAAACGGTGCACGCGGTGCGAGCGGTCGGGCGGCTGGCGGCCTTGAACGCGGCGCACTTGGGCTCGACTAACGCCACGGCCACCTCCACGGCCACCCTGGCCACTCCGGCCTCACCACAGTAGAAATAGGGTCCAGGTGCCCCCCACGTCCTAGTAGCCCCCCCCCTCTCCACGTCCTGGTTAGCCCTCCATACCCTGGTGGCTGTCGAGAGGGCTCCACCTGCCGTGTGTCGGACTCTTGGCACCCACAAATCACCGCTTGGGTAGTGCGCTGCAACGGAAGCCACCCTCGGTCAGCGGAAGAGATCTGACCTCGCTGCATGTTTTTTAAAGTTGTCATGTCCTGCTGTGGCCATGCGATGTCTCACAATAGACGACTGTCTGAATGTCACGAATACATCCTCTCTGCTGCTGACTATGCTGGACACTGGGTGTTATGAATATACACGGGACAGGGTGCAGTTGATATTCCTCAGTGGCAAGCCATCCTCTGGGATCCCTTAATGCTTTAATATGCCCCACATGAGGCCCATGTTGAGTGGCCAAGGAGGCCCTCAACCTTTATCGTGGCTGCTTGACCCAACCTCTAAACTGTGCCCACGCATTTGCTGGACAATGTCGTGGGTAATCTTCACAGAGCCACCATCGGACCCTCGCGGGTAGCCCTGATCTCCCCCTTGCTGCAGCGTGTACAAGGCCCTCCTTACCCCGGGGTCTGCGAGCCCTGCTCCGAGGGCTTGTGTGGCGTGCGAGCTCTAGCCGTGACTGTGGGAGGTCCATCGCCTGCTACACTCGCCTTGACTCTTCAATCGACGAACACCGGCTCCCCGCTATGCCGGCTCCAGCCATGAAAATGCCGTCGTGCACTAATTTCTAAACCTCAACGCACAACAGCTGCTGTGACTTGCCAACAATGATGCCAAATCGCATGAACACCTGTGTGTGTCCGTGTACATACGGGGCACTGTACACACGGTTGTGAAGCGGAATGTTAACTACGTAGGGAGTTGACGTCCTCACGTGGACAAGTTTTTGGGGAGGCGTGGGGAACATGTCAGATGAGGCTCCCCTCTGAGGTCCCCTTGTGGAACACTGTCTAAGGCCCCCTCAGATCTGAGACTGGGGTAAACTACCCCCCCCCCCCACCATCTGTGTGATCGCGGCGTGTAATTGTCGCACGAATTAAGTCGGTTAAAATGTCTCTATCGACTCGTTCTCAAAAATGCACTGCCGCATGTGTGCATGAAAACCTACCCACACGCACGCGTGCTGTAGGACCCAGGGCATGTGTGATCACAATTGATGCCACCACAAGTTGATGCCACCAAAATTGATGCCACCACAAGTTTTTCTCATTGTCTGTGTGCCCACGTTGTCACAATGATATTTTTTAAAATATTTTTTTAAATTAATCCCCACGCTTGTACGTGCCTCTGGACGCTAATATACCTATACATACCTGTAATTTGCATGTACATGATATAGTCTATCTCTCTTGTTCCCATATATATGCCTATATTTTGAAAAATAAAGTTACATTATTTATCCAAGGGGCATTCCATGTTCTACGGGGGATGGGGGGGAAATCATCGATGGGTTTCTACGTGTGTTCTTTATTGGACTACAACGGCTTTTTAATACTATACTGTATATACTATATAGGTGTAGCGTAACGTTATATCTTGAGATATAATCCATCCCATTCGGGAAGAGGACAACATTACTTTTCTGTAAGCGAATTTGGAAAGAAAATTGACTGAATTCGTTGTGGGCGTGACACAACGGGAAGTTTAATGGACTAATGGGTAGCAGTTGCCGTAATAATAACAATGTCCAGCGCTCAAGACGGATTGACAGTGGCAGCCAAAGGCGAAAACCGAGAGGCGGTCCGCCTTGGGAGACGGAGCGAGTTACTGCATTTGCATGACTGTGAGAAATGGCGACGGCCTGGGGAGTCCTTCATCCCATCAGAATGTATGACGGCTGTGCATGATAAGGAATCTCAGTGCTGGAAGTGGGAAGGGATGACTGGGGGAACTAATCCCATCCCCCCCCCCACTAGATCCGAGGAGGATTTTCACTCCATGTGCGTCTCTGCGTGCCTGGGTCTCTCTGTTAGTCGAGGTGGCTGGTTGAAAGTCAAATAAATTTGACAAGAAAATATGAATCCTCGATTCTTTCCGTAACGCAGTCGGGGTTCAAATGTTCACTCCCACCACGGCGTTCCGTCCCATTCCCATCACCGCGTATGTGCAGAGAGGCTGGTGGGCTTTCATCTCGCCGCAACGAATAGACGTTCACATTATGTTCAAGTGGCGGGGAGGAAGGACAAGGGACGTAACTGTTTAACATTTGTACTTGGTGTTCGTAATAA
>CM025650.2:1683129-1694885 GCA_014621495.2 Entosphenus tridentatus
GGTGAAGGTGGCGGTGGGTGGTGCTGTCGCCATTCGCGTCCGCCTGCGGTGCTTGGTGTCTGATGGACGCGAGGGGTTGGTGGGTGGTGGGAGGGGGGTAGCGAATCTGATCCGAGTTGTGGTTAGCGCCAGTGGGGGTGGGGTGGCATGTGCCCCCCCAATGACCCGATCTAAATTAGGGATTTCGATCGGATCATTGTGGTTTATTAGTAATAAATCGGCATTTTGCGACCCCCACTGCCACTGTGTAGCGTATTATTATGTGCCAGGGACTCTATGAGATGATAGGACAATAGTCCGAGTCCATAATTGTCAATAAGTAACGGCAAAGCGGTTATTAGTGACTCATTGAATTGTCCGCAGTTGCGTATACAGTCCACGACTTCCCTGAAGGCATCAACACCTTCAGCGAGCGCGATGCCGATCACACACCCTCGATCGATGGCTGCGCCATCGCCGCACACGCATCGAATAAAAAGCAAGGGACAAGTCTTTGCTAACAACTCCTCTATCATTTTTCATTGCTGGAGGGGCTGCCCCCCCCCCATACCTGAAAAATCCTGGCTCCGCTATTGGCTTAGCGCGACGTCCTCGAGCCGAGACCCAGGGAAAACGCGGAGCCACGGGCAACTGGAACGTGACGGACCTTGGCGCACGGCCACGCCGGGTCGGTACAAGTGGCTGGTTGGTCACGTGGCTATGGTTAGGAGAGAGTAACAAGAGTGACTCGGTGATTCAGGTTAGGGGCGGCCGTCCATTTAGAACGTACGCATGGAGGGGTGGAGGGGGGGTTAACTCAAACGTGTACGCTTGTGTATGGGCGGTGGGGGGGTCTACTGACAATGTACGTATGCATAGGAAACTTGGTGGGGGGGTGAAGCCTCGATAATAATTTGTCTCCATTGGCCTTCAAATGAGCCCCAGTTCAGGGTCTTCAGCTGTCCGACAACAAGTTCTGCCGTGAGAAGTGGGACTGTGGGAGAGATGTCACTTCGTGTGCCACCGTGACCCCTTACTGCAGCTATCGCGCAGCTCGGCAAAATAATTGGCCAAGGTACGCAATTTTGTTTACTTTTATTAATTTTAATTAAAAAAAAATTACCCAAAAACTCAAGAATATGAATCCTTGCAGTCACGAAAGCTGCAAATCTAGAATCAAGGTACGCAAGTTAATTATTTAATGCAGGTGGACTATCTGTTTGCTTAAACACGTTCATGTTATTCATCCTTGATCGTTTCTGCGTCGATTAAATATCGGCCGTCCTATAGGATTCGGGGGGTGGTGGGGGGGGGGGGTTGCGCCAAGCGTACGTACGCAGGTGGGGAGGGGGGTGTAAAAATTCCGCATGCGTACAGGGAGGGAGGGGGAGGGGTCAGGTTTTGATAGATTTGTGTGTACCTACTAGATGGATGGCCCCTTAGGCGCCAGTCCTAATTTATACTGGAGGAATCCGATGTGCTATGAAGCTCTTGTTCATGTCCAGAGGCGGGTCAGCACGTGACGATACAAAAACACGATGGAAGTGCAAAGTATAGGCAAGGTGAACAAAACACTTTTAAAATCAATATACACAAATAAAACTCAACTATTTTCATATTACCAGGTAAGGGTAGGGCTCGTAGGGCAGCGATTTACTGCTCACGTGATCATTGAGGCGGTGCTGCCCTCCTGTTGACAGCCCCGAGGCAGTGGTGGAAATTCCACATTCCAATGCAGGATGGCCAGTCGACCCACGGGGCAATCGCTCTTGGCGTCCCCCGCACGGCGATGCCAACGACGGGAGGATTCGGCACGAACGCCAGGGCCTGGTGATGTTTCCTTGCTGGGAGTTCACGGCGTCTGACAGAGCGTAGCTCCTAAACCGCGTGTGTGGACATGAGCAGCAGCCCCAGCACCCCCACGCCCCCCCCCCCCGTAGGGGGTCCCGCAATATAAGGGGGGGGTCCAGAACCCCCTACCCCATGCCTCGTGCTACTGGGTAAGCGGGAACTTGCGAGATCTCGATGCGCCCGGGAGCGATGGAGCGATGTGAAATGCTGACTGACCACCACGAACCTGGAGGTGCCATACTAATCACGTGAGCTGGGAGAGGAGTATTTCACTCCCGAGCGACCGCCCTGAGGACACGTCCAGGCCATTTGTCAATCCACTGCTGGATGAGTGCGGGGCTGTTTTGGAGGGTTGGGGTGATATTTGATCATACTTCGCCACGTTGGTCAATGAAGGTTTGGTGAGTGCGAAGAGTATAATGGGGGGCATAGAAGTGCAGTGCAACACGCCTGTCCACTATGTGAAATGACTGCGCATTGCACAGTTTTAGCGGCACACGCTCGTTCATATCCTTTCATATACTCTCATAGCCTGCCCCATCAGTCGTTTCGTTGAATGCTATTTTAATTGTTAAAATAACCAATATATAAAAGTACGAAGTATAAAACCCAAGTTGTGAGATAATACGTATAATGAATACATATTTTATTTTTAAATACACTTTTATTTTTTAAATGAATTTGTTCCTGTCCACACATTTTCTCTGTGTGGCTGCAGGTATTTTGCGCCTGCCTATTGGTGATGCATCTCTGTTGTAATTGTGGTTGTGTGGTGCAAATGGCTCCTGCACCAACAACAACAACCACAACATCAGCAGCAGCCCAGGAGTTGGCGGGCCACGTGATTACCCCGTCACCAATGTGCATACCGTTTGTGCAATCCAATGGGAAGGGGTTCTCTTATATACAAAGACAACGATCCCCCGTGTAGCCTTTAACAGACTGTAGGGGCTAGTGCTGTTAGCGAGTAGCATCTATGAAGGCCGGCACGGCACATGAGGCGGTGGGTGGCCAGAACCACGCCCGACCGCCTTTGTCTCCCCAGTGGCGATGTTTCCACACAAGGTACTTATTTGAGACTGAGTCGACTTAGTGGAGGCCCAGGACCGGTTCAGATAATTGTCACTGGTGTTGGCCTTGAGTGGGAACTCTGGTCACGAGATTCGAACCGCAACGCTACCGCTCCTCTTGTATACAGAGCTCTTAATAGCTTGCCGTGCCAATTACGTCGGAGTGTTTGGGCCCTTCTGAGCAATTGCCACAAAGAACGCAGATCGGAATGTTAATTACTAAGGGGGTTGACGTCCTCGCGTGGACAGCTTTTTGGGGAGGCGTGGGCCACATGGCAGATGAGGCTCCCCTCTGAGGCCCCCTTGGAACCCTGTCTTGCGTGGCTACGTCGCGGGGTGTCGGAGCGGTGGTGTAGCGGTTAGCGCGCTGCACAATGAACCCGGCGACCCGAGTTCGATTCCCATCCACGGTCAACACCAGGGACGATTATTTTGAACCGGTCCTGGGCCACCGCCTAGGTCGGCTCGGTCTCAAATGAGCACCTGGTGTGACGCGTAACCCTCACGACTGGTGAAACAAAGGCGGGCTGGCGTGGTGTTACCGTGCCGACTTTCATAGGCGCTCACCAACAGCACTTGCCCTCCTAGTTTGTTAAAGGCGATATGGGGGATCTTTGTGAGTGGTGTTTCTCTCTCAACGAGTGAACTGTGTTCGCCCTTATACCTCCGATCGCCGATATTGCACAAGCTCGTCGTCATTGGTATACACTGCATGTCGCTGCATTGCCCTCTGCTGCCCGCCGCGGACCTACCTCACAGCAGCTTGCAATGCGTGTCTGGTGCCTGGTGCTCGCATATCGGCAGCAAGCAAGCAGGCTCTCAAACCTGCCAAGCCTGCTTAGCTTCTCAAACCCGGGGAGAGCGGGCGTGATTTGATCATCAGAGGAATGCTCCGCGCTTAATTTCAGCCGGAACAGCAGGAATCTTGTTTCGGGAATTACTTTGGCACGTCACATCCATCGCGCATCATCCTTCTGTATGTTGCATTTCTTTCGCACCCTGTATGTAGGGAGCCAACCGCGCTAATGATATGAACACGTTCCTATGATTAAAGTATTGTACTATTAATATAGGATTATTGTGGATAGGCGTACCTGGTACTCTAGTGGAAGGGCATTATTGACACGTGTAGTTGTATATTGTGTTTACGCAAATTGCGTCTCGTAATCGCCGAGGAATCCCAGGCACGAGCTGGCGGGCAGCAGAAAGTCGCCAGGCAGCGATGAGCCGGCGCTACCAACAATTGCCCAAGCTCCGCGGGCCTCTACGTATATTAAGCTGTTTTCATTCACTTGTCGAGGGGTTTGTGTGCGCGTGGGAGCACCCCTGGAGCCTTTCGCCGATAATCCTGACGACTCCCAAGCCGGTCTGGCAGCATGAGCGAGAACGTATTCCCTGGGTACGCGGCGTATTAGTGAGAATAATGATGCATTCGCTGTGATGTTGGGGCTTCAGCAAAATAAGGAAGGAGGGGTGTGAGGTCGGGGTTGAGGGGGCAGAAGCAGCAATTGGACGACTGCACGGGGCCTCTCCGCCGCCTCTGACGATGCTGCGTAATGCAGCTGATTAATTCATGAGCGTTGATGCCCCGAGCCATCAAATCGCGTGGCCGCGTCGCCCCCCCCAAAACACAAATGGCAGCGTGTCTTAATCGAGCATGCATCACCTGCTTCGTCACCACCACTATCACCACCATCACCACCTCCCGCACTTTACCAACGCTGAAGGGCCTCGTGGGGCCAGCCTCGCTCCCATTACGTCATGGCAGCTCCCCTCCTCTCTCTCCCTCTCGCTCGCTTTCTACCTCAGACACGCTCACGATCGGCGCGACCGGGAAATCTGCGGGGTGCACGGCGCCCAGGGGCAGGGGGAGAGTGACGGAGGCAGAAAGGGAGAGAGCGAGAGCGAGCAGGGATAGACACACCCGCAGCCTAATTCACTTCATTCCCACGAAATAAAATAATAATTAAGCGCCTCCCCGCGTCTCCCCCGCCTCCTGCACCCCCCGCTGCATCCCCACGCCTCCCCGCCCAACGCAGTCACGGCGCCGACGAGAACTGCTCCCTTCTGCCTTCTCTCCGCTCTTCCTTCTCTCCCTGCTCCCGCTCTCTGCCGCTCCGCGTCCTCTACGCCATGCGCCGCCTGCTGTAGGAAGGGGCGCGTCACCTCGGAAAGATGGGGCGCGCGCGCTGCGCTCTATCGCGCAGGCATGGCCCCGTCGGGGAAACGTGGAATGGGCGCGAATGCGACGAGAACCTGTAGCCCTGCGAAAATAAGAGGAGGCAGGAGGTGGAGGTTCGGATGTCGCTCTGTGACACGGGATGCTGATCCCGCATTAGCGCCGCCTCTGTCGGGCGAGGTTCTCAGATCTCGCGCGGCTGCTCACTTGCGCTGTCCCGGGTGCTGCTCCGCTGGGAGCCGCTGGGCGCTGCTGGGAGCCGCTTGGAGCTACTGACAGTCGCCGGGGAGCCGCCGTGGGGGGAGGCGCGCGGGAGGTGGTGCCGCCATGGGGAGCGCCAGCAGCGCCGAGGTGACCGCGAGCGGCAGCGGCAGCCCCGACACGCGCAGCCTGCACGGGACGCCGCCGCGACGCCTGCCCGTGCCCAGCCCCGAGGACCTGGAGGCGCGCTTCTCCGCGGTGCTGGTGAGGCCGTCGCGTGGCGGAGGAGCAACGATCGAGCAGGGAGTGGTGGTGGTAGGGAGGGGGTCAGCGTAGGCCCGCGTGTCGCGTGCGATGGTGGCGCAAGTGACACGGCAAAGTAGAAAGTCACGAGTGCGACTGACTGCACGATGTTGTATTGGGATGTGCGCGTCCGTGTGGTTACGCGTGTGGGTTTGTCGATCGGTTGGTTTGTCTTTGTGGGTGTCTACTGGTTATGTATTTGCGTGAGCTTGTGTGAATGTAGGCAAACGGCATTATCTTTTCATCAGCTGGGGAACGCTGTGTGGAAGCTACCTGGTCTATCGTTCCGACGAAGCTCCAGTTTCTTCTCGGCCACAGTTTATGCCCTCCCTTGTTTGTATGCTTGCGATACGTGGAGTCCTTTTCAAGGGACATCTACGCCAGTTTGAAACATTCAGGCTGGCCTGCCTACGATCCGTACACATGCATTCATCCTAGTTTCAACGAGGTTGGATTGTGAGGAGCTCACAGATCTTTGAAAGTTCAGGACACATTCCTCTCAGTGAGCACCTCCGGCAGGCGGAGGCTGCGTGGGCTGGATCATGTAGCCCGCATGCCCAAGCGGCTTCTGTTTGGCGGGATAGAGGGGGCTAAACGGGCGCAACACGGGATAGAGAGCAGGTATCTATCGGCTGATGCGGTACAGACTTGCAGATGACCGGTGCCAGCGGTCTCAAGATTAGCCTCGGTGGAGGCGGTTTGTGAAGGACGTTGCTAGGCAGTTGGAGGAAGTCGCCCTCCAACAACAACGCAGGGTGGAGGAGCGGCGCTCACAACAACGAGCGGAGTGCCGGGCGCATAAAATGCAGCAAGTTGGCACAGTGGGAGCACAGGTGGTGTATCTGCCAGTCATCTCAGTCAGCCAACCAATGTCACCTGGGCCTGTCTCGTGACCTCCTGCCAGCAGAGAGCCATCAACACTTAACGTGGCCTCAAAGTGCACCTAGCCTGGTACACGCGCGAAAGTGACCTCGCTGCGTCTTAGTGGCGAATGGCGGCTGTCGGTACGGGTTTAGGCGTGTTTGGGTTTCTCTGCTTGTTCTCCGATTAATCACAGTGTGTGTGTGTGTGCGGAGCAGTGATAATACGAATCCGACAATCTGAGTTCGATTCATGGCACGGCTAACATCAGTGGCGAGTGGTATAAGAACCAGCCCTTGCGTTCCCCTAGTTGGACTCGGCGTAGGTAACGCAAGCCGCCGCACAGATAGATGCAATAATGCGTTGGTGTAGTGTCCTTTCTTCCGAGTGCGACTCTACAACAGCTGATATTCCCACGCAAGCAGTCTCCTCTATTCACGTCAGAACCGTGCTGGGAGCCACCCACCCCTGCTCGCGAAACTCGTACGCTGTCGAAATGTGACGACACGTGTATATTTGCAGAAGGTATTTGTGTACCTAGGGTCACGAGCAAACGAAGCTCATCCTGGTCTCTCAGGATCTCACCTGGTTGACAAAATAAACGTGACGGTGTGAGTGGGTGGGCGTCACTGAACACGTGTGTGTGTGTGTGACTCTGCAGGTGTGCTTCTCTGTGGGGGTCTATGTGTGCACTGGATTGTCTCTCTCGGTGAGTGTGGCCGTGTATATGTTTTGGGGTAGCGGGGCGGTGTGTGCGTTTGTTTATATTACCGTGGATGCTTGTGTCTTTGTCTTTGTGGGGAGCGGTTGTGTAGCGGTCAGCGCGACACAACCGCTACGAACCCGGCGCCCGAGTTCGATTCCCGCTCACGGCCGACACCAGTGACGATTATCTAAACCGGTCCTGGGCCTCCCTTACGTCGACTCGGCCTCAAAGGAGTATCTGGTGCGATGCGTAAATATCACCACGAGGGACACAAAGGCGGCCGGGCGTGGTTATGGCCACCCACCCACCCCCTCGTGTGCTGTGCCGGCCTTCATGGCACACTGCATCAACAGTCTGTTAATGCTATACAGAGGATATTCGTCTTTGTGTGCACCATTATGCGTGTGGGGAGCGGTGGCACTGTGATTAGCGCACTGCACTATGAACCCGGCGAACCCAATTCAAGTCCGACTCACAATGAATCAGGGCGACTCTGCCTTAACTGAGCACCTGGCGTGGTGTGTAGTACACATGAGCACTGGGGTGACAAAGGCGGCCGGGCGTAGTGCTGGCCACCCACCCCACTCACCTGCCGGTGGCGGCCTTCATCGGTGCTGGCGAACAGCGAGTGCATTGTCTGTGGAGAGAGAAACGTATTCACGGCGCGAAACTGCGAGCGAATGTGCTACCACATCTCGCTCTTCGCCTCCCAGTCTCGTCGTCGCTGTTGTTGTTGCTGCTGCTGCTGCGTTCTCACAGCCACAACGCGATGCCGCTGTTGTTGTTGTTGTTGATGCTGCGTTCTCACAGCCACAACGCGATGTCGCTGAAGGGGAGAGGCTTCGCTGGAGCACAGCGCTCACTCGGCGCGGCGCGGTTTGAAATCGCGAGGAGCGTGGCACGTGGTGGCCGTCGCGTCGAGGTGTCGATACAAAGTCAAAGGCCACCCGACCCCGCGTACAGGCCGCTACTGTGTTCACGCACCACGGATTCCCCCCCCCCCCCCCCCCATTGTAAAGTCGCCGGGTAACTGGCCGAGCGGCATCATCCGTGCAACAAATCAAAATACTGTCAACTTAAAGACTTTTTAAGTTTGGCAGTTGAGCAAAGTGCTGTGAGTGAGTAAATATTAAGGTTGACTCGGCCTGAAAGTAAATAAATATCAGCACCTGGCCAAACCACCGGCTCGTGCACTGCTGATCCGACATTAATACGGGCTCTCTCGCAAAACTTGCCCCAGCAGTCTATGAGGTTATAGGTGGTGTGTTTGTCTAGTACGTGGGTATACACACACACACACACGAGCCGGTTAAAGAGACATGCCAGTGAATTGACGTTCTGTCGACGTATATTTTCAACGTCGTTGTCATAGTAATCGCGTTGGAACGACAAATACATCTTTAGCAGGCTGACGTTTCGGGCGATGGGCCTTCAGAGCACTGAAAAATGCCAACGTTGATGAGGTTTTATTTATTTGTGCCTGTATACCGATGTCAACACAGTCTCGCATGGCTTATGTCACGGTTTGACAAGTCCAAGCCAAATTGTCCAGGACAAAAGCATGGCTGGCTGTTATTATTTTGACGGCGCTGAGTCTAAGCGGCGTGTGAGCGTTGGACGCACAGAAACGACGTCTATGGGCTACCAGGACAGTCAAGACACCAAGTGAGGCCTGGACCGAGAGGCATACAGAGAGACACACAGATATACAGAGAGACACACACACAAACAAAGAACAAAGATCCCCCGTATAGCCTTAACAGACTGTCGGGACAAGTGCTGTTCGCGAGCACCTATGAAGGTCGGCACGGCACACGAGGGGGTGGGTGGCCAGCACCACGCCCGGTCGCCTTTGTCTCCCGAGTGGTGATGTTTACACACCGCACCAGGTACTCGTTTGAGACTGAATCGACCTTTGGGAGGCCTCGGATTGGTTCAGATAATTGTCACCGGTGTTGTCTGTGAGCGGGAATCGAACTTGGGTTGATTAGTCTGTAGCGCAGCTTGCTACCCGCTACACTACCGTCCCCCGCCCACGCCACACAAATCACACATTGACAGACTGAGACACACAGAGAAACATACAGAAATATAGAAACACATAGAAAGACACAAAGAACACACGTAGACAGAATGATACACGCAGAGAGAGAAACACAGCAACATAGATAAAAAACAAGCCTAGACATACAGACATGCAGAGAGACAGGTACAGATACACGGATAGTGAGAGAACCATGAAGATAGGCACGCATAAAGGTACAGAGAGACACAGACACACGCAGGGACACTTGGGAAGCCAGATCCCGTGCAGATCCCCTCATGGCACACGCGCACAGATGCCACGTCCAAGCCCCTGGCCGTAAGACGCTCCAATCGGAACCTGCCTTCCCCGCCACCCCATGGCACCTCGTACCCCGAGATTTAACGCGGCGACACTGAATTAAGCGGCTCTGCCGACGGGGGTGAGGAATGGTGGAGCTCTAGCAATGGGTGGGGGGAGGGGGGCTCCATCATGAGCGTGAGTGTCACAAGCTGCTCGCCCGCTCCTCCCGATCCATCACGAACCTCCACTCGCCATCCGTCCCGGGGCTGAGCGCGAGGCTGTGCTGAGCGCGCGGGCGCCGTCCCTGTTACCATGACGAAGTTTGTTTACGCATTGACATCGTCATTGAGTCTCATGCATTGATTGCAGGAAGGGGTCCTGCCAAGTTGTCCGGGTAGGCGGGCGATGATTGCTACGTATCGTACAATCCATTTGAGAAAATTGCGGGTGATGTTTTACATTTTTTGTCAATATTTGGTGCATGACGCCAGGATGTGCTACTCTTCCGAATAACGCCACGGGATCGTTAACCTCCACCGTGGAGCAGGCGGCGCGTTGTATTATATTTTTTTTACAGCTGACACACCCGCGGTATTAATCAGGGCTGCCGCTGTAAATTCGAACCGCAACAAGCGGCTAACGCGGTACCACTGGGCCACGTCCGTTCGCACGGAAGGAGGGGAAAGCGGTCACAGGGCAACTCCACGTGGTATCGCCGACACGTGGGTCACGTGGGTCACGTGGGTCACGCGTCCGCTGCACGCGCGCACGCCGCTGCCAACGCGACTGCCGTTCGCGGTGTCCCCAGGGGGCGCGCTCCGCGGGGTGAGAATTGTCCGTGCGATGCGATTTTAGAGAATTTCGTGGGAATGCAAATATGCTGGGGGTGGCGGCGGGGGGGGGTGGCAGCTGTACACCTTCTCCTCCTGCCAGCCAACCAACTGTTGGACAAACATGGAGGGAAAGTCACAGCCAACCTGCGGCACCTCCTCAAACAGCCTCCATGGACCTCCTTGGCTCGTATCCCATTCTGCCCTGGGTCCCTTCTTTGCGAAGTCCCCAGTATAAGACCGCGTCCTCTCAGAGACCAATGTCTCAGGTCGCCCCCATGGTTTTTTGCCGCCCCCCCTCCCCACTCGTCTAATCACGGGCATGGATTTTACTGCAATACTCTCTGCTGCTCACAACGTAGCCCCGCAGCAGCCTGCTGTGCAACGAAACCCATCGATGTGCCATGAAGAAGGGCCATTCCCCGAAACGTCGCCTGTTATTTATCCGGTTGCTTTTAAGGCCACACACAGTGTCATTGGCGAATATGTTGAGTCTTTTATTGTTTCGCTACGCACGGTGGTGGTCACCCGTTGAAGCACAGAAGAGTGCAGACTCACACTGGCGTGGATTCCGAGATCCGACGACCGCGAGTTGATTCAGTCACGCGATTCAATCTCAACAGTGGAATGCAATAGAATGCAGTCATAAAGTAGTCGTGTAAAACCATGCGAGCGCCTTCAAGCGAAGCACAGCAATAGGGTTAAATACCACACGTACATGGGGGGGGGGGGGTGTAGTGATGCTGCACCACAATGCGGATGCATAAATGTCAGCGCGTGGCAGGACAATTGAACTAGGATGGTCCTCGTTCCGCCACGTGGCTGTCAGCCTGCGACATCGGCTCGAGTCTGACCGAAGGGGAGGAGGCCCAGAACCGGTTCAGATAGTCGTCACCGATGTTGGCCGTGAATGCGAATCGAACTTGGGGCTCCGGGTTCGTAGCGCATAAGCAAAGACGCAGGCATACAGACAAAACAAACATGCACCGCGATAGAGACGCGCACACACACAAGGGACAAAGATCCCCCGTGTAGCCTTTACAGACTGTTGGGGCAAGTGCTGTTAGCGAGCAGCACCTATGAAGGCCAGCACGGCACACAAAGGGGTGGGTGGCCAGCACCACGCGCGGCCGCCTTTGTCTCCCTAGCGGCGATGTTTACACACCACACCAGGTACTCATTTGAGGATGAGTCGACCTAGGAGAGGCCCAGAAGCGGTTCAAATATTCGCCACCGATGTAGGCCGTGAATGGGAGTAGAACGTAGGTCTCCGGATTAATAGCGCAATGCGCGCTAACCACGACACTACCGCTCCCCCGCCCCCACCACACACGCACGCGTACGCGCAACTCACGCACACGACTCGCGCGGTTAGCCACGAGCGAACAGCTCTCGTCCATGCACTGGGGCAGCGGCGACTCGCGACGGGGTGGCAAGGGTTGAGCAAGCG
>CM025650.2:1771063-1791761 GCA_014621495.2 Entosphenus tridentatus
GCGCTCTTAATTTAAAACGAGGCGAGAGAATATTCCGAGAGTGACCGCGTCGTTTCTACCTTTTATTCAAGAGATGTCTCGGTAACGAGAAGCAATATATTCAGGTGCGAGAGGACGGTGGCGAGATGTTAACTACTTCGCGTGGTCTACAAGAGGTCGTGGATTCAATGCCGACCCTGACGCTTGTTGCTTATTTGGAGTTTGCGTGTCTCTCTTTCTCTCTCTCCCCGTGGTCGCGTACACTTTTCTTCCGGTCCTCTGGGGTTTCCCTCCACGTTTAGAAACGTGCGTTTAGAGCATTTGGCTGCTATACATGTCCACACGACGAGCCACTACTTCGTTGAGCTCCCATTGGTGATAGCCAGGTCGCTTCTGAAAAATAGCGAGATATTAGCAAAGTGGATTCTTACCTGGTAAAATAAAACTAAAATAGTTATGTAGTTTTTAATGACCTTTTTTGTGAAGCTGGCAACGTTACACAAGCACAATTAACGAAATAACTCAACACGATCGTGAGGGCAGTGCTGTTGACGAATCTGTTGAGCATCAGTGCACCACAAGAACACGATAATTGAATGTGATCTGATGTGATATGGCAATCGGATGATCATTTGCCACGTCGGTGATGATAATCGCCGCTATGAGCAGCAGGGGTTATTTGTCAACGGCCGCGCTCGGAGTGGCTCTGGAATGGTGGGAGCGGAGATCCGAAACGACCTTCAATCCGAAAGGCGTTCGTCAATATCGCTGGCGTCAGAAGGACACACACACACACAAAAGAATGGCATGATGCCCGACGTTTCGGGCAATGGCAATCCTTCATAGCAGAGAGACAGAGAGACGTGAAGAGAGAGAGAGAGAGTTGGCTAAGAACAATGAGAGACTGGAGCGTACACTACGAGGCACCGGCAGTCATTGATTCGGAGGACGTTTCCCGTTGAACAACACTAAAATTGTCACGTCAACAATTGCCCAGCAGTGGACACTGAACAACAGACAAACTCTTCCGACAACCAAACATTGTGCGCCTGAACTCGTTAGTATCAAGCGCAACAAAAAAAACCCGGCAAACGCAGCGGCGGCATCAACATCACCATCATCACCACCGCCGTCTCGGCAAGCGGCGTTGTTTAGACGTGACTCGTCATTGCCTCCTCGCTCCCTCCTCGCGAAGGAAGCATCCCGCGCAAGATGAATCTCGTCCCGGCTTCGTGCCCTCCGGCTCCGCGCGCTAATAACGCACGCGGCCCGAACATACAGCGACTGCTGAGCGGACAATGTGGGGGGGGGGGGGGCCTTGATGCGATGTCTCCCCTCCTCTCCCCCGGGGCCTGTCCGAGTTCCATAAACACGTCTCAGATGAGTAAACCGGCGCGTTGTCTCCTAGACATCATCAGCGCTGGAGCAGACAAGAGGCGGTCGCGTGTGATGTCGGCCACTCACCCACCCCCCCTCGTGTATGTACTATGTTGAACTTCTTTCGCTCCGTACGTAGCTAACCGTGCTAATCGGAGGTGCAGTGGTTGGCCTTCAAATGTGCTCGCTAATAGCATTTGCTAAACGTCTGTTAAAGGCGATATAGGGAGGGAAGGGGGTATTTGTCTTTGTATGAACGTGTGTGGAAGTGTAACTGTTATGGGGAGCGGTAGTGTAGTGGTTAGCGCCAACATCAGTGACGATTATCTGAACCGGTCCTGGGCGTCCCCTACGTCGACTCAGCCTCAAATGCGTACCTGGTGCCGTGCGTAAAAATATCGCTACTCGGGAGACAAAGGCGGCCTGGCGTGGTGCCAGCCACCCACCCCCTCGTGAGCCTTTCCGGCCTTCATAGGTGCTCACTAACAGCACTTGCCCCAACAGCCTGTTAAGGCTATACGGGGGATCTTTGTCTTTGTTCTGTGTAAGTGTGTGCGTAGCGGTAGTGGTTAGCAGTCTGTTAAGGCTACAGAGGGGGGATATTTGTATCTGTGTAGTTGTGTGAGAGGGGGGGGGGTGTTTAGCCCGGGAAGCTGCACGAGAGAAGGAGTGACCGTCCCACGTGCGTGCGTTGCCAAAGCGGGTCTAGCTGCGAGCCGTTGCCCAACCGCTCGATCAGCCGTCGCGACAAAGCAGCTGTCCGCACGTCTGAGCCGGGGTAGTGCTTGGGACGGGTTGCCACTGTGGTGGTGGCACAGACAGGTCGTCACAGGCGCCTTCGGGGCTCTGCTACTCGATGGGCAGCAACGAGGAGTGCGGCAACGCTGCATTGCTGCACAGGACAACTTAGCCCCCACCAGTGGCGTGAAGTATGGTCAGAGGAACCCTTAGATTTCGATTTAAAGCTTTCGTGACTGCATGGATTCATATTCTTGGTTCTTTCGGTAAAGTCACGTATAAGATAAAATTATCATTCTTATTATGTTTTATTATTTTATGATTTCCTTTCTACGTGACTTTACCGAAAGAACCAAGAATACAGTGAGGGAAAAAGTATTTGATCCACTGCTGATTTTGTACGTTTGCCCACTGACAAAGAAATGATCAGTCTACAATTTTAATGGTAGGTTTATTTGAACAGCGAGAGACAGAGTAACAACAACAAAAATCCAGAAAAACGCATGTCAAAAATTTAATAAATTGATTTGTATTTTAATGAGGGAAATAAGTATTTGACACCTCTCAATCAGAAAGATTTCTGGCTCCCAGGTGTCTTTTATACAGGTAACGAGCTGAGATTAGGAGCACACTCTTAAAGGGAGTGCTCCTAATCTCAGCTTGTTACCTGTATAAAAGACACCTGTTCACGAAAGCAATCAATCAATCAGATTCCAAACTCTCCACCATGGCCAAGACCAAAGAGCTCTCCAAGGATGTCAGGGACAAGATTGTAGACCTACACAAGGCTGGAATGGGCTACAAGACCATCGCCAAGCAGCTTGGTGAGAAGGTGACAACAGTTGGTGCGATTATTCGCAAATGGAAGAAACACAAAAGAACTGTAAATCTCTCTCGGTCTGGGGCTCCATGCAAGATCTCACAACACTACCTTACACTACACTATACACGACTACACTACTACACTATACACAGACTCTAGCACTACATTACTATACACTATACACTACTATACACTAGTACACTATACACTACTACACTATACACTAGACTATACACTACTATACACGACTACACTATACACTACACTACTATACACTGCACTCTACACTACTCCACTATACACTAGACTATACACTAATATACACTATACACCACTATACACTACACTATACACTACTACACTATGCACTAGACTATACACTACAATATACACTACTACACTCTACACTACTATACACTACACTATACACTACTAGACTATACACAAACTCTAGCTCTTCCTGGGGGAATTCCCAAGCGTTCCCAGGCCACCTGAGAGACATCGTCCCTCCAGCGTGTCCTGGGCCGGCCCGGGGGGATAGTGTTTAGTCGTATAATATCTAAACTCTTCCGTGGACCCCTTTGGCTGATCAACGTGGACCCTCCTGGAAAAGCGATCTCAGCAAGCTTCAAGTGCCGCTCACCCACGGCCGTGCAGCAGCCGTCGTTGCGCGCGCGCGTGCAGGCGGTGCAACTGCGCGTGCAGGCGGTGCAACTGCGCGTGCAGGCGGTGCAGCTGCGCGTGGCCTCTCCGGTACCGCCCCGTGCGTCAGGGCACCAACCCCGTCATGCGCGCCTTCTAGCGCCTTCCTCTCGCTGCCTTCGGAACAATCGTCACCGAGGCGGTCGCCAAATCATCGCCGAGGTGATCGGGCGGTGGTGGCTGTGCGCGCACGCCTGTAATCGAGCACTGTGGACGCGGGGGTTGGTGGGTCACCGCGACACTCTTCCCGCGGGCGTCGAGGGGGAGCCACGCCCTGGGACACCAGCAAATCACAGATGTGGACTTCACCTGCTCCGTCTGGTTGGGATAGCCTGTTGCCCCTTCGCATGCAGGGGGGATGTCTCCGGGTACTCTGCTTCCCTCTCACATCTAAACACTCTTCAAATTAGCCAAGAACATCTCGGCGTACAGAGGACTTGCAGAGCTTGGGCAATCGCTCGGCGCGCGCTCCTCGTGCGACTGCCTTGCAACTCGTCTGTGGTTCGTTCTCGCGCCTCCGATTCGTTCTCTCTCTCTATGAGTCGTTCTCTCTCTCTGAGTCGTTCTCTCTCTCTCTGAGTCGTTCTCTCTCTATGAGTCGTTCTCTCTCTCGACGAGTCGTTCTCTCTCTCTCTATGAGAGTGAGCAAATACTGTGTGGCGGCGGCGGCGCGCTACAAGTTGGTAATGAGTATTTATCACAAATGAATCCACCAAGGGGGCGATTGCGTTAAACGCGCGAGGTGCAGCGTTGTGCGCGGCATTTAAAAAAAATGCATCGGCTCCGTCCGTGGCGGCGGCGTGAGCCTCTCGCTGAGTGGAGATTCGCGCACGCAGCGCGGCGCCGTCGCTGTCCGCGTGTTTGTTGTTGCATGAATCCCCCCCCCCCCTGACCCCCCCCCAGGGAAACTCACAGACTGCGTAGCCAGACTCCCCCACCCCAGGCACCCCCACAGAATCAAAATCTTTATTTATCCTGGAAAAATCCGATGAGCTATGAAGCTCTTCTTCATCGATGTCCAGTCGGGGCGGGTCGCACCCGTTGCGGTACGACACGCGCACCCCGGCGCCTGCACAGCCTCTCCCCTGCAGCGCCCCCTACACCCTGCACACCCCATAGCAGCGCACACCCTCTGCGCCTGCACCCCTTCACGCGGCTACACATTTAACCCCTTCACGCTCTCGCACCCCCAAAAACGTCCGCGCATCCCTACGCTCTGCGTACGCACAGGTCCACCAAGCCCCCCCCCCTCCCCCCCCCTCCCCCCCGCCCCTAGCGCCCCCCCCCCATATCCCACACCTCCCACGTCTCCACGCATTTACGCGGCCGCGCGCAGCGCCTCTGTCAGTGTGTCTGTTGATCTTCTTTCGCACCGTACGTAGCAAACCGTGCTAATCGTAGGAGGATGGGGCACTGTCTAGCAGTGCCCCGCGTCCACGCGCGCGTTGTGGATGAGCCCAATGCAAAGATTCGTTGGAGGTGGAAAGCCGCGGTAAGCGATCGCGTGGAGCGCAATGTGGAGGATGCGGGATTCTGCATGCGCGGCTCCGACCCCTCTCCAAAGGGACTCCGCCCGCGCTGCTCGTGAGCGGGGGAGCCGCTGCGCGCCTGCACCTGGGGCTGGGACGGAGGTCGCCAACCTGCGGCTCAGTAATGACTACTTCGTGACGTTGTTTATGAAGGACCCACCGTCTCACAGTCACCGCAGTGCTTTGCGGCTCGTGCAATATTTCGTTTTTTTTTACCGAATTCAAAACCTCTATCTTGTTATTTTGGTTGCCGACCCCTGGGATCGGCCATAGCGGGGACGTACTGCCTCCATCACCCCCCTCGCCCCTCCCCTTGCGCGTCACTCCTCGTTGTAGGTGGCGCGGGAGCGAGGCGCGTGAGCTGAGGAGCGCGATCAGGGTTGGTTTTACGCGCGGCGGTCCCTGGCGGCGGCGGCGGCGATCGTTCATCGTCTCCGCCGTTGCAGCTGCGCCACCGCGAGAGACGCGAGCACCCCCACGCGGCGCTGCCCGTGAAATAACAGAGCCCCGAAACGCCCCTCATCTCCCTCCACCAACCTCCGCATCCCCGCCGCCTCTTACGGGCACGCGGTGCCACGCAGGCAGAGCGCATTACGTGGAGGAGGGAGCGTCCTTTTGTTCCGACTCGGCCCCATGAGGCCCTTTTCAATTTCAGCTTCCCTTTGTGATGCGTGGGGAGAATCGCGGAGGCGTCGTCCCAAACGCTGTGACGATTGCAGCAATGGAACATAATTCCAAACATTTGCTCATGGAATATTCGCCCAATCTCAATATTATTTGCCAGGAGGGTCCTGTTCCTGTATCATTCACACGTTTGACCAATTCCATAAATGAGTGGTTGGCTTTAACGGAGAGGAATGCAAAGAGTATCCTGAGAAAACACTTTGCGTATGAGGAGGGTGACACTTAGCGCTGCCATTTCCTGACCAAGCCCTGGGACTTCACCCATCAAGCGCCAACCCAGGATCGACGCTGCTTAGCGTCCGAGATTCGACGAAGAATTGGACTTCATTCAGGGCGATTTGGGTTGCGCGGAGACTAACACCCCGTGTCACGAGAACCTCAGCTCTGGTTGGACTTACCCGGCGCGAGGGAGGCGGGGGGGCATCCGCAAATCTGCAATTGCTCACCCTGACGTGTAATTTTACAGGCGAGGAGCATCGGGCGGCGCGGAGTGACGGCGCGACGCGCTCCGCGGGATGATGGAGAGGGCGAGCGGCACGCGTTATTGCGTGGAGGGCCCCCAGACAGCGGCTCCCCCCCCCCCTCACCCCTCCCATCACTCCCCCCACCTGCCCCCCGGTACCCACCCGGGTGATGATGGATGGGGTTCGCGCACCCGCCCGCCCCCCCACGGACAGGTCTGGATTTCAGCGCCGTGGCGATAAATAAAGTGCTGTACTCTGAGCCCGATTCTTATCTCGAGAAAGCGGCCGATCGCCATCGTCTCGCGATTTGCTCCGCTGTCGGTAATGGAGACATCGGCGCGTTTTCGAGAATAAAAATCCGACGGAAATGAACGTTCGTCAAGATGATCATCTGGTTCTGGGCGCGTGCGTGCGTGTGTGCGTGCGTGTGGTGTGTCTGTGGGGTGCGGTGATGTAGTGGTTAACGCGCTGCGCTACGAACCTGGTGATCCTAGTTCGATTCCCGCTCACGGCCAACACCAGTGACGATTATCTGAACTGGTTCTGGGCCTCTCCGTGATCGACTGATCCTCAAATGAGTACCTGGTGCGGTGTGTAAGCATCGCCACTGGGGAGACAAAGGCGGTCGGGCGTGGTGCTGACCATCTACCCCCTCGTGTGCCGTTCTGGCCTTCATAGCTACTCGCTAACAGCACTTGCCCCAACAGTCTGGTAAAGCTATACGGGTGATCTTTGTCTTTGTTTTTTTTGTGTCTGTGCATTTGTCATGAAAGGTCAAAGGGCGCGAGTTCACGTGTCGCCGAAACGACCGAGGGGGCCGCAATGCGCGGGCGTGGCTTTGGTGAACTCCCACATCGCCCAGTTTTCGCCAAAAATTGGACGAAGATGATACTTTCCCCAACACCACGTGAATCGGGCCCAAGCTGCCTGCCCTGCTTTTACGACCGCCAAGTTGCGAATTTATGTATGCCTTGCGAGTCGTGAGCACGTGGTGAACTTTCCACATTGCTATGGCGGAGACTAGTACACCCATAGGACAACCGGTGGCGATTACCCACGAAGCAATTGTTTATTCATCGACACCCGAGGGATGATGATGATGATGATGGAGGCGAAAGAGTATTTGATTTCAGCTATTTCTGATTGGGATGCCTCCGGTAAAATCGCCCGGATAGGTCTCTTTGGCGTCAAATCTCGAAGGCTAAGCAGGCGTTACGCCTGGATGGTGCTTGGATGGGTGACCACCACCATGTATAATATAGGTGGGAAGAGGTGGTGTAGTGGTTAGCGCGCTGCGCTACGAACCCGACGATCCGAGTTGGAATCCCGCTCACGGCCAACACCAGTGACGATTATCTGAACCGGTTCTGGGCCTTCCCTAGGTCGACTCACGCTGAAATGAGTAGCTGGTGCGGTGTGTAAACATGGCCACTAGGGAGACAAAAGCGGCCAGGCCTGGTCCTGGCCACCCACTCTCTCGTGTGCTGTTCTGGCCTTAATAAGTGCTCGCAAACAGCACTTGCCCCAACAGTATGTCAAGTCTATACGGAGCATCTTTGCCTTTGTTGAGGTATTATAACAAACTCAGCACATTCGTGAATAACACTCTGTGGCCTTAAAATATAAAAACATATATATGATAGGCGACGTTTCGGGCGAAAGCGGGGGGTGGTGGGATCTTTGTCTTTTGTATAACACGTGTGTTGTAACGCCTTCACCAACCCGTATTGACCAGCGTGGTGAAGTAAGATTTAATAAAACGACGCTGTGTGGATGATTCGCCGCCACAAGGAACCTCCCGTGAACACAATGGAAATCCATCGTTGCATTGTTTAGTGACTGCCCTTCCAGGGTTATAGGTCACCATAGGTCACCGACTCCACAAACAGTGCCTTAAAATTAGACCTGCCGCTCACGATTCGCATGCGACGCATTCAAGTAAAAACTGACAGTGCGCGTTAAACAAATCTCCGGATCCACGAGTGCGTCACGGAAGAAGAAGAAGGGCCCTCATCCAGCAGCGGAGTGACGGCGAGGGCCACGCCTGCGCCTCGTCACGTGTCTGTTTACTGGGGAGGCCGCTCGCTGCCGAGCCGCCTTCAAAACAAAGTCACCTGAGACGGTCACGGCATCTCATTACGCGTCGCGATGGGGAATAATCGATCGGGTTCGCGGTGGGGGGGGGGGCGTGGGGAGTTCGGGGGTAGCGCGCATGGATGCACTTCACGCGAATATAATCTCCGCCGCACTGGGAGGGTGGGGGCCTCGTGGAGTTTACAAAATCCCTGGGTTTGTTTTCACACAACAACACAAAACCCATCGTGCCTCTCTCGCTCTTTCTCTCCTCCGCATATCGACCGGTGTGTGTACAGTATACACACATATATATTAATATATATATAAGCTACAACTCCGTTGCTTGGGTCGCCACACACTCACGATAAATACAAATGTGGTTTAAATCAACCAGCTCTCTTGCCTTTCCAGGCCAACATTTTTTTATTATCATGTTTTTTTTAGCAAACTCTGGACCGGTTTTGACCACGTGGGGGGTAGGTCGCTCTCGATAGTCGAGGAGTGTTCAGCAAATGATGCTCCATTATCACGACCGTTATTGCGAGAGCACTCCGTTTAATCCGTGGGGCCCCCGTACGACGCAAGGGAGCACTGCCGACCGCCAAGCGAAGCGCCCCACCCGGCCATGGGGTGCCTTCGTCACGGGTCCGTGGTCGTGATGTATTTATTCATCTGTCATTGGTCATGTCGCGCTTGTGGTGTTTCTGCCCGGTTTGGTTTGCGCTCTTCAATTTGTCTTCATTCCTCTCGTTGGCCCAATAATCACGTCCACTTGCAACGCGCCTTCGCGCTGCTCACTCGCTCCGGTGACGAGAGGACGCGTGGAAAGGCAGCAGCAGTCAGCAATGAGCTCAGCGGTCGTCTCTTTGTTTTAAGGTGTTCATCGGCCGGTGTTTGCATGTGGGAGGAAACCGGAGCAGCCGGAGAAACCCCCACGCGTGCGAGGGGGAAACACCCTATCCCATCATACACCATGGCACTGGTGGAGTCCACATTCGCTGTCCTGGCCTCTCCTGGCGAGCCAGGGATAAGGCTCCTCTTCAACGTCCACGGGAAGGGAGTTTCACGGCATCTGTGTGCGATTCACCAACTCTCGCTGCTGCCTCCACAGTACTGGTTCACAGGCAGCTATGCATGAGCGTCTAATTTGCGACGTTTGTGTGTATACATGTATATTGTAATCTATTAATCAATTAATTAATATATTCCTAACATACATAGCGTACAAATAATGCAACGACTTTTGCACAGTTGTCATTCACGTGGTCTTACAATATGTGCACATTCGGAATCTATGAGACTGACGTTTCGGGAAATTGCCTTTCTTTCGACTAGAGAGAAAGATGCCGGAGAATTTGAGTGACTCGTAGCCGGGGATAGCGTTCTGCACACGGTGCGAACCCGATGAGAGAACTGGGGCGTTTAATATTGGTGACAGATACATGGCTTTGAATTGACATATCAACCGGATTGCATTGGCACACACTGAATACCAAGCAATGCCCCCACGGTGCCGCGCGAGACACGGGCACAATGAAAACGAGAGTGTCATTCGTTTATGAAGGAAAGCCGCACCGAGTATCAGGATCGTTTCATTAATTTATTTGGACAGCAGGCTCCCCTGCAACATTGGGATGTACGGTTAAATCATCTCTCTCTTTACTCCGAAGAAGGGCTATCTCCCGAAACATCGACTGTTCTGGTATTTTACGGGAGTGTTAACGAATCATGTGGTGGTTTTTTGTTGTTGTTCTTTTTAAGCACATCACTGCCACGGCAGTCCCTTCACCGGGCATGCCGTCTTCATCGACTGTTGGACTCCACGTGGTACGGAACCGCAGCATCCCGGAGAAAACCCACCAGGCTCACACGAGGGGATGCGACTCAAAGGTCCGCACGGACGGGGCGACACGAGCCCACTCGCCGCGCTGCCATCTCCTGGCCACCTCCCGTTCTGGATCACCACGCTCCGGCTGCCCCGCTCGCTTCGCGTCTCTGATCAGATAATTAGATTCCCGACTCCTGGCCCCCCAGATCTCCCTTCCGGATGGTTACACGTCCCCCCACCCCCCCCGTAGTGAACTGCATTGTCGAGGCGGAGAAGCGTCAGTGCATTGTAGGTTTGAGCAGCTCCACTGCATCTCCGATTAGCACGGTCGGCTACGTGCGGTGTGGAAGAAGTTCACCGTCGAGCACGTGCAGTACTGGATCGGGCACCCCGTGAACTATGACCTTCCAGCCAGTCCGCATCAGCTCTGGCTCCACCAGCCATGGCGTCGGCTGGGGGGAGGGCATCGATCACGGGACGCCTCCTCGATTATTTTCACCGCGTTGCCTCGGATCGTACAACGCGCACAGACTTCTGCCGCAAGATCGCGAGAAGCGGCGGCGGCAGCGGTGGCTTGGCGGGTTGGCCACGGCTGCTGACGATGCCCTGCTTCGGCGTGGGTGCTGGGGGCCGCAGGGATGTGGGGAGGGGAGAGAGGGGGGTGGAGACGCAGGGGAGGAGGGAGTCTCGGGCGAGGAGCGTGCAGATGTAAGCGTGACGCGTTCTGACAGCGCCGCTGCTCCGCGGGAGCTTGGCCGTCTTGGCGAGTTACTCCTCGGCGGCGGGAGCGGTAACCGGGCACGGGGAACGTGGGGGGGGGGGGCGCTTCAGAAAGGGCACGGGGGAATGCGATACGAGCGGGTGATTGGCCAGAGGTGAGAGGACAGTGTGCGCAAGGACACGGGTGACTGTGAGCAGCTGAACCTGGACACGAGTGGATTGACCGCAGGTGAAGTGGACAGAGTTGCACGTGTGAATGTGGGCGGATCATTGCGCGCAGGTGCGTGGACACAGGTGATTTAACATATTGGGATGCGATTTATTGCGATGCCTTTTTTTTTACATAATCGGCCGAGTCAAGCGTGCGAGACCGAGCGTCTCGACAATTCAATAGCCGCTCCGAGAGGCATTGCACGAGTGGCCCACGAGTGGGGGGGTAGCCCGCAATGCCGCGGCCTGCATCTGTACTCACGACAGCGAGGGGGTCACGAAGGACCCACTTGCCAGCCACTTTGCGGGACATCTGACCGCCACTCCACATGCGGAGCGATTGAGCGGTGCCCACAGGTGGCGCGGAAGGTCTCAAAGGCAGCCAGATGGGCTGCTGAGTGCGTCGCGTGACGTCGGTGTTGGCCGTGTTTGAAGGTTGTCCCCGCCACCTGTGACGCCATCTGGAGGTGAAGTTGAGGTCATTCGACTCAAGAGAGCTTGCCAAGCCGGGGAACGGGAGGGGTTGGGCGGTCGGTTTGGTGGTGACGGGTTAAAGACGGTGGCTCGGTGGAATAACAACATCTTGAAGCACGGGGTATACGTGCAATAGTTGGCACACTGGTAATCACAATGCAAAAGCCACCGGATCGATGTCCCGGAGCGGCACTTGAAGCAAAGTGTCAATGAGTCGCGTGTGGCGTACTCACGCCCTCGTCAAGACATCTGTCCAGCGTGGGAAAGTAGGCCAAATGACCTCTGTAGGGGCTCGCTAGAGCTTCCTCGAGTGGAGGCCCTTCTGCCAGCAGTGGCTTGAGCAAGCACTTGCAGGCCTGCGCCTTTTCCATTGCGTTGGGCACGTGGCATGGCTTGCAGCTTGAGGAGCAGACTCTGCAAGCCAAATTGCCACCTGATCCTTGGGTCCTGTGCTCAAACTGTGTCTACGCAGCTGCAATATCGAGGAACATTGCGCCTGTCTTCTGCCCCACAAGTTAATCAACAGGTACGGAGGTTTGGTCTGAAAGGTAAAACGTGCATATTAACAGATGAGACTTATCTTTAGATGAGTGAGCACAGTTGGATGGGCACATGTGAATATGGGCAGGTGAGTGTTACAGTTGAATGTCGGAATCAGAATGTGTATTTAAACTGCACGAATCCGATGAGCTATCAAGCAGTTTTTTTCATAAGGTGTCCAGTCGAATGTAGGCAGGTGAACACAAAGGCAACCGGCTTGGTTGGTCAGTAGCAGAAGCGATCGAGTGGGTGGGTGACCAACAAACACCCCCGGTCGCCTTTGTCTCCACGGTACTGATGTTTGCACACCGAACGAGAATTTAAGGCTGAGTCGTCCTAGGGGAGGCCCAGGACCGGTTCAAATATTTGCCACTGTAATCGGTCATGGGCAGGAATCGAACTCGGGTTGCTGGAATCGTAAAGAAGTGCAGCGCTAACCACTACTACGCTGCAGCTCCCCTACGAGGAAGGCGTGATGTGACAAAAAAGACAAAGATCCCCCGTGTAGCCTTAACAGACTGTTGGGGCAAGTGCTATTCGCGAGCACCTATGAAGGCCGGGACGGCACACGAAAGGGTGGGTGGCCAGCACCAAGCCCGGCCGCCTTTGTCTCCCCAGTGGCGATGTTGACACACGGCACCAGGTACTCATTTGCACACACACACACTGTCACGGACTCGCACTCACACATAGCATCCTTGTCGGCGAGATCGACCCAGGGCGTGTTTAATAACAACGGCAGCAACAGCAGCAGGGACAAAACCTTCACACAAGCACACACACACACACTCTCGCGGGCACACACATTAGATTGCTTGAATCAAATGTCGCTTTAAAGTTCACGAATCAGTCACGGAGCGAATCCATTAGTGTGCTGCGAGAGTGGATTGGGGGTGATGTGCCGAGTGTGGTGAGTTGTGTTCGCAACACGGAGGCCGGAGATTCCTAATCCCGCCGTAAATGCGAGCGCAGGAAACATCCCTCCTCGCTGCATATTCCCCGGCTCCGCCAGATGAAGTTTGTGTGACCTTTTCCCGAGAGGTCACCAAAAGCGGCAGCAATGTCTTTGACACCCGAAGATGGACAAACACCGGGGGGATGTGGGGGTCATGAGCGGGACGTGAGGTCACGCCACAGGGGGATGGGGGGGATGGTAGGGGTTCGGAGCGAAACAAACAATCGACAGATAGATGGATAATTTGTATTTTTTTTCTTAAAAATATATATATAAATATACCTGGGCAATCCCTTGAGATGGAATATCTCGTTTGCAGGGGTATCCAGGATGTCAAGTGACACGTGCAGTGCACACACGTGTTGTTTATCCAGCAAAGCCTTACTGAGTCTCAAACCTATTTTTCAGGAGGATCTTGAATTGCAATATTGAGCTGCTCCATCATCGAGCGAATGGTATTCATGCGCCAGTGTTGTGCAGGGTCGTGTTGGTGTGGCTCTCCGATGCGTGTTCGGGTTGTGCCGCATGATGGTCGAGATGGTGTCCGACGTTTCGCTCCACGTGCTGGGAGCTTCCTCGGGAACTGAATTTACATCATGCCCAACAACACGCGATACAGCTTGACGATTGTTTGGCTTCACGTGGGAGGAAACCATATCATCTCAGAATCACAATATTTATTTAGCCTGGAGAAATCCGATGAACTATGAAGCTCTTTTCACGGACGTCCTGTAGGGGCAGGTCAGAAAGTTACCACAACAATACACAAAAAACGATACGAGTGGCAGCAATGCCACTACTCGAACGAGGATTCACGATACACCACTCACTGCACTGCCATTGGCTGGTCACCGCCGCCGCCCATGCTGTTCTGTGACTCTCACCCAAATCTCTGCGTGATCCACCAGGCCTTCGTCTTCGAAGAGCTAGATAAGAGGCGAGCGCCACCACGTCCGGCTTTAATAATGGAAGGGGATCAGTTGGGGGATGGATGGGGTAGGGGGTAGTTGATGTAACCCTGGGAGTCTCCGCTCCCCTGCACATAGTCAGCACCAGTCGCGTTTGGTGTGGGCCGCCACCTTCCATCACGGGAAGTCACGCTTCTTCCAGCGGCATCCACACCGGCACAAAGTAGGGGGTGCGGTGGGCCTGGGAAGGGGGGGGGGTTTAGGGGTCCATAGTGTGGGTGGCTGTGCGGATAATTCGCAGCCACCGGAACCACCAGAAGCCCCTCCTCCCCGTGATCACAATGGGGTTCACAGTTGCACTGTATAGCGATTGCCCGCGTCGAGTGGAAGGTCGCGGACTCTAAGAAACACTGCTTGCAATTTAAATCTGCCCCTATTATGTCCTTGCGTATGACAATAGCCATGTGTCCAGGAGCTAATTGTCAATGTCGAGGTCTGCTAGCCACGAGAGGGCTTCAGGAGAGAGAGTTTAAATTTCGATTTAAAGCTTTCGTGACTGCAGGGGTTCATCTTCTTGGTTCTTTAAAACATAATAAAATATTATGTTTTATTTTTATTATTTTATTACTTCCCTTCTACGTGACTTTACCGAAAGAACCAAGAAGAGAGAGAGTTTGTTTTGTTTTACTATTCCTACTCCATTTAAGGTTGTATGCATGGTCCATAGTTTGGCTTTCATGACCACAATCGAACTCTTGTGGCTCGTCCTCAAGTTTTCATTCATGAAGGAGATGGTGCACATCGGCTTGTTGATGTCCTGACGTCCAAGCCAGGAGGTGCGGTGGTTTATTCCAGACGTTCACGTTGCTCTGCTCCTCGGCATCGTTCTTCTGCTTCTATTGATTGCATCGGATGCCTTAAAATTCAATGAACGCATAAAATGTATGCAACCGTCGGCAACGACCCTCTTTCCTGCAGTGCATGAAGTGTTGTACGTGTACATTTAATTGTATCCATGAAAACCTCACTGAGTCTCAAGACGTATTTTTTTTTCTTCAAGAGTTTCCTGCATCTGTATGTTTGGCACATTCCATGATAGGATATTCTGAGACAACATGAGTGGCAATTGGGAGGAAACGGTAATGTCCCGTGAGCACTCACTACTCCGGAAGCATATATTCAATAATCATTTGCGGTGCTCTTATTACCCGGTCTCCTGGCAACTTAGGTTGTAACAAGATCGGGTGCATTCATGGTAATTTGGGCGTAAATGAATTCACCGTGATGCAGAGACAAAAAATTCCCTGACTACCGCTGCCGCTTCGCGTAAAACGTGCGGCTGGCTAACGTTTCTGGAAATGACCCTTCCACATGGCGAGATCTTCTCGGCCGTGCGAATGATATCACCAAAGAGCATTGTACCCCCGCCGTAAGAAGGGAGAATTTCCATCACTATCCAAGGAGACTGAGCGGTGAGATCGGTTCGCGTTGGAGGAGTGGCGTCGATGTTAGTTTAGCGGCGCTGGACCGTGAGAGATGGCGACGGCGTGGGGAGAGAAGCCTTCATCCAGCAGTGGATATGGCCAATGGCTCACGACGAAGACGGCTCAGAATCGCCAACTGAGATGGGCGCCCCCCAGGGGTTGTTTTCCTTGTGAGAAACAGCGACTTAATGAGAACAAACGACCGCACGAAATTAACGCTCTCGGCGTGGCTCACGGACATCTATGTAAACGAGATGTGACATGAGACCCAAACCGCACAAATCGGCTTCAAATGAACGCGCGCACTCAGATCGCTCGCTCTGGGGGTGGGGGCACGGAAAGCCCCCCCCCCTCCCCCCGCCCTCCCCCCCGCCGCCAATTCTCCACCCTCCCGCCTTCCCAACCCATCTTCCCCACCCTCCCCACCCGCTCTCTTTGCCTCTGAAAGGGATGAACAGGCGGGCTTCTTTTTTGGCGGAGCCACTCATTAACCGCCGCGGGGTCGTGTCGCCCGTGACCCGTGGAGGTCAACCCGCCAGCCAGGCCTCGGTTTCACCACAGGCAGGCACAGGCCCTCAGAAGTCACGAGATACAAAGAGACAATTATAATAGGGTCAGAAATTATAAATAAACGCACGAGGGTCCGTGTCGCAACGTAGAGAATCAAATCGCGGTGCTGTCCACCGACCTATAGGCCCTCTGCAGCTATATTTCAGAGTAGCATTGGTAGACTTGGCAAACATGTAATTTACCTCCGCAGAGTGAAATTACATTTGCCCATAAATGCAGCCCTTCAGCGAAACGGACTGAAGTAATATTCTAGTTGTCCTTTACATGGAGTCAGACTTATTATGATTGCACGAGCCACAATCATCCGCGACAGCACGTTACGAGTGTGCGTATCAGCACTCGCGGCCACAACGACAACAGCAACAACAAGAACTCAGACAAACACAATGCTCCACTGCATGACCAAAACAATACACGCGCTCTGTCCATCCGTTCAAAGTCGCGAACTCCAGAGCGCGCCGCTTTCAACGTTTTATGTGCACTTTGAGGCCACGTGAAGTGTCGAAGGCTCGCTGACAGGAGGAGGTCTCGGGACAGACCCAGCGAGTGCCATGGGTTGGCTGACCGAGATGACCGGTAGATGCACCACCAGCTGTACCCGTACCCCCACTGTGCCACCACCACCCCTACTTATACCCCCTCGTACCTCCTGTCTGGAGGACCTCCTGTTCCCAGTGGCGGTACGAGATTGGAAACATCGCACGCGTCGGTTTACACTCAGACTCGGCGGCGAGCAGCCGCGAATTAATGCAATTGCCACACTCTCTCTTTCTCTCCCTGGGCGCATATAACCTTTCGCTTAATTCTATTCGCTGCAGCCGGCAATGGAAAGAAGTTTTCAGGGGCCGCCACTAGACGCTATTTATAGACGGTTGATTATATCCGCCCCCCCCCCGCAACCACCACCCCCGCGAATCGACCGCTGCCCACAACTCAGCGCGTGGGGGGCAGTAGCCCCCCGCCGTCCCCCCGTTATTAGCAGCGAGTCGCGCGCCTCGTCACGGTGGCTGTATGACATTAGAGCGATGCATGTATGCGATGTGGCGCGGAACCATTGTGGTGTGGAGTGGAGCATGGGGATGAGGTTGATGGTGATCGAAGGGGGGGGGGGGGGGGGGGGGAGTGGGAGGGAGCCCCCCTCCCCATCCCCTCCCACTCCACCCGCCACCTCCCCCACCACCACACCACCTAACCCCCAAGACGCAATTACACGCTTTTCCCGTGGGTAATCACCGCTGGGGTTTAGCGCTGTCGTACACTGTCCGCCGACAATTTTCATTCCTGCTCCAGTTTCTGGCGCGACATCTCGGCAGGTGGGGCTGGGCCCCACGCAGAATTGATGGGGTGGCGGCGGTGGCGGCGGTTGTGGTAATGATAATGATGGTCATTGTGGTGATGAATGTTTATGATGTTGGTGGTGGAGATGTCGACGATGATTATAATCAGTGATAGTGGGAGGCTACCAACCATCACAAATCCGACTGTGTTGCAGCTGTCTATAATATGAACAACGTAAAATGTTATCTTCATTAGGCAATTCACGTTGAAAGAATCATTATATTTAAAATAAATTAAAGACAACAAAATTATTGTAAGAAAAGTATTTTTTTCTTCGAAAAATAATTTCTCATCTCCAGCTGCTTGGCGGGGCGGCACCCCAACATCCCTCGCGGACGAACCGCGCCTGTTGTTAGCAGTGATGATAGCGGTGGTGGTGGTGGAGGTGATGGTAATGGTAATGATGGACATGGCGGTGTTTGACGGGTCTGTGATGATTATGGTAGCGATGGTTATGTTGGACATGGCGGTGCTTGACGTACGTGGCGGTGTTAATGATAGTGGTGAATGGTGGTGACTACAGGCGAACTCCCTAAAGACAGGGAGTGGTGGCCAATGCGTTGAATGGAATGAGTAAAACGGGCGTCTTACATGACCAAAGTAGTGAATAAACACGCTGTGTGGTGGACTATACACTATACACTACACCAGCGGTGGCCAATACGTGGATCGCTAACCATTTTGTTGTGGATTTAACGACTAAACTATTCATCCATTTTGGGATTTTACTAGGTAAAGTCCACTGAACTCTGTAGCTCTTTTTTTCAAGAGCGACCTCGCCACAAATTATAGTTCAAAGAAGTATCATGTGGACATTTATAGCAGCCAAATACTCTAACCGCACGATTCTAAATGTGGAAGGAAAACCTGGAGAACCCGGTGAAAAATCCATGTGACCACAGATGAGAGAGACACGCAAACTCCAAATATACAGACGTCAGGGTCGGGATAGAGCCCACGACCTCCTTGTATACGAGGCGAGCTAGTTAACAAATCCGAACGAACACCGGCATCATAACAATGCAGCAAAAATCATCGTCACGGCTGGTGGCGAATAAAAAAAATCCCCGACTAAAAATGAGTTGTCCATTAAAAACACGGTGATATCTACCAAGAGATGGCGCTAGTACTTTACGTCTCGTATTGATTGACAGGGTTAAATTCATCCGGGTAATTGCTGATCACAAACTGTGTCCGGTGGATCGCAGAGGAGCCCCGAGACGTCCATGAGATGGATCAAAATGCTCATTGGCCATCGCTGTGGCCGCGCGCTGAACAGCGTGGTCGCTCAATGGACAGAGTTCGCTGTAGCCGAGGGCTTGAAACACGTTAGGGGCGACAACCAATCGTGGGAAAGATTGCGGGCTCAAAAGACGGTGGCGGTCTCTCTTTTTCAACAAGACACTCGTTTGACAATTAACATCTCGTTACACATTAACGAGTGCTCATGACTAATTTAACGCTGCCGTTGACCTTTTAAAACTGTAATCTGAACTCGCTGATGTGTCGAGTATCGCGGTGGTGGTGGTAGTGGCTATTGTCTTGATAGTGGTAGCGGTTGAGATGGCACAAGTAGAGCGCACGGGTGGTGCATCTGCCAGTCATCTTGATCAACCCATAGATAACGCCTAAGCCTATCCCGTGACCTGTCAGCGAACCTTCGCGACTTCACGTGGCCTCAAAGTGTACCTAGCCTGGCACAAGCGCTGTGGTAACTTCACCGTAACTTCGCGGCGAATGGCGGATGTTGTTGTTGGCGGTGGTGTTGTTGGCGAAGGGAATAATGGTGGTCGTTGGTAGCATTTGCGTTCCTGGTGATAATCAGGTTGGCTTGAGATCAGGAACACATTTTCCAACTCGCAGGGCTGTCCCTTTTCCTCCATCAACTTTTGAGATGCAAACTGCCGTCTGGCGTTTTATTTCACACCGAGTTCACGTGGATGGAGCATCACGCTCACCACATCGTGGCGAAGTCGTGGAGAAAGTACAATTAACAAAGACAGCCGTCACGGACGACTTGCAGTGTTTCTCCTGATACGTTTTTAAGAATCTTGGAGACATTTCGTAAATTGGCTGGTTGCAGTATTTGGCGTTTACACTGAATCTTTAAAAAAATATCTTAGCATCCTCTTGTGTGATTTGGGCAACTTTGAATGGACTCATGGCTCTTAAATACACTATTTGTAAATGTATACGTGTATTCTGTATCCTATGACCCAGCCAACGCAGCCTTGCTTGCCGGGGGAGCTCACTGATGGGAATGTGTCCATGTCTTTAAAGGATTTGTGAGCTCCTCACACAATCCAGCCTGCTGGTTAAACCCAGGATGGATCGTAGGCAGGCCAGCCTGAATGTTTGTAACCGGCGCAGATGTTCCACGAGAGGAGTCCACGTTTCATATCACCACCATCATCATTATCATCACCACCATCACCACCACCATCACCACCACCATCCTCACCATCATTATCACCATCACCACCATCATCATCATCACCATCACTAATTTCACCACCACCAACATCATCACCATCATCATCACCACCACCACCGTTACCACCATCATCATCACTACCACCACCATCATCATCACCACCACCGTTACCATCATCATCATCACTACCACCACCATCATCATCACCATCATCATCACTACCACCGTTACCACCATAATCATCACTACCACCACCATTATCACCATCATCATCACTACCACCGTTACCACCATCATCATCACTACCACCACTATCATCATCATCGCCATCATCATCCACCTTCCTCACCACCACCACCATCATATTTTCCACGCGTGTCAACTTACCCCGGGTCCCTTTAACGAGCGATCCGGTGACGTTCCCTGCTGGCCGCGCGCATGCGCAGTGCGCGCGTAGCGGCGAGGCGCGGCCGGTTCCCGCGCCTCCTCCTCCTCTCGCTCCATCTCCTCGCTCCCTCCCCTCCTCCTCCTCGCTCCCTCCTCCTCCTCGCTCCCTCCTCACCGCCACCGCTGCTGTCGCTGCCGCTCTTCGCTCACCTCGCAGTCGCCATTCGCCCCGTGGAGCTGGCGTCGGGGTGAGTGAGGATCGGGCTAAGGGGGAGCGTCCCCTCCGCCCCCCGCACCAACTTGGGGAGAAGTGGGAGCCTCGTCTCGGGCTCCGTGGCGGCTCCGCTCTCCTGCGCCTCCAGCCACGAGGCGGCTCCTTATCGTCCTCCTCAGCCGCCCTCGTCATCCTCTTCCTCGCCGGTCCCGTTACAACCCCCACACCCCTCCCTCCATCATCCCTCATCATCCAATCCCTCAT
>CM025650.2:1816761-1832925 GCA_014621495.2 Entosphenus tridentatus
GGGGGGGCGGTCTATTGACGCGGTGGCTCTGTGGGGGGAAATTCACCCTCGTGGTGGGTCGGGGGGGGCGTCCCGTGCTGTTTAGCTGGCGAGCCTTGGCTTCTCGTCTCGGGCGACGACACGTGGCGTGCGTCTCCACCACCGTGTCCACCCGCCACCTCCACCACCACCTCCACCACGACCACCACGACGAGCTGAGGCCGTTGGGTCAATCCGTGGGTTCGGGGTGGGGCGGGAGGGGCGATGTTGTTTTCGTGTTGGGAGATGAACGTCGCTGCCCGTGTCAAGAGTCCCGTCAGTTGGATGCCCTCGATTCTGGATCGCGTCTCCGAGCGGCCCTGCCGAGACGCGATCTGTCGTTTGCAGCGCACGGACGAAGGGGCGTAGGGGCAGAGGCGGCACATTAACGGGCAGCAGAGGCGCTGCACCAGCGTTGTTCAGGGCAGCAGGGAATCTCCCAGCCGGCAGAGCGATAGAGGCGCTAGTTACAGACCAGGGGTTGGGGTGCCGTTTCCATAACTCGTTGACAAGCAGAGCTCCCAAATGCCTCTTCGTCCGGTGACGCCGCTGCTGCTGGGTTGGTAGTTGGTGCACAGACACAACCATCAGCAACACAAACTCAGTACACTCGTCTATGACACTGTGGGGGCCTTAACAATACTCTACTGTTTGGGTCTTTAGGCCAGTCAGGTAAATAGATCACAACACAAGCAATCGTCTTCAGGTGAGAGAGAGAGAACTTTGCTGAGACAAGGTCTTATATAAGCCTGAGATGGGTGCATCAAGGTAGGTGGGTGGAGCTAGAGATGGTCCAACCACAAAGGCTGGGGCAGTGGACACCCAGCCTGTCAATACAAAGACACCCAACCTAGTAATGAAACACAGAGAGTCAGTGACCGTCTCTAGCTCCACCCTCCTAGCTTGATGCACCATCTCAGGCCTGTACGAGACCTTGTCTCAGCAGCGTTCTCTCTCTCACCTGAAGACGATTGCTTGTGTTGCGATCGAAACGTCGTGATCTATTATTTTCTATTCACGTGACTTGACCAAATTACCCAAAGAGTATGAATTCCTGCAGTCACGAAAGCTTGAAATCAAGATTCAATACTCTCCTGTATATATACTAGGCGACGTTTTTGAGGCAACGGCCCTTTTGACAGCTCAAAGAGAGAGGCCAGAGAGGGAATCGACTTCATTTCCTCTCTATGTGCTGTGAAGAAGGGCCAGCATCCGAAACGTCGCCTAGCATGTATATTTGAAGGCCACACAGTGTGCTTGACGAATGTGTTGCTGAGATGGTTGTAATACATTTGACGGGCCACACGTGAACAAAGACAAAGATCTCCCGTGTAGCCTTAACAGACTGTAGGGGCAAGTGCTGCTAGCGAGCACCTATGAAAGCCGGCACGGCCACGAAGGGGTGGGTGGCCAGCACCACGCCCGACCTTCTTTCTCTCACTAGTGGCGATGTTTTTACACACCGCACCAGGTAATCATTTGAGGCTGAGTCGACCTAGAGGAGGCACAAGACCGGTTCAGATAATCGTCACTGGTGTTGGTGGCCGTGAGTGGAAATCGAACCCGGGTAGCCGGCTTCGCAGCGCAGCGTAGCGCTAACCGCTACCCTACCGCCACACGTGAACTCACACACCGATAATAACACGAGCAATGCCGTGCACCCTGACGGAGTGTTCGATCAGAGCGGCTAAGAAGTTTGCAGTGTCAGATACATTTCATTTGCGGGGCCATTAAAAACAAAGTGGTCGAGCTCGGGGCCTTGTGTGGAACGAAGTGACGGGGCCTTGTGTGGCTCGCGGGCCTAGGGCCCCACCGAATTGCTGCACTCCCAGACACGTGTCTGCTACGACAACAGGATATCGCCTATCGCCGGCTCGCCGCTCCGTGGCCGTGCAGGTCTCATTGATCGCAACTCGCATTTCGTTCGGTCAGGCGCTGTCTCTATCCCTGCCGCAGCGCGTGGCGCGGGCGTGCGTCTCTCCTCTCTCCTGCACATTGCTCATTAAGTCGAGTGCACGGCCGATGTAATTATACACCAATTAGTGCACACCGTCTCACGATTTTGAAATGCACGTCTTAATGAGATGGAAATGTGGGGGGGGGGGGGCAAGAAGTGGCACGGCGCGAGGTTGAGCACGACTCTCAACGCTGCTGACAATGTCCCGTTGTCGCGACGAGACTGCACGCGCGACAATAATCAACAATCTACAGGTCTCTTTGTCAATCCACCCCTCGATTAATGCCTCCCCGTGCTGTGTCGGTCATAGGGGGTTGCTGCTGCTGTTGTTGTTGTCGCTTTGACCATACTTTACCATTCTGCTCAGAGGTGTGTTGATGAAGGATAGTATCGAGGACAGAGTAAGATATCACGAACAGCTGAATTTAGTCGCTGGCGGCAATCAAACTCGTGTCGCCGAGTGCATAGAGCAACGCGCTAATCACAGCGCCACCGCTCGACCCCAGAAAGCAGCTCACTGATTGCGCTCCCAATTCAAGGATCAAAGTTCGCCGAGAGAATGAATCCGGAGATTTTGTTTCCCCACCCGTGCAGCCTCGACACGAGCGAGCAGTGACCTCTGCTCTGACCCTCACCCCAGGGGGAGGGGAGTGTGGGGGTGGTGGGGGTGGTGGCGGCAGAAGATCGCAGGGAACGGCGTGGGAGGCGCGGCGCAAGGCCCATTCGTCTCCCCCCGGGGACTTCGCGGGTCGCCGCGCGGTTCATGCTCTCCTGACGGAAAATATTAATTAGCGCGGGGTGTGAATCGCCTTTGGCACGGCCCCAGCCATTCTCGCCCTTCCCACCGCGACGCGGCCAATTAACGCGACTGGGGGGCGGGCGGTAAAAGGCGAAATGCTCCGTTTTGTCGTGAATGGAATGGCGCGCGTTGAGCGCAGATTGCGCGCGACCTCACTGCCCCCCCTGCACGCAATTAGCCTCATCCCGCGCCCCCGAGGTCGCGTCATTCTTTCCGACCGCATGTAGCCCCCCCCCCAACCCCCCAACAACCACCATGCCTCCCCCCTTACACCCCCTCCCTCCTCCCCCCTCACCTCCTCCATCACGTCCACTTAACGGCGCGGGTTGAGATGAATTAAGTACGCACGCATGCACTCAGAGATGAGAGAGTCGTGCGGTCCCGGCGAAGCGCCTCGGTTACGGATGTCGGTGTCTCGACTCTGCCCCGTAGGGTCTCTTCGCGTCCCCATCGCGTGCGGCCAGGAGGGACCGCGTGCGAGCGACGCGGCACCGCAAGGGCCCTCGGACTTGAGAAGCCCCGTGGTCCCCTAGCGCGATACGTGAGATGAGATTGTGTGGTTACAACCGGGCCCTGCGTGATGGCACGAGCCGGTCTTCGTCTAGCAGTGGATAGACCGAGGCTGGTGAATGTTATCCTACGCGTGTCTGCGCGCGCGTGTGAATTCGCGAGCGGCAGTTGACGTGTGTGGTATGATCGGCTAAAGAACTACAATGTGGATAATTGACAGTCCCCTGTCAATGCACTGGTGGGCGAAGACCCCCCCCCCCACTCCCTGTCTGTCAACGGGCTTGTTGGACCCCGGGCGGGGGAGAGAGGCCAGGGGGGGGGGGGGGGGCAGATTCCGATGTCACTGCGCCACTGGTATCAGCCTTGGGCTCGAATACAACTCAGCTGGGGGCCAATATGCACGGCATGCGGCGTTTCTCACTGCGCAGCCGTTTGAAAGGCCAGCATGTTCCGCAGTACGGTACTGCGACTGAGCAGAATGGGTGTTCATATTCAGCAAGAGACACGTGATGGATACACACAAGTCTACCCGCGCCCTCGGGAGCCCATGCATTTTAATAATCCTCAACGTGTTCCGAAAAAACACTTTGGTGACGCGTCCGGAGCAAGTGGGTGAAGGGTGAGCAGAGTTGCGGAATTGAGGTCCAGACTGGAGCGGATGCCTCGTAGCATTACGGATTCATGATCGCAGTGCGTTCCCGGAAAAGGCGGCGCTCATCCATCGAGTGTGGCGCGCCTTGGATCGAGACTCATCCGCGCGCTCGCGGCAGCTGCTGCCGATGGCTCCGCGGGGAGCCGCGCCGCGATGTCGCCCCGTTTCCTCGTCGCCTTCCGTCAGCGAAGAGGTCAAGCGGTCATCATTTATTCACCACGAGGGCCACGCGCACTCGGAGTCATCCCCAGGGACATCTCTCGCCCTGATGCTGCATCTGTCGAATCGAACTCGCCACGTGGGGTCGGATGGACGTGCCGGGCGAGGCGTTCCAGCGCGTCCGATATTTTGGTCGACAAATCAAATCGCGAGGTGTTGCGTCCGAGCCTTCCCTACGCAGCCACTCGAGATGCCGGCTGCGACTGCCAGACGGACGCGCATCTCGCCACCGAGAATCCATGCAGAGAGAACCCCCCCACCCCCACGCACCGCACTCATCGCACTACCGCCACCGCTCCCGATCCCTGGCTCCCGTGCGTGGCTGCGAGGAGGTTAGGGGCGGGGGGGTGGAGGAATCGATGGGGGGGGGGGTATTGTAGGGCGGATTGGGGTGGGGGACGGGTGGATAGTTGGTGGTCGGGGAGTGGTTAAAGGGGTGCGGGGAGGTTAGGGGGGCGGGGGTTTTGCTATTGGGGAGCTGGATAATGGCCCCTATAACGACCCGTGCAATGCAAACTCCGCTTCGCTCGCGGGGAACGCGCGTGATTGTCTGGCCCCACGTCGCCCGACGTTGTTGTGAGAACCGTGTGCTCAAAAATGGAGCGCTGCCTTCAGCCTCCCCCCACCCCCACCCGGACTGCAAGGGAAAGGGCGACGCTGCTGCTGTTGCTGGGGGTGCTGCTGCTGCTGCTGCTGCTGGTGGTGCTGCTGCTGTTGCTATTGCTGCTGTTGCTATTGCTGCTGTTGCTGTTGCTGCTGCCGCTGCTGCTGCTGGTGGAGCTGCTGCTGCTGCTGGGGCTGCTGGGGCTGCTGCTGCTGCTGGGGGTGCTGGGGGTGCTGCTGCTGTTGTGGGTGCTGCTGCTGCTGCTGCTGCGCGGGCACGCGGGTCCCCGTTGTCACGGCGCAGCTGCGCTCTCCGTGGGGCCGCTTGTGTTCGCGCGGAGCTTGCGTGCTCTCCGGTTGCAGGTGTCTCCTTACCCCCCCCCCCCCCCCCCCCTACTAGCCGCTTACATACAACGGGCTCGGCGGGAGGCAGCAATCGCGGCCTTTCATAGCGCGCCGTGGCTCGCATCGGTTGGCGAGTGATGTGTGAACGGGCACCGCCACAAATTGGCCAACCCGCGCCAACCGGCGTAGCTGCGCGCGGCGTGGGTAGGCTCCGTCCAGCAGTGGAGTCCCCAATGGCCCGTGCATTGCACTGCGCATGCACACACGGGTATTGTCTGATTCGTGTGAAATCGTCACAGTCGGGTGAATGGAACGAATGCAACTGCGCACACGGTACAGAACACAACGAGAGGCGAGAGACATTCCACCGTGAGAATGAGACCACAACAAACCGGTCCCTGAATCAATCGAGATTCTAACCATTAATTTAATCTGCCCTGGTTTGGCGTGGGGGGGGGGGGGGCGATAAAAAGCGGGACCCCACTCTAAAAGACACGTGGGTTGGGGAGGGGGGGGGGCTTAAGCCTTCGTGTCCACGACGTCGTCGTGAATGACGACCGGTCCAGGAAGGCGACCGGCACGACTCGGGTGCGATATGGAACGCTCGTGGAGATTCACGCAACGGGTCGCGTTCTCGCTTTCAATCTCCCACCTCGCCCCACGCAATGGGACCGCGGCTGTGATGGAACCGAAGGGGGGCCCGCCCCCCCCCCCCCGCGATCGATATCCGTCTGTACGCCTCCTGATGCCCCCCAAATGCCGCACCTCCACGAGGGTTCTCTCTTCTAAAGGGGATCTCCCGTCGAGTTGTGACGGCAGCTCTCTATGGCATTGCCGAATGTGTTGAGTGTGCGTGTGTTTCGTGAGTTTAAAAAAAAAATCTATAATTTACTTGGTCATCCAAGAGTCGTATAGCAGTCGTAAAGGACTCTTTTTTCTCGAGGGTTCTACAACATTGGATTTTTATTCAAAGATGTTTCAGCTAATTAATGTTGCGTTATGTTTATTATGATGTGTATTAGTTTTATACATGTGGGAGGAAACCGGAGCACCCGGAGAAAACCCACGCCTTGCGCGAGGGGGCAACGCCCAATCCCCGTACAGATGGACACAGATGACGATTAGTCCACCTGCTGTACCGCCATCTCCTGGCGAGCCGGGGCATGGCACCTCCTGGACGCCCACGGGAAGGGAGAATCACAACATCCGTGCGGTGACCCACCAACCCTCGTGCACCGCTGCCAACGCAGCAGCGTCACCAAACAACGTCTATACTTCATTACAAATCGCAGCCCCTTCGTCGCTGATTGAAGTTCTCCCCACGCCGCGTCGATCGTTGATGGCGAGCGTGGCTGTTGTTCCCCCACCCCCCTATACCTCATCACCACGCTGGTCTCAGTGCGAGCTGGCGAGGGGAGAGAATGTCTGCCCAGCACGGCTTCCAATATCCCTCGCCACATCGCACCTCGATCGGAAGCAATCGATGATCAGCACATAACGCGCACGTGTCTCCGAGCCTAATCGCCTATTTTAATCCGCCGCTCTTTGCAAGCCTCGCGGAAACTCTCCACGAGTGGATTGCGGAGGTCGAGTGGCGCGAGAGAGAGGGGGGGGAGTGACTGAAGGAGCGCCGCGGGGGAGGCAGGCAGGGAGAGGGGGAAGGGTGGAGGATGGCGAAGATGCAGATGAAAGGAGGAGGGAAGAAGAGAGCGAGTGGAGAGGCTACTCGAGTCCGAGAAATCTACGGACATCTGTCACTCCATGACTGCCCGCGGAGGACGAGGAGCAGGGGGGAGAGGCGGGGGCGTGCGGGAAGGGAGCTGGTGGCGGGGTGTCGTGGCATGACGAGGCTCTAGAACAGATGTCCACCCGGCACCGCCAAGGCCCTCGTCACTTGTTCACACGGATGGGTTCTCGTCTAAAAATACTCGGCTCTGTCCCCTCGAGACGCGCTCGGTTTTCGATAAACTCTCGTCGTGTGCGTGGGCGCGCGAATGTTTCTGGCTGCGCGTAATTTCCGCCGGGCGCTGCGTACAATGCGCTCACCTGGAGCGCGTGTGGCACGGGGCACGCGTTCGGAGGCAGACCGAGAACCCCAGGAACTGTTGGGGCGAGCCACTGTCAGTGACCCCCTGTTAGGGCCAGCGCCACGCCCGGCCGCCTTTGTTTCGCCGTTGTTGATTTGCACACAACACAACCGGATACACCACGCAACTAATTGAACACGCACACACACGGACACACGTGCAACACACACACACGTGTCAACGTGTAACAACCGACATCCGAATTAAGTTGCGGTGACGTCACCGATGTTCTTGTGCCAGGCTAGGTGCACTCTTAGTTCCACCTAGAGCCATAGAGACTGTTGGGGCGAGCCCGCCGCTAGTGAACACCCACGGGTGCTCTCCGAGGCCACCTAGCCAAGGCGGTGGGTTCACAGCCGCGGGCGGTGTTCTTCATGGGCGGCCCTTCGTGACCCCCGACAATAGACAAGCGTGGAAACACCCACCCACCACCACCATCATCATCGTCGTCGTCGTGCTGTCAAAGCCCAGAATGGTTTCATACGTGCATGTGGCGGTCCTCACATTGTTGAAGACTCATCAGCGAAAGTGCCCCCCCCCGCTCCGTGTGAAGAGGAGGAGGGGACGAGGAACAGTCGCCACGCTCGCGTCTCCCACTGCGTGAACTCCATCCAGCGAGCACTGAACTGAACACGCTGTACCACACACACACGCGCGCGCAACATTATTAACACACAAGCACAAGCAAGACAAAGACCCCCCCACCGTGTAGCCTTCACAGACTGTTGGGGGCACGTGCTGTTAACGAGCACCTATGGGTCCCGGCACGACACACGAGGGGGTGGATGGCCAGCACCACGCGCGGACGCCTTTGTCTCCCTTGTGGTGGTGATGTTTACTCACCGCATCAGGTACTCGTTTCTGAGCCCACTTAGGGGAGGCCCAGGATGGGTTCAGATGAAAGTCGCTGGCATTGGTGTCCGTGAGCGGGAATCGAACTCGGGTCGCCGTGTTCGCAGCGCTAACCACTACGCCAGCGCTCCCCACAGACACACTCTCAGACGCGCACGCATCTTAGTACGCACGAGAACCCTGCCTCGTTTTCTCGTGACCCACTTAAGCGAACGAATGCACGGGATGGGACCGCCTTCCGGTGATTAATTGGGTCGAGTTCATTGGCCGCTAATCCATCGCGTAATTCCATGACGACCACCGGGACGAGCGCCAACTTATAGAAGCCCTCGTCCAGCAGTGGATCGAAAAGCAGGGGTGCAACAGTCACTCTGTCGGAGACAGCGGCCAATGCCCAAGCCCTACGGCTCGGTAACCGGCGCCTCCGGAGCGAACACGCGGCTCTTGAAGGGATTCTGCTCCGCGATCGTTATTTATTAAGGACCGCCGTCTCGTATTCAACACCACAGTGCATTGCGGCTCTTGAAATATGAAGGTTTGTGTTTTTTTACTGAATTCTAAAAAAAAAAAGTGTCTCTGCATTGTTATTTTGGTTTCCCACCCTTGGGCTCGTCTCTATGAAGTGCGTACCCGTCTCGGAGCTGGAAACTGTTCGGTTTGATTGCCATGCGGTGATGAACGATGGTATACCAGGGCCAGCGAGAGGGTGCAATTTGTTTTTATTTTACACCAGGAAAGGCCCACTGAGCTATTTTTTGTCTGCAGAAGCGACCTGGCCACGAATTATAGCTCAACGAAGTGACTTATGATGTGGAAATTGAAATCAGGTTTCCAAATGTGGAGGGAAAAATCGGAGGATCCGGATTAACAAATCGACGCGACCACGGGGAGAACGTGCAAACTCCAAATATACAGCGGGGTTGTTTCGGTACGGTCCTCCAAATATCGCCACGCGTCGTTCTGAAAATTACCACGGACCCCGTCTGTGAAGTCTCATCAGGGGACATCCCCTCAAGGGACCTTAACGAATTCAAATGATGGCAGAGACGTCACAAGGGAGATGTATGGGTTCGCTTACGTCATGGCTTTGTCGGAGCGGTGGTGGGGTGGCTCAGAGGTCAGAGCGCCGAGTCGGCACGGCCGAGATCCTGGGTGGCCGGTGTGAGCAGTGCCAGCCAGAGACTACGTTTCGGGAGCGGTAGCGTCGTGGTCAGCGCACTGTGTTACGAACCCGACGACCAGAGTTCCATTGCGAATATCTGACTCGGTTCTGGGCCTCTCTAAAGTCGACTCAGTCTCAAATGAGTAGCTGGTGTGGCATGTAAGCAACAGCGCTGGGAGACAAATGCACCGTGGTCGGGGTGAGGGTGTGGTGTGTGGTGGATGACGTGGGGTTTGTGCATCGTTAAAAATCAACTCCATCCCACATTGCGGCGCCGTCCGCAATGACACCGCGCCCTCTCATCCCGATCCGCACCGCCGGAAAAGTAATCACCGCCTTGCGGACCCCTAGAAGCCAACACGCCCCCACGGTCACAGCCGGTCTCCCCCCGCCATCTCCTTTCTCCCTGAGCCCCCCTCCCACTCCCCGTCCCACCCCGTGGCAGGAGCCGCCTTCAATCAGGGAGCGAGCGGAGCGCGCGCACAGCGTGAGGTCGCGTCGTGTCGCGTCTCCGGGTCGCTCCGGGCGTGGGCAGCCCCCTGGCCTGGGCATACCGGGCTGGGTTGAGGGGGGAGGGAGGGAGGGAATGGAGTGGAGCGATGGGAGGGGGGGAAATGTGGGATTGGTGGGCAGATTGTAGTATTGATGGGGATAGTGTAGTCTTGGTGGGGAGAGTGTGCGGTTGGTGGGGAGAGGGTGGAGAGAATGTTTTGGAAAGGCTCCCTGCACGTACCCACACACACAGCTGCATCATCCTCCCTCGCTAGAACGGCCGTCACATCACTACTTCTGATGTCCCTTCTATTCCCTCCTATCCGCACTGGGGGATACGCCTCCCAGCGTACCCAGCTATGTATGTATGGTGAACTTCTTTCACCTTACAGAGGAAATCGAAATTTGTTCAGAATTACATTTGAAATCAAATTCAACACGAAGTGTGTGCCCTCAATAGCGACTGGCCCGACACCGATCACACACGACAGTGGAAAACGCCGCGTTCATCATGCGCGGTCGAAATACGGAGTCGAACCCAGGTTCTCAGCGGTGGGGGGGGGGGGGGGGGCCTCGGTGTCTCTGACACGGTAACAACCGCTGAGACCACCCCACCACTCCGCGTTGAAAATCATTACCGCCGGGAGAAGGCGCCGGGACATATCGGACACACGCGAAAACGATATCGCATTTAGCCTGATCCCATGTAGACTGACTGTGAGTGTCGTTAGCGGCCACCTACGAAGCCCGGCGCGGACCAAACATACGTAGTGTATCATGAGACCTCCTTTGCCAGTATTAAATTATGATAATAGGGTTTTCCACTTTCTGGCAATACAACAGTTTTGTTAAGATGTTAAAACACCAAAGTGAAACCTTTGCAAGGAATCATGTCTGCATTAACCACATATCCTTGTGGTGAACATGCAAACAAAAACACATGCTCTGGCAGTATGTGCATTGTCTTTGAAACTGATTGCACACACTGTCAGCGCAGATTTTCGGCAGAGTTGACCTCGGGGATTTCAGTAACCAGAGCTCACCTATGCGAAGTAAGCTACATCGGTCGTTTGGGACGAATGCAAGTCGCTTCTGAAACAGAGCGAACACCTATGAAGGCCGACATGGCACACGAGGGAGTGGGTAGCCACCACCACGCCCGGCCACCTTTGTCTCCCAAGTGCTAATGTTGACACACCGCACGTGTCACTCATTGAAGGCTGTTGACCTAGGTGGTGGAGGTGCAGGACCGGTTAAAATATACGCCACTGTAATTGATCATGAGCGGGAATTGAACTCAGATCGCCAGGTTCGTAGGCCAGTGCGCTAACCACTGTGCCACTGCTCACATGCGCATATACAAAGGCAAAGACAAAGATCCTCTGTATAGCCTTAACAGACTGTTGGGGCAATTGCTGTTAACGAGCATCAATGAAGGCCGGTACGGTACTCGAGGGGATGGGTGGCCAGCACCACGCCCGACCACCTTTGTCTCGCCAGTGGCGACGTCTTTACACACCGCACCAGGTACTTATTTGAGGCTGAGTGGACCTAGGGGAGGGCCAGGACCGCTTCAGATCATCGTCACTGGTGTTGACCGTGAGCGGGAATCGAACTCGTGTCGCCGTAGGGCAGCGCAGCGCTAACCGCGACGCTACCGCTCCCCACATGCGCCTACATGTACACGCGTACACACGGACACACACGCACGGAACTCTGTATAGCGTGAGCTGTGAAACTAGATGCGAGATGTTCAAGCAGGTTGCAAGCGCTTTGCAAGATTATTTTATATCTGTGGAATATCATCGTTGTGCGTTAAAAATAAACAATTTTAATTGATTTTAGCGCTCAATGTAGCTATTGCATATGCATATCCTACCGCGCACGAGTGTGCAATTATTTTAATTTGCATGTCTGTCAACGTTAAGGGTTTTTTTCTTCATCTGAGACAGTGAGAGCAAGGCAGAGCCGAAGTGGCAATGTTCCAAGCGTGTAATGGGTTTAGACTCGAAATAATATTAAATTCCCTGAAATTGGATTTCTCTGCGAGCTCATGCTGATCCTGAAAAAAAAACCCACCCGACACCATTTATTCTTGAGCAAATATGAAACCGCCTGTCACAGGGCAGCACACCGCCCTCCTCCTACTCGCCAGGGTTGAGAACGCGAATGCCAACGTAAGCACCACCACGTTAGTCCCGTCAGTCATTGTCCACACCCGTCACCACCACCCGCCATCACCATCAAAAAACAAAGATCCCCCGTATAGTCTCAACAGACTGTTGGGGAAAGTGCCGTTAGCGAGCACCTATGAAGGCCGGCGCGGCACACGAGGGGGTGGGTGGTCAGCACCACGCCCGGACGCCTAGGGGGAGTCGACCTAGGGGAGACCCAGAACCGGTTCAAATAATCGTCACTCGTCTTGGCCGTGAGCGGGAATTGAACTTGGGTTCGCCGGGTTCTTTACACAGCGCGCTAACTGCTACACTACCGCTCCCCACCACCACCACTATCACCACCATCGTGATCGGAAATTGTGCCGAACAACACGCTACAGGGGCACAGCCGTGGATATGAGCCGAAGTGTTCCGTGCCTCCTCCTCCTCCTCTTGCCTCAGAGCTGAAGTTTACCTGGGTTGGCTTCCGCCAATGGAGGCAGCGGCCCTCAGGGACGCAACTTGAGACGAAACGCAGCGGGAGTCGATCGCATCGCTCCAACACGTGACTATGCGCGCGGATGTTCAGCTGACAGCCTTCCCGGCAGCAGCAGCAACAACAACAACATTAACGCTGTTGCGGTAACAACACGAATGGTGTTGTTGCGGTCGAGGCTCGAGTTTGATGTTGTGCTTGAGAGCGCCTCGCTGTGATGGTGACGGCACGAGACGGGCGCTCGTCAAGCATCAGGCAAAAGTTTGCGCACTGCCTCATTGCACGGAATTGATTTGACACGTCGCATGCATCTCGAGTTATCGTGTGAGTTCATCCATCCATCCATATATATACACTGTATGGATATAAATATGTTCATAGGATTGCATATTGTTAAACAAAGTATACAAAGAATATCGATACTCTCTGGTTCGTTTGGTAAAGTCACGTGGGTGAAAAAAAAAGGATACAAAATAAAATCACGACGTTTCGGAAGCAACACAATTTAATTTATTCTTATTTTATGTTTTATTTTATTTTTTCACCTACGTGACTTTACCGAAAGAACCCGAGAGTATGGATACTTGCAGTCACGAAAACTTAAAATCTAGAAAGAATATCAAGTTAAATATTCAGTCTCGATTAGACGCGGACTTAGCTCGTATTTTCACGATGTCAAATATACAAATTTTGTTTAAAATAGGATAACGCCCTGTCGGCAAGATTCTGTTTTTGGACTTTTCGCGTTCGCGAGCCAGAACCCACGTGGGTTTGCTCACAGAGCCCGAGAAGGCCCCGCTGCGTTGTCGCAGGAAGACATCGACGCAACTCTCCTCCAACGACAGTCGAACATTCATTGCACCCGCACCGACCAGGTTGGTGAGGTATGGTCTACGTCTGGCCATAGAGTGTTCGTTACTGCCTCGCCAATTGTTTGAGCCACGAACGCCTCTCCACGAGCCCCACAAATCGTTTTCGAGAAGCGCCCCGCATTACTCGGGTGCTTAGACAATGTCATTTATAACGCGTGTTTGGTTTTGAGTGAGAGGAAGTTTCTCTTTGCTTCTGTGATTTCCCCCATTGTATCGCGCTACCTGCGGCGTGCCAAGACGCCGCAACGAATCCATCGCTGACGAAGGAACCATTAACCATCATCGAACATATTCGCTTCTCCGTCTCATCGCAGCACAGCTGCAAATGGGCGTTTTCATATTTTAGCAATTTTCAGAATTAAAATTCAGCCAAAGAAAATGAAGCGCAAGATCAAATACATCTCACGGTGTTTTTTTTTTTATGTTGTACGCTGCCAATGATAATCCTGCAAGCTGAGACCATCATCTCGCTCCAGTAACACCACGGGCGGCTGAAACCCGTGTGACGATCCCGGCGCTCCGACCTCTGAGCCGCGCGGCCACCTCGCGCTGCCAGCAGCTTAGAGGCACGACGCGAGCCGCGAGTTTTTATCGACTGCACCGCGTCTGCCAGCTCAGACCAAAGCCCTCTTTAGATATGGCAACCGCTCCGGGGCTGGATGAACTGCAAATTAATTGCACAAAGCATCACGGGCTGAGCGCGGGTCCACTCCACGACATCCGCACACTGGCGCGTTCCTTTTGCCCGCGCTTCGTTCTCGCAAAAAAAAAATGAGAGACGAAAAATAAGAAATAAGAAAAATATATGTATCATGATCTCCAATTAAACCATCACGGAGCGGCGCTGCCTATTTCCGTCGCCAACCTGCCATTCACGCGAGCGCTGGATTCAACGCCTTGTCATCCGCTCGCCGTGTCGAAGCTAAGCCGAAGAGCTCTCGGCTTCCACGTAAATAAATTGCTTAGATATAAATAACGCGCGCGCGTTCAAGGAGCCCGTGCGAATCACCGCGCTAGCACCAGCGGGTGCCGGGGCTGACACGTGCCTCGCGCGCCGAGCGCCACGTGCGCCACCCGAGGCAGTTTGTGCCCGAAGGTTTCCTCCTGCGTGCCTCGAGAGGGAGTCGGTGTCACCGCGCGTGGCACGAGGCCGGCCGATTTATCTCCGAGGCAGGGCGGTGGATCGTTACGGGGGAAATTTGGAACTCAACGAAAAAAAACGATAAGCGGCTCTTATCTTGTTAGGTGCACACCTTAGGGCTCCGAGTCACCCCCCCCCCCCCGCTCCGCGCATGGTTGAGATTCGCTGGGAATTAAAGATGAGACGGAGAGCACCGTTCAGGTTCAGAGGTGCCGCGTTATGCTGATCCGTTGTGTGATTTTGAAACAGTTTTTTTCCGTCACGCGTCGGGTTATTGTAAACCACTGAGCGGATAAGCAGCGCGGGAGCGGAATTAATCGAATTCTCCTGAACAAGAGGTGAAATGTTTTCGTCAATTGACCCTCGTCGGAATAAACTTGCGAACTTCATGAGCTTCCAAATGGCAAATCGGTAATTGAAATCGGAGGAGCACTCTTAGTGGCCGATAACACCTTCATCTTTAGATGAACGCAGACCTTGGGGGTGGGGGGAGGGGTTGGAATTTAGCGCCAGCTCACCGCCTGGCAATTGGGGAAAGTGCTGCTAGCGAGCACCTGTGAAAGCCGGCACGGCACACGAGGGGGTGCTTGGCCAGCACCACGCCCGGCCGCCTTTGTCTCCCTAGTGGTGATGTTTATTCACGCCGTCAGGTACTCATTTGAGGCTGAGTCGACCTAGGGGAGGCCCAGTAATGGTTCAGAATTTCGTCACTGGTGGTGGCCGTGAGCGAGAAAATTGAAGTCGGGTCGCTAACCATTGCACTACCGCTCCACGCGCAATTGTATTCGCCCGCGTGTGCACGCGCGCGCGCACCCGCTACAATCACACGCACGTGCAGCTCGCGTGCACACACGAACTCACTTGCACACGCGTAACACGCGTACATTAAAAATGCAAGTAAAGCCCACACGCGTGCGCACACGCGCGCACACGCGTACACACGCCGAGGGCGCGCGTGCCTAATGAGCTGTATTCTCACGCGTTAGCTCGAAGCGCTATTTTGGTCGCCGTTTCCAAGAGACAGCCGTGTTGGGGGTGGTGGCTGTGGGGGAGATGGGGGGGGGGCGATGCGTGGGATTTGGTGGGGGGTGCGGAGGGGGGCAGAGAAGGTGAGAGAGAGAGGAGGCGGTTCCAATCGTTCCCCCTTCCTCCAAGGCGCCCCGCCCGCCCCTCTCTGCCAGGTGTCACTCAGAAGCTCGACTCGGTAGCCCGGTGGCCACGTCGCCCGTCTTCGTCAGGGACCCGCTTCCACCACCCCCCTTCCACTACCCTCCCCTGCCCCACCGTGGCTCTGAGTAGACGCGAAACCATAAAGGAGCGGGCATGAAGGTCAGAGCCGAGCATTCCTCTCGCGATGGTGAACCACGCACGAGTAATCGCTGCGACAGAGCGTGAATAATCACCCCTCCGGACACTTGGGCGTAACTAAGTATGCGTCTCTCTCGCGGGACTTGCCAATAGTGACACAATGCTGCGTTGCTCTTGTGTACGACGGGAATACCAGATGCTGTAGGCCTCGTGGCTACCCGGTGACAACAGCAGATGGCGGTTGCAGCGAACCCCCATAGATTGCACTGTACGTATATGCTCCCACGTGCACGCTCGCACGCGTTCGCCTTTAGAGAGCCCGCATGCGCCAGGTTGGGTGAGGTATGGTCAAATAACACCGCCCGCCCCCTTCGATCTGCACGTCGTGGGGAGGAACTCATCCGGCAGTGGATCGATTTGCCGCTTGCCTCGTCTTCATCTCGAGACAGAGGCTCTGGCTCACTGAGGTGGTGGGGAGGGGGGGGGGCTCAGAGG
>CM025650.2:1863741-1882242 GCA_014621495.2 Entosphenus tridentatus
TGACGGCACCTGTGAGGTGCAGTGTTGACGGCACCTGTGAGGTGCAGTGTTGACGGCACCTGTGTGAAGTTAACGGCACCTGTGCGGCGTGCAATCCGGTGGGGAAGGGAGGGGGTGGAATCAAAAGGGACAGCGACGTCCGATAAGTCGGCGGAATGTGTGCGCGGGCTCCCGTATGAACGCTGCGCGTATGGAGCGGCTCGCGAAGATGATGCATCGGCGCGCGTGCGCACGGCCGGGAGGCTGACGAATGTCACCGGCGTGCCCGCGTCGGGCGCCGGCCCAGCTCCCCGCGCCGGCGCCTCCGTTCCCGCCCCTCCCCAACCCCCCCTTCTTGTGCGAAGCGCCGCGTGATTCCTGACGTGCGCAATTTTTTTTTATCATCGCCCGCTATTAGCGGCGGCGGCGGTAGCAGTCATTTTTTTTGACGCGGCAGCTACCGATAGCGTGCCGTCGAAAAATCACGCTGCGAGGACGGCGTCGGGAGAGACGGCGGAGGAGAAGAGGGGGGGGGGGGGGGGGCACGGGGACGTCGAGGAGTTGCCATCGGTGTTCGGGCGCGCGCCTCCCTGAAAGTACATTTGCGGGAGTTCAATAAACCCTCCCAATTATTTATTGAACTGCAGATTGCCTGCTGATGTGCGGGACTCTGATAAACCTCAGCCGTCATTTGCACCGAGCCTTTGATGTGCATCGCAGATGCAGGGTGTTTTTTTGCCGCAGATCCGCGGCGTTGCTTGCCGAGTGATTGTTCTCACCCGCAACAACAATTGGCGGTGGTTCTTAATTACTGCACTTCAGTTTAAATGTTTTCTTTCTTTAATGAATGTCTTTCTTGAATGTCACATTTTTGTTGTTGCGTACAGTCGCATGGTGTCTTAAGCCGATTGCGAATTGTTAACTTCTTTGTTTTAATCGGATAGGGTTTGGATGCTTTGCCGTGCGCGTGCATCGTGAGAGTGTGGCGCTCGGGTCGATGACGACTCCATTCCAATTTGGATCGGATCGACTCCGGAGCTAGATCTACTCTTGAGATAGATCGGCTCTGGAGTTTGATCGATTCTTTGCGAGATCGACCTCAGATCTTGATCGACGTAAACGCGACCATGTGGATTAGGATCGATATTGGCTGCCCAGGATGTGCGCGGAATGCGGTTGCAGTGATACAAGTCCATTGCTAATGCAGAAGACGTGTAAATACTCAGAATCTTTATTTAGACTGGAGGAATCCGATAACCTATGAAGCTCTTTTTCACAGCTGTCCTGTATGGGCGGGTCGGCAACACTTGTGGCCAAAGTGCTCACCGGCCGTTCTATCGGGGGCAGTTTACGATTGAGTAGTTTCACACGTATAGTATATTGGGGTGCTCTAATATTCATGGTCCTGCGATGCTGTAAGTTGTTTTGGTTATTGTTCGCGATTCGCACATTACTTTATATTACGAGGGTGCGCGGCAATATCTACCCTCGTATTTTATAGTCCTCATAAGCGCGGCGCATGTTTCAGCCATGCGCCAAGTTGGAGAGTATTACGTTCGGAGCCCTAATACATACACACGTTATATTTGCTTTTGAACAAATCTATCCAAATCAGCGTTTGTGGGATGGTTGTCTGGCTCTCTGGGCTAAACTGCAATATGTGAGCGTATGAGCGGAGTGTGCCTGGACCCTCTCGATTCCTCTCTCAATCTGCGTTGAAATCCAGCTCAGTGCCGAGCGACCGGAGCTCATTTCGGCGCGAGATCCACGGGCACTGGAAGCCTGACAGCCTCGACGGCGCCATCCCTCGTCGACGTTTCTTCGGCAGCACAAAGCGCTGTCTCATTTCGCGATTCCGACACTCGGAATGAAACGGGGTGGCTCTTCCCCCGTGCCGAGGTCGGTTTGATGGCACCTTTGGCAGCGGCGATCCACGGGGGGGGGGGGGTGGGCGGGCTCTCTGCGCCAGGCTCGCGTTGCCAGGGACCCGCCGCCGCCTTTGCTTAGCAAAGCAGCGTCGGTTGGAAACGATTTCGAGACCCCTCGCTAATGAAATATACAGGGGCCCCTTCCAAGGGTTCAAGTTCACGTGCCCATTGCTGTGTGTTTATTAATTGAACGGGGAGGGTGGATGTTGTGTTGGGGTTACAGGTCACGTGGCAGGAAACGGAGACCATGGGCAGCGGAGTGGGGGGGTAGGCCTCGTGATTTTTAGGGGGGCGGTGGTGGGGAGGGTGGTGGGGGGGAAGTGGCTGCAGGAGGGAGGGGGCGGCAGCTCTGGGCTTTAGCGCTGGCCCAGTGCAGGGGATTTCTGAAAAACAGTAATCGCAGCGACGCCACTCGTGATCCGTGAAATCTGATGTCTCTGGATTCCATCACCGGGGCTCCCCGTGGTGGCAGGGTTCATCGGGGCTTCACGCCAGTCCTGCCTTCCCTCTCCTTTGCTCCGTAACTTTGTGGTTGAGTCTCCCAGCTGTGTCGCTTTGTAGCTCATGCGGCAGTGCGTGCGTGCCTGTCAAAGCGATGACAAACTGCGGCACTTCGACTTGCTACGCCCCACGATACACGGAGTTGTGTTTCCTTGCCCGGCACTTGCTGATCGATTACCGCCGCCTCGCTAAAATGTGTGCTTTTTCCCTAGAAAGTGCGATCGTGCAAAGTCTGTATAAACCGCTGCTTTCGCTTGCAGCTTCTTGCCCAATAACGGTCACGGTTAGGGCTGCGGTTATGGTCACGGTTTTCAAAATAATTACCTCCTTGAAGTTTAGTTTTGTGGCAAGTGGAAAGTAGATGGCGGCACTTGAGAAATTGTAAAAGCTATAATGGAAGGCATGAATGTTAATAATTGATAGCAGTGACTGTTGAATGAGATGATGGCCATAATGTTATCTGGCAATGCAATTTTGATGGATACGATTCTGGTGCCGCGTAGGGGGGGAGTTGGGGGAGGGTGGCATTTAAGTCGACAGAGAGGACTTTAACAAAAAAAGATAATTCTTTTGGATGGGGAGGGATTGTAAAAGTCAAAGGCTGCATGACAGAGAGGCGATGGGAGATGATGGTGCAGTAAAGGTGAGAATGACAACTCATCGCAGGGAGGAGACGGTCACTCCGGAAGGGAGAGGGGGGAGGGAGCGAGTTGCAGAAGATGGGGGCATCGGCAGCACAGAAGGAGCGGACCTCCCATTGAGCAGAGGTTGACTGGGACACCTGCCAGAGAAGGCCTTATCGGTCGCTGGAGCGAGCGGAGAGCACGCGGAGGGCAGTCGTGTCAAACGTAGAGGCAGAGGCAGGCGAGTTCCGTCGAGCATCGTGGAAAGAGAGTGACGACGACCATGGTGGGTCACACATGCCGAGTCCAGTGCTCGAGGTCATCGTAACGGACAAACCGCTCAAATTGTACACCGTGGGGTTTGCGTTGTCGGGCCAGGAGTTCCGTAACGCGTGCTCCCGACCGGCTGCGGCCGCAGCGTGCTTCTCATTTCAGCATTTCCCACGCCTCTTGCCTACGTCAGTGCTATTCTGCCTCCCGGTCAGTCCGAACCTCGCCTCTGCATGCGCTCGCTAGGTCGGGGGGGGGGGGGGCCACATGAGCCGCCGGACCCCCCTCCCACCCTCCGGCCATTGATTGATTAATGTAACGAGCATTGCACTCTGTGCCCCCTCAATCAGCAGCACCGTCGCCGCACATCCCCAGGAAGACAACAATAAGAAGACGTCCCCTGCCAATTGTTCAGTAAAAGCACTGCTAACGACTCTAATTGACTGGGACCCGGGGAGAGGGAAGCGTGCGCCCGTGGTCTGGGCACGGACTGCTCGCCACCGGGACGCAGATGTCCTGCTCGCCACCAGGACACACGTGTCGGAGTTTGCCTGCCATGCTTCAGGTCGCGGCTTCCGACGCTTACAAAAAAAGGAATGAAGATGACTCCACTTGCAGTGGCAGCTCGCCGGACACCGTCGGCGAGGATTAGCGGACGACACGGCAGGGGCGGCTCGCGGTTGTGACCGTGTCGCTTGCTGCATGCGGAGAGGACGCCTCCAGGGCTTTATCCGTAGAGCAGTCTTAATTAAAACGATCGCGTAGCAATGTTGATAATTGCACGAAGTTGAATGTTGAGAGAGAGGTCATTCAAGGGTAAATATACGTGCGCACGCACGCGCCGCCATGCTCTGCAAGGATATGGTCATCCCTTAAAGATGTGCACTCGTCATTATATTTTTAGCTTCATACAGAAAGATCCCTGCCACGTTCTGTTCACACTTCATGTCCTTGATGATTGGGATGATAATGTGTTCCCCGCAGAGTGACGGGTCAGCATTTAGGATGGCTGTGAGCAGCCAGCTCGGGGTTTTTCAGAAATGCTGGCAGGCGTAGTGTGGTGGGAATGTGTTATCACTGAGCACTGACCTGGGCTGGGAAAACGCCGTATACTGACACATGGTTGATAAGAGGGAGATGTTCTGGTGTTTTTAGAATTGCATTTATGAACATGTAGGAGTCAAGTCGGCGCTGTACCATGCCTATGCACGCACACGTGTGTGTCTCCCCAGCAGTCTGGTATCGCTGGCTATACGGGAATGTTTGTGCGTGTTCTTTGTCTGTTATGGAAATAATGAGCCAAATGGTGCAGCACAATTTTTTTTTAAGTCTATCTGGCGAACTGTATTATGGTTGTATAGACACACATATGTATGGATATATATTTATAGTAAATAGTAATTGTATTAATGGGTTAAGTATTTCATTTTTTTTAGAACAACAAATCAAGTTCCTATATATCAAGATTGAGAAAAAAACGCTATATTAGGAAACAAGTAACCGTTGAAATCTCGCCAGCAGTTTATCGCGGTATTGTGAAATATATTTTTTACATGCTAAAAAATCCAAGCCTGAAAAGATATAATCTATCAATGCGAGCATTTATTGACATTTTTGTGGCGGGCGGTGGTGAGGGGTGGGTTGGCCAGGCTACACCGCTAGAGGAAAGGTACGAACAACGCTATTCTGCCAGGCAAAGACGGCGGTTCCACACCGGAGCAAATGAGACGGTGGCGTCGGCATTTCGAGAGAGCGGGCACGTTCAATGGGAATAACGCGGCATGCAAAATGTTTTGGCAAAATGACTTGCGCAGCGTTTACGAATGCTCTCACAGCTGCGGTTTCTGCTGCGTTGTATTGCGTGCAAAATGGTTGGCGTGTTCCGCCTTTCACGCTCCTAACCACGTGAACCTTTTTTTAATATTTCATGCTCGATCCATTTGTATAAGCGCGCGCACCCGAAACTAGCGTTGACGAGTGCTTTCCGTCGGGGCTGCTTAGTCACACGGGCAGCGTAATGCCTCGTCCCCTTAAAAGAGAGAGAGGGGAGGGAGGGGGGCGAGTTGAGCAATCGCCCGCTTCCTCAACGACCGACGACCACAGGGCCAGACTTGAGAAGCTTAGAACCCCCTTCTGCCTTGCCCGGTAGACTGGGGCGGACACGTGGCTTAGTGGCCCCAAAGAGAGAAGTGAGAAGTGAGAGAGGGATGCTGGATGTGGTGTGCCCGGCGTGGGCATTTTTTTTCAAGTCGCCGATCCAGTGCACACGTGGCCGAAGTGACGGCCCTGGACGATTTGGTTTCCACGTCCCTGCGTGTTCTGTACCATACGTGTGTGCGTCTCACACATGACAAAACACGGCCAGGTTGGTTTTACAACTTGCGAACACTCGCTCGTTTACCCAGGAAAGCCTCGCTGAGTAAGACTTTATTTTAATGAGGGTCCTGCCAAGTTTATTCACAGTAAGGGGGTTGATGTTCCCCGTGTGATAATCGCATTTGATGATTTTTCGGGTGAATTTTCAGCATTGGGATGTTTGGCCAACACTAATGACATTTTTTTGGTTCTTTCGGTAAAGTCACATAGAATGGGGACGCTGTCTTTCCGACAGCTTTGTTTCTTGTGTTGTGGTCGAAACGCCGTGATAATTTAAATTTAATTTTGTTATTTTAATTATTTTATTATTTCCCTTCTACATGACTTTACCGAAAGAACCAAGAAGATGAATCCCTGCAGTCACGAAAGCTTTAAATCGAAAACTAATAACATTGCGTTGTCCTTCAGCTACGGGAGGGAACCGTAGAACTCAGAGGAAACCCACGCAGAAGAGGGGGAGAGAACATACACAACCACACAAGCTTCCCAGTCAGGAATCGAACCCAGGCACTTCTTGGTGTGAGTCACGGGTGTTGCCACTGCACCGTCCTGCCGCCCATATAATTCAGTGCCGTCTCCGCAAGACCCATGGGGCTGATGAGCTCAAGTTCGTTTTCTTTTACATATCTTATTTATTCTTATTTTAAGTGTTTATTATTATTTTATTATCTACAATTGCACCACGACAGGCGATAATGCATTGTGCAGATATATAGCACAGTTATAATTTTCTATCAAACTATTAAACAATTATTATTTTACCAGCTAGGGCCCACTGAGCTATATAGCTCTTTCAGAAGTGACCTGGCCACAAATTATAGTTCAACGAAGTGACTTGTGTGGAAATTTTTAGCAGCCAAATACTATGAACGCATATTTATAAATGTGGAGGGAAAAACTGGAGAGAAAAATCCACGTCACCATGGGCAGAATATGCAAACTTCAAATATACAGGCATCGGGGTCGGGATTGAACTCACGACCTCCCGCATACCAGGCGAGGGAGTTAACATCTCGCCACCGTAGCACTCCATTATGTTTTAACCTCCACCCCTTCCCCCGCCTCCAACTCTTGTGGTCACACGAGCGGTGTTAACGACAGAGCTGGCGATTACATTTCCCGTTGTGCAGCTGCACCGCCACCGCACACGCGAGAATGCGTTTCAAGATAAAGAAATATATATCTGCCACATTTTGCTGCGTTTCCATCGGGCAGCGGCAGCAGCAACGGGCGACATAATTAGGCTGCACTCCAACAATGCCAAGAAAGTGCTTTGTCTGCGGAGGTCCACACACACTCCACTGTACCCCCCCCACCGACTATTTATAGACCGCCATGCGGCCGTCTAATGTGAGTCACAGCCGGTTGGCTGGCAAGGCCGTTTGAAAAGAGTCGTGCGGCAGTGTCGTGGTTTGCGTAGTGTCTCGTCTGCTTTTGGTCTGCGGCGGTGCTGATTCTCTGCCGGTGGCCGTGCTGGTGGTGGTTGTGCTGCTGCTGGTGCAGGAGCGACTGACGCTTGGCAAGCCATGCGGCGCTTTGCCTACTGCAAGGTGGTGCTGGCCACGTCGCTCGTGTGGGTGCTGCTCGACGGGTTCCTGCTGCTCTACTTCAGCGAGTGCAACAAGTGCGAGGACAAGCGCCACCGGGGCCTCCTGCCCGTCCTGAGCGGTGAGTGATGGCACCGGCAGGGTTGAGGTGTGCAAGAGGGGGGCGGAAAGCCGGGGCACCGACGCGAGCGATGACCGTAACGGTTTCTCCGCGTAATGTTGAATACTTTTTTATGCAGGCCTTCCCATGCCGTGTCACGCCACGGGAGGCGGTTGACCGAACGTCACACCCTGGTCAGTGCCGGTTGTTGGTGAAGGTCGGTGGCCCCGGATCAGTTCTGATGACACCCGCCACTGATATTAACCATAGCCAGGAATCAAACCGCTCCACCCCATTTAAAAATAGAATTCACTTTACCGCCTGTCATCCAGAGGTGTGGCGTGGGTGGCATGGGCCCCTGTGAAAGGAATTAATTTGGGCCCCCTGTCCAATGTACTCATCTCTGCATAGCCCGGCACCTGGATCCCTCTGGCCTGTGGGCCCCAGTGCAGTTATACCGCCTGCACACCCGATCACTCTACGTCCTTGTCATCTGTTACATATCGAGTTTATAAACAATCGTGACTTGAGAAAAGGGCTCTTAGAAATCTATGCGATCTGCCCAACCCGCACGTTTGTCTGGCTTGTTTTGTGGTGTTTGTTTTGACTGAACGTCCCGTTTACATTTCTATGCCTGTTCTCTGCAGCATCTTGGGATGCTGCTGTGTAATGAGATGCTAATACAAATTTTTAATTCTGTTTTTAACTGTTATCGTTATGAAGGGGGAAAATAAAAATTTGCGCAGATATTGATGAATCTTAGTTTCACCATCACCACGATCATCATCATTAGCCACAATCTCTGCATTCATTGATGTATTTCGAGGCTAAACAATACAGCAACACCTTTTGGAAATTGGGCCCCGAAAAATTGCAGCTCACACGTTAATTGATTTCAATCGCAGAGCAGATGCGCCCTGAAGTTCTACATTGCCCTCTAAGTCTCATGCTAGATAATAAAGAATGAGATTGAACCAAGCCGTTGGCCTCCTGTGGCGTGTGACGCCAAACCTGATAAATAACAGGCGAAGCCCTCTGCCGATCGCTAGTGTGTGTGTGTATACAGATAAACTGTATATATGGGATATGTTAGATCATCTGAGAATAGGATTTCCTCTTTTTGCTGGCAACAAAACAGGTGTTAAGATGTTTAAACACCAAACTGAAACCTTTTACAAGGAATCATGTCTGCATTAACCACAATACTTGTCGTCAGAATGCAAAAAAAAACACCGATAATATATGCATTGTCTTTGAAACTGATTAGTCCACACCAGAGACAGCTTTCTTTGTAACCTAGTCTCAAACGGTGTTAGACCAGAGGACGCCAAAAGGCATGGGGATTGATGTGGACCAATCAGTTTCAAAGACAATGCATATATTATGAGAGTATGTTTTTTGTTTGCATTCTGACCACAAAAATTGTAGTTAATGCAGACATGATTCCTTGTAAAAGGTTTCAGTTTGGTGTTTTAACATCTTAACACCTGTTTTGTTGCCAGCAAAAAGGGGAAAACTTATTATCATATTTTGGTACTGGCAAAGGACGTCCCATGATGTTAGATCACCTTTCAGGCACAATGCGTTCCTAGAGACCACGTCATAAATCGGAACCAATATTCCCATAGATATAAACGGTAAAAACATAATTTGCCGATGTGTTTTTCCTCTTATCGGCCATATCTAACAGGGTGTAAAAGGTAAAGATCCACACGAAAACGCTTGAGAATAACGAAAGCTCCACGCCAAGTCGCATCGGAAACCAGACCGACTCCGTTCAGATGTGTTTGGAGTCGTGTTGGTAAGATGCGTCACAAATCAAGTTTCTTCGTCGTAAATCGATACATGGTGGCGTTATATGAACGTCGTAAAGCGGAGACCGCCTGTCTTTATTATCTTGATAACCAGGATGAAGCCCCATGAGAAGTGAAGTTTCTCTGCCGAGGGAGGAAATGGCAGTGCCCTTTATCCAAGAGAAGCCTCCCTTTGTCTCACACTTGGGACGTTTGGCCAATTTATTTGCGAATGTTGTGCTTCTGGAAGCAAAAGTGATAGACCCAGAAAATACATCTGTATTTAAGAGAATAACATTCAGGAATCCATATAAATAGGTCATTAACACATCTGCTATATTGACATGTAGCAGGGCACAAGAGGAGTTGAGGTTGGCAGTGTTCCATCCAATATTTCCTTCTGAGGGTGTGCCTGATACGTCTGGCACGGCGTCTGGCACGGCGGCTCCCACGCTGTGACCTGGTCTTGATTCCGCACGAGTTTTAATGTTTTTCAAGCAATTTCGTTAAAATTGCCAAAACGAAATCTCTCCGAAGGTCGCTCGCCAACGCCGCCATAAATTACACCAGGCTCGGCATCGGCGCGTATCTTGGGCTGCGCCCCACGCATGATTTGCGAGTTTGCTGCCGGTAGGGCGGTCGCGGGGGCCTGCGGAGGCTCCGAGCAGGCTCCCGGCAGCCTACAGAGCCCCCGCGCATTCTGCTCGCCGCAAGGCTTGCGTACATTTAGTTTTCCTCCAAGCCGCGTTGCTTGCTGTTGGCGATTACGCGTGTGTGTGACGCACCCCTTCAGACGGAGACAGGTGTGATGGTGCCTAAAAGGTATGGTTTGCGCGGTGCAAAGGTGGATGGGAGTGTAAATTGAAATTGCCACCTCCGCAATCCCCTGTGTTGCCTCAGCCTATCTGAAGCCCCTGCTGTTATATCTTAGGTGTCCTGCCATACTTTAAAGTAACGTCGCTGGGTACAAATTCAATGACCTTTGGCGAGATGGAGGTCACGGTGGTTATGGCACAATCTGTGTCGCGTTTCGCCCGTGCGAGTTGTTGCGTTTGGATTTTTTTAACTTCACTTCCAGCGTTTAGGCTCGAGGTGGGGCGACGATGTTTTTTTTTCTAATTACTTAAGCAGCGAAGCCAGCTAAGTTTGAAATTAAAAGCAAAGTCAAATGATTGGAACCCCGCATGCGCATGCAGCTAAGTGGCCTTCGGGCACTAATTCATGATTAGCGTGGAGGAAGCAACGTTAATACCCAGCAGTGGTCGAGCACTCAAGGTAATGGCCATCACGGACGGCACGCGGCATTCGGCAATCACTCGATCCGTAAACAACAATCTTGCCCTCGCCGAGACGGGATAAAAACACGCGGATATAATAGCGCCCGCCCGCTGTCTAGCACTTTTGCACCGCACTACGTGCGCCTGTACAGCAGCCCTCTGCCAATCCACTGCTGGATGGGGTCGTCGTGTTAAACGGAATTTAAAATGTGCACCTGCCCGCTCTGGCAGTGTTCATATACATACATTTATTTTAATTTTAAATTAAAACCTCCATTACAGTAATATCTTCACCACCGGTAAGGTGGAGTACGATCAAACATCCCCCCCCCCCCCCGTGATTGACAGGGCATGGGGGGAGGTCTTCATTCAACAGTGGATTGATGAAGGCCTGTAAATCATTATTATTGTTGTAATATACCACAGTGTATCCCCGGTAAGGGCAGTGACCTTAATATCAATTCTTCAATAAGAACAATCTTTCATAGAGCCCCATGGATTACTCTTATATTCGCAGGAATACAATGACAGTGGCACACACCCTTCACGGCAGACTCCTGTTTACGGCTAATTAAACGTCTTGGCTTCATGGTGTGCCGAAGGATCGAGTGGCTTCTCCCCCGCTCAGTGCTAAGTTGAGAGAACGGTGGAGTTACGACGCTCTGCACAGGGCTCCAGAGCTTCGGTTGTGATGCAGGGAGAGAGGCAAAAAAAATCCTCTATAAACCATTATTTCTTCATTTTCGTTGTATGGTTTTTTCCCGCCCTTAATACACGCTGGCACAGCAGAGAAGGAGGCACGCCGAGTATATAAATGGAGCAGTCATTCCGAATGGATGTAATCTGTAGAACTGGGAATGTAAGCTTTACACTCTAGTGGCATTATTTAGGAAGGGGCCATTTCGGACGTCACTTTCTCATTAGATTTCCCATTGAACCAGGGGCAGGTGATGGGCGTTTTTTGTCCCAGGCTAATTTGGATGCTAATTGAATAATGGATGTAGCCCGAGCGTTTCATTTCTCCAGAGCTTCCAAAGATTACGCGCCTCGCGGAATGATTTAATGACACTATTCGGCGTTTTCAGTGCTGATGCGGTGATGTTCCTTTTTAGCCGTCGCGTTCGAAAGCATAAATTGCCGTGAAGTACGGCGCGGAAGACGCCGCCCTCCTCTCACTCGGCAGAGCTCGCGCTCACTCGCGCGGGAGAGAGAGAACGAATCGGCAAAAATGCGACAGCCCTTCCAGGATGCCCGCCCGGTGGTTGTCTTTGGGAACGGATGTCCAAGCAAAATATGATGAACGCTTTCTATATGTTTCTGGGCCTGCGCAGAGACCTGTAAATCGATGGCACGTTTCCTATGAAAGTTGGGGGGGGGGGGGGGCGTAGATGTGCGTGCTATTGTATGGCCGCATTACATTACGTTAATTTGGGTTTCATTAACCTGCTCGAGTAATAATACAATTTAAGTAACATAACTCCTGACGTAAAGCATGACCGCTGTTGGCCCAGCATGCACGCTTGTCGCTTGGTTGACTCGGCGCAAACGCGGCGCGGGAGGAGATGAAACACGTCGTCTCCGTAGCTCTTACGATATCGCCAGGGGGCGAGTGTTTACAGCACGCGCGCGCGCGCACACGTGCGCGAGCACGCGCACACACTCGTGCACACACACGCGTGCACACGCGCGCGTGTGTGCACGCTCCGCGGCCCTTGCCACGACGAGAGGGCCCCGGCAATAAACACTCTCCCGCTAATCCCCCGCATTTTCCATGGACACAAATGCCTGCCAATTACGGAGTGGTTTTATCGAGTGCAAGTGTGTGTCTTCCTGAGGGCGAAAGCGCGCGCACGTGCAGAAGGGTCTTGTCGTGTTTGTTTTGTCTGTATGACACGCTGAAGCAAAAGGTCGCCCAACGTTACGATCGCTCCTGAGGAAATCTCCATTCTCGAGTATATTAATGTGAGATGGGGAAAAATACGCCCGTGTTTAGCGGTCAGTGGCTTTGAAAAGAAAGTCAAGTGTGAGCCTGTGGTGCATGTGTTTAGTATGAGAGTCGTGTTTAGTATGAGAGTCGTGTTCTCAAATGTTGTCGCTCGCCCCCACCCCCAAATCCCCTCCCCGCCGCCAGGTTCCATTCCCACTCACGACCAACATCGGTGACGAATATTTGAAGCAGTCACGGACCTCCGCTAGGTCGACTCGGCCTCATATTATAAGTACCTTGTGCGGCGTGTAAACATCGCCACTTGAGAGACAGAGGCAGCCGGAGCGTGGTGCTGGCCACCCATTGCCTTGTGTGGCGTGTCATCCTTCATAGCTACTTACTAACAGCACTTGCTCCAACAGTCTGTTCAGGCTATACGGGCGATCTTTCTCTTTTTGTCTATTCATATACACACACATTGCGGAAGCAGTGGCAGAGTGGAAAGTGCGCTCCACTACGAAACCCGGCGACCCAAGTTCGATTTCCGCTCATGCCCGACACAAGTGCCGAATGTTTGATCCGGTGCTGTGCCTCGCCTAGGTCAACTCAGCCTCAAAGGAGTAACTGGTCTGGCTTGTATATATCGACACTGTGGAGACGAAGGCGGCCGGGCGTGGTGCTAGCAACCCACCTCGTCCGCCATCCCGGCCTTCATAGGCTCTGGCTAACAGCACTTGTCCTAACAGTCTTTGTCTTTGTGTACGTACTCCTATATCTAAAGCTGCTCGCTGCACTGGCTTCAATTAGTACGGTTGGCTACGTACGGTACGAAAGAGGTTCAACATACATACGTACATACAAGTTTTGTGTGTATTTCACAAGTCACGTTTATTGGCCACGATTTCCGCTAATTTCCGCGTTAATTAACGCACCTGACTTCTCGCGGCCACTAAGGAAACGCACGTAACCCTCGTGAGCGCTCCAATCTGAACTCTCATTCACGCCCCTGTAGCGGAATGAACGTGCGTTACACTCGCGTAATAAGATGACTCCGTCCCCGCGTTGCAATAAAATAAGCGTGTTGATGCAAGGTGTTACTTTAACAAGTGCGAGACCACTCTCTTTTAATATCATCCCATTTCACACTTCCCGGCACCACTGACGGAGCGTGCGCGACGAGAGTTGGCGACGCATCTCGGGAGACGGCACGTGTCACGTCGCACGTGCGCGCAGGACACATGGCGGAGCGTTGACCCCCGCATGGCGCTCTTAATTCCTTACATATATCACCGCTGTAGCGAACAATCGATAAATAGAAAAACAAAGGATTATTTTGGCTGTAGATTATCACAATCAATGGCAATTATCAAAGAGAGGGCCGGCTGCTGCGCTGCGGCGCGGAGTGAAGCGGAGTGAAGGCGGGTGAGTGACGATCCCTCGCTTGGCTGCCCCCTTCCCCCTCCGACGCTGGCCCCCCTACCCCCCTCCCCCCTGGCCCGTTGCGACGGGGTCCCCGCGAGGATGACCCCGACCGCGGGAGCCACGCGGCACGCCGTGGGTTTCGGGGTCGCGCAGTCAAAGGTCGCGATCGCAGGCCTGGGAGTGCAGAATGTGTGCACGCAACCGTGGTTGCTCGGTAGTGAATTACATTTTTTAAAATAAATATGATTAGGGTTAGGCCTTGCCGCTATTGACCTGTCTCGCTGCGTAGGTGAAAGGGCAAAAGTCATTGTGCTGCCAGCAGCTGCGGCTGCGTTAGCAGTGGATCGTTACGTCCACATGCCGTACACATGCAGGCACACGCAACACATTGAGTCATCGTTTAGGCTTACGGACTGCAAGTTCAGTTGGCGAGCTCCTATGAAGACATGTATGCCACGTAAAAAGGTATGGCCAGCCCTGATGTTTTTGACACACCAAGTACTCATTTAAGGCCGAGTTGACCTTGGGAAGACCCACGACACGTTAAAATATCACTTGGCACCGGCGATGTGTGGCGTGGCTGGTAAATTATCCCAGAGCTCACAGCTGTGCTCAATGCATGAACCACCACTGACACAAATTTACATAAAAACAAAGACAATAGCTTTGACAGAGTGTTGGGGCAATGTGCTTTTGACGAGCAGCTGCGAAAGCCGGGACGGAAAACTGGGTGGGTGGTCAACACCACACTCGGCCACCTTTGTCTTCCCGAGTGCTAATGTTTACATATCACTCCAAGTACTCGTTTAAGGCTGATTCGACCTGGAAGGGGGGGGGGGCTCAGGACTGGTTCAGATATTCGTCATTGATGTTGGCTATGAGTGGGAATCGAATTCATAGCGCAGTACGCTCACCACTGCAGCATTGCTCTCCAAAATACAGAGAAGCACGTAGAAATACACAGTCACACACACACAGCACGTATTCATCACATATAGACCCATCATGCACGTTGCTTGCCATTTTATAACAGTGTGCTGTTACATTTTTTCCCACAAATAATTACAGTGCCGGTGAAATTAGTACGCTCACATTTGCATTTTTTCTCGACGTTCATTTTTTTCCCTTCCTTCCACTAATGACCTCACACGCAAATAATGAAGCTTTTGTTGAGTGCAGCAATTTCACCACGGGTAAACTATGACGAAAACAATCGGCACTTGTTCTCAGCCCGGGGTAAATGTTAAGGGTGCAAAAATGCGGCATCAATAACCCCGCAGCTTATGCGCGCATACAGCAGTGGTGCATGTACAGCACCACTCAACGATCAGGTGGAACCCACCAGGGAGGGACGCTTTGGCCGGGCAGGTGGGAAATGGGGGGGGTAGGTGAGCGTGAGGGGGGGCAAGTGGGCGTGATTGGGGGGGGGCGCGGGGGAGTGGGCAGGTGGATGCGAGGAGCGAGGGGTTACAGCAGGTTGCAGGTTGTGAGCTCTGAGGCCCTTGCCTGTGCTGTGTGGAGCAGGCTGGGGCAGGGTGGACAGATTGGACATCTGACGCTCCGCGCTGGATGTGAAATCGTTTTTATTTAATCCCTAAGAGCTTGCGGTGGGATTCTCGCCGCTTTTTGAAAATTGTTTCCCGATAAAGTTTTTTTTTTAAACGTCCTGAGCATAATTCCGCCAAGCGTAATCTCAGACAACAGATATAATCTTTATCTTTTTTCCCTTCCTAATTCCGGTAATCGTTTGAGCAATTTAAATCTGTGTTTATATATTTGCAGTACATTTTTGTGTGATTAATATTTGCTCGCAATGTCCACACGGCACCAATTTGCGGAAGCGCTAATGCGGCATCTCCACCGTCCCGCCGTGACACGCGGTGTTTGCCGTGCTAATTGCCTCGTCTTCCGAGTTCAGATCTCTCAAAGAGATCTCCGGCGATCTTATTGGTCGCGGAGAAAATTAATCAACCGCCGTGTTTGCCGTCACTTGTGTACACAACACACGGCCGTCAAAGTCGTCGGATATTCCGCCCGGTGATTACTTTTCAACGCTTCCCCAACTAAGGTTGAGCGCGTGTCCGCATTAGCTCTGTTGCCCCGTGTGTGAATCTCACGAAGGTGATCCAGCGTGAAGGAAACTGTGACGCGAAGCCGAGCTACTCTGGAGCGTCCTAGCGACGCGAGGTGCCCCAGGGAGATGATGGGGTAGCTGGTGGCCGTCCCCAAACCAGGTCCAGGAGGGGCAAACGAGGGAGCTCTCTAAAACCGGCCTAATCGAGCGAACGGTTCGCCAGAACTTGGAGCCACCAACTCGAGCACGAACGACGCAGTTGTAAATATGCAGACGACGTTTTTCTACCTGGCATCGTTCATGCTTCGTTTGTTTCTCAGTCCACTTGTCCTGGTGAGGGTCGCGGCGACAGCATGTTGAGTAGTGGCGGTCCAGACCTCCCTTCCCTGGCGACAGACTCTAGCTCTTCCTGGGGGAATTCCCAGGTGTCCCCAGGCCAGCCGAGCGACATAGTCCCGCCAGCGTGTCCTGGGCCGGTCCCCGGGGTCTTCACCCAATCTTCCGTCCGGATAAATTTAATTCTTCCCGGAGTGTTTACAGATTTAATGCGTAGGCATGGTTTTTTTTTCCGTGTTGTAGTTTGTGTGTGAACGTGAAGGCAAGTTGTGACGGAAGCGCTCGCAAGAGGCGCGTCCGATTTGCATTGCGGCCAGTAGCCAGATACACGAATCGGTTTGCGAATGAACTTCGCGAAAAACGTGCAGCCACATGGCCGCTAGAAACACAACTTCCTCAATAACGCCGCAACGCCTTCGCCCCTCGGTGCATGCCGCCCGCCAGTCGTGTGTGCGGCTCGCAGTTCGTACAGTTGGTCACCGACACGATCCGCGTTGTACGCTAACCGGAGTGTGGCGGCGACCACCTATGACAGCCAACTTCAACGTGAAGTGATAAAATCTGTCGTTGACGTGGAGCACATTCTGCCGTCCGTGCGAAGTGGGGGGTGTCCTGCCTTTTAGAAAGCGATATTGAAAGCACGCACAGATGTTATTAATCACGTAATTATGTTTAATTACTCACGTCCCCAGCGAATGTATTCTGTTACGAAATTTTATTACAGCTCTTTGTCGGTGCACCGCTGGATGAAAGACCCCTCGTGCTGTGCCGGTCATGGAGGGTTGTTATTTTTTTACCATACTATCTGCACCTCCAATGAGCACGGTTGACTACAACATACATACATACATACTTCACCATTCCGGTTACTGTGGGTTGATGAATGTATGCTGAACTCCTTTCGCCGAGGACAGGTTCAGGTGTCCTTGGCAACTGACGTCAGCCATAACCAGGAATCGAACACGGGTTGCCTGGTTGGTAGAGAGCAGTGCGCTAACCACTGCACCACCGCTCCACCCATATTTGTGACACAGTTCTGCCTTGTCAACGGGGTGGGTGGGGGGAACTCGGAGGAGAGCTCGTGGTGACAGCGGCTCGAAAGATGGAACGCTCGACACGCCGCCGGACCCGCGAGGCCGCTCTCGCAAGCTAATACCGCGCGCCAGGGTGCGCGCTCGTTTTGTGACGGCGGTGCGGCCCCCCCCCCTCCCCCACCGCGTGTCTCCTGTCGTCCCAGGTGTGATCTCGAGGGCGCGCGAGGGCCCCGGCGAGATGGGGAAGCCGGTGGTCATCCCCAAGGCGCAGGAGGAGCGGATGAGGGAGCTCTTTAAAATCAATCAGTTCAACGTCATGGCGAGCGACCGCATCGCGCTCAACCGCTCCCTGCCCGACGTGCGGCTCGAAGGGTGAGTGGGCCGCTCGCGCGCGGCACGTGGCTCGCGGAAGGGCATACAAATAAATAAGTAGATGTACACGTGACTCGCAGAACATTCGAGTAATAAAAAAAGAAACAAATCGAATGAACACAACAAACAAAACAAAAGTAGATTGGTTGCAGACAAATGCATGATTGCCAAGGAAAACCCAGAGGCCCTTTGATAATGGACAACCTCCCCATGAGAGAGCCAGGCCATATAAAACAACTGCTGATTCGGCCAGATCGGGAATGATGTTTTGTTTTGTGTTGCCGATCGCTCGCCGGCGCTTGTCCCGCGCTCTGCGGGTGCTGCTGCCTCGGCACGGCTGGGCTCGTGGGGACGGAGGCAGTGGGAAGTGATCGCTGCTGTGAAATGAGGGTCCTGACCCAGGGTGCCGAGAATGACGGCTGTTAAGATTCCGGCATCGCGCGCCTTTTAACTCCTTCCGTGGAGCGTGATCCGCCGCATTTTGCTTACGTATATTTGTGGTCCTCTTTTAACGTAAGATGCAGCCCACAAAATAGAAAGTGCCTACGTTGTATTTCGATTTAAAGCTTTCGTGACTGCAGGGATTCATATTCTTGGTTCTTTCGGTAAAGTCACCTTCTACGTGACTTTACCGAAAGAACCAAGAATATGCCTACGTTGTGTGTGTGTATGTGTGCTAGTGTGCGTCCCAGGCTCCCCCAAACGAGTCCATCACTGTCAGTCGTGCCTCTGTGGCACTTTGACATCACCAGGTGACGATAAAGATCGGGTACCAGAATCACTTTTGGCAACGGCAAAGAGAGGAAGGACTCGTCTGACAGCATTGAGGACCCAGAGGGACTTTCAGGCATCTTCCTGCAGGGCCCAGTGGAAAGGTTGAGGAAGCCAGGGGTCGGCCAAGGTGCCGGATCACAGTCGACCCCGGAAGGTGGAGAGAGTCGA